>JABWTJ010000039.1:2017066-2617066 GCA_016801875.1 Solanum sitiens | reverse complement strand
AAGCTTTCTTCTGCCAATGAATGTCTGTGATCTCCAATTTGAAATCTTGTCACACTAAAATCAGCATGTGATGAAGTTTGAATAGCTAGAACATTACGAAACATTTTGCTAAAAATTGGAAATGCATTGACACGTCTCCTCCACCATGTTAATACTTCTACATTCCCATGCTCGTAGTCAACTATTTCTAAAAACGGATTAAGATATTCTTCGAAATCATCACGGTTAATAGAATTAAGACCAATAAAAAATTGCATAAAAATTATCTATTTCATCATTACTGGCAGCATTAGAAGTTTGAGCAACTTCTCCTTCAGTAATTTCTATAGTTCTATATTTTTCATACAAATTTTTGCCCGTAACGTTTATGCTAGACTTACACATTTCACAACTTGGAACTTCTCTCGGTAAAATTTCCAAAGCATCATAAAAAGTTTCAACAAGTACCTGCGCACCTCGTAACTTATATTGAGAATTAAGTAAAGTCACAGTTAAATAAATTTGAGGAATAGGAAAAAATATTTTAAAATTTCAATCATTCCTTCAATAGTCTCTATAAATTTTTCAATTTGTTTGTATTTGGAAAATTGGATTGAAATAGTACAAATATTTATTAATACTGATGAAATAGTAGGATAATAAATTCCAGAAAATATGGTTGTAGCCTTATAAAAATGTTTTAAAAAATCTACTAGCTCTTTAGTTTCTTCCCAATCTGCTTCACAAATTATTTTTACTAGGTCAACATTGTGAACATCAAAAAACATTTGCATGGATCCTTTATATTCATAATCACCATTTCATAAAAAGAATTTCACCTTGTTTTAACATGTTTGGGAACTTTCCGTGGTGTCAAATCACATAGTGCACAACGCTCGTTAAATTATCTAGTTCTAACAGGTCTATGAGCATAAAAATCCATAAAATAACATATTCAATTTTTATACAACCACAATCAAATAATAAAATGACATCTTGTACAACTAAATTTAATACATGTGCAACACATCTGAACGTAAATGAATTGTACTGAATTAACACAAAACCTCCATTAACAAGGAGCTAACATTGAAGGAGAGAAACTCTCATTGTTTGAGCTCAAAGACTAATTGTTACAATGATGAAAATACTATTTATAGAATCTTTTGACTAACTAACTAACTTGAAAGGAATTAGTTATAACAAAACAATACAAAATGTCTATACTACCCTAGATCATCTAGTGCATTAACTAACTACCTAACTACTTACTACACACTCATATCTCATCACTCCCCTTCAAGTTAAGTGGGGTAAAAATGTTCAAGACACCTAACTTGGATAAGAGATATTCATGTTTATATTTTGATAGCCCTTTTGTCAATACATATCTTGTGTATGAAGGTAGTTAACTTTGATCAAATCTTGTTATAATATTTCTCTTATAAAATGACAATCGATTTCGATATGTTTTGTCCTCTCATGATACACCGAATTTGCAAAAATCTGTATGGCAACTTTACTATCACTGTATACTTGAACTAGTAATTGCACTTCAGCTTCTATTTCTTTAAGTAATCCAAGTAACCAAATTCACTCTGAAATAGTGGAGGCAAGACTTCTGTATTCAGCTTCAACTGAGCTCTTGGAAACTATAGTTTGCTTTTTTGCCTTCCATGACACGAAGGAGTTAACTATCTTAACCACATAACATGTTACTGATCTTCTGTAAGTGGACAAGATGCCAAATCTGCATCACAAAATGCACTGACTACTTCATCAGAAAAGCCAGAAAATAATAATTCCTGTCCAGTTTGTTTTTTCAGATATTTCACTACTCTTAAGGCTGCATCCATATGGGATTTCTTTGGCTATTATAAGAACCGACTTAGGTTATATGTGCTGAAAGACAATTTTGGTCTTGTCATGCTCATATACAACAGTTTTCCAATTAATCTTTGATACATTATCTGATCTACTAGAGGATCTTCAGGAGCTCCATGTCTTTTATCATGTTCATCATACTGTTTTGATGATAGTTTAACATTAACATCAATAGGGGTACTTGCAGGATTAGTTATTGACATCCCAACATCATCTATAAGTTCCAAAGCATACTTTCTTTGATGCATCAATATACCTTCTGCTAACCTAGTGAACTCAATGCCCAAAAGATATTTCAGTTCACCTAAGTCCTTCATTTTAAAAGTCTGTTGCAACTCCAGCTTTGTCTTTTCTATTAACTTCAAAGTGCTGCCTGTAATCATCATATCATCAACATATACTAACACCACAATAATACCTGCTTCTGACTTGTGGACAAATGAGGAATGATCATATTGACTGTGTTTGATATTGAGAATAGTAAGAGCTTCAGTCAGCTCATGATTCCACTACCTTGAAGCCTTTTTAAGTTCATATAAGGACTTTGTTAGTCTACATACTTTCTCCCTTTGACTAACAAAGCCTTGAGGGAGCTGCATATAAATCTCATTTTCAAGATCACCCTGTAACAAGGCATTGAACACATCCATTTAATGAATGTGCCAGTGTCTTGAAGCAGGTAAAGAAACCACTGTCCTCACGGTCACCATCTTCACCACAGGTGAAAAGGTTTCTTGATAGTTTATATCTTCCAACTGATTATACCCCTTAGCAACTAACCTTGCTTTACACCTTTCTATCTCTCATGTGGACTTGTATTTAATTTTATAAACCCACCTGCAGCCAATAGGTTTCTTTCCTGGTGGTAGATCAGTTATCTCCCAAGTCTTATTACTTTCATAGCATCCACCTACCTAGTGTCTTGCATGTTAGGTTGTGGAGCCTGATTAATATTTGATGTACTGTTTATTCTCCATTTATTTTCTGTAACTAAAAATACTCTGATTTATTAATATATATATACCCCACCGCCGTGAAAGTTTACTCACGGGGTGTTATCACGAAATATAGTTTTCTCTCTCTTTCTCTCTCTCTCTCGATAGTTCTTGTGTTCTTTATTCATCAAGTGTGTGTGTGTGGATTCAAACCCAACAACTGGTATCAGAGCCCGAGTGATTCAACACGATCACTGAAGATGGATAGTTCGAAGCTTGGAATCGAAAAGTTAGATGGATCCAATTTCAGTTTCTGGAAAATGCAGATCGAAGATTATCTGTACCAGAAAAATTTTTAGGAACTGTTGACCGGGGTGAGGCCGGAATCCATGACGGAGGAGAAGTGGAATCTCAAGGATCGCCAGGCTCTAGGGTTGATCCGGTTGACCTTGTCAAGAAATGTGGCGTTCAACATCGTGAAGGAGAAGACTACGTCCGATCTGTTGAAGGCACTGTCAAACATGTATGAAAAACCATCGGCGATGAATAAGGTATATTTGATGCGTAGATTGTTCAATTTACAGATGTCTGAGAATGTATATGTTTCTGATCATATAAATGAGTTCAATATGATTGTGAGTCAACTCAATTCTGTGGATATTAATTTCAAAGATAAAATTAAGGCGTTGATTTTGATGTCATCTCTGCCCGAGTCTTGGGATACTATTGTTGCTGCGATTAGCAGTTCCCGTGGATCTGAGAAACTAAAGTTTGATGAAATCCGTGATGTTGTTCTTAGCGAAAATATTCGCAAATGAGAAGTGGGAGATTCATCCGGCAGTGCTCTCAGCGTTGACCGAAGGGGGAGAAGTAAGACAAAAGGCCAAAATCAACATGGTCGATCAAAATCAAAGAATCGTGGAAAATCCCCGAACAGATCAAACGTGACTTGTTGGAACTGTGGAGAAAAAGGGCACTTTCGGACGAGCTGTACAAAGCCAAAGAAGAAACAAAATCAGAAAATTGGAGATGACAATGATTCTGTAAATTCAGCAGAGGACATTGGGGATGCTCTAATCCTTAGTGTGAACAGCCCGGTTGAATCGTGGATTTTGGATTCTGGTGCATCCTTCCATTCGTCTCCAAGCAAGGAATTGTTCCAAAATTTCAAATTTGGAAATTTTGGAAAGGTATATCTTGCTGACAATAAAGCCTTAGAGATTGAAGGAAAGGGGGATGTTTGCATAAAGACCACCTCGGGAAACCAGCGGACATTGGAAGATGTCAGATATATTCTTGGGATCAAGAAAAATCTAATCTCTGTTGGTCAGTTGGATAGCACGGGATATGCAGCAGAGTTTGGGAAAGGTTCATGGAAGATTGTGAAAGGTGCTATGGTAGTAGCTCGTGGCACCAAATCTGGAACCTTGTACACCACTGCAGGGTGTATTAACATGGCCGTTGTTGCTGAAGGTGCTTCCGGTTCATGTCTGTGGCACAACAGACTTGGACACATGAGTGCTAAAGGAATGAAGATGCTGGTTACAAAAGGAGCATTAGAGGGCCTGAAGTCTGTTGATATGGGTCTTTGCGAGAGCTGTGTTATGGGCAAATAGAAAAGAGTAATCTTCACAAAGACTCCTAGAGAGCTAAAGAAGGTGTGGTTGGAAATGGTCCATACAGATATTTGGGGACCATCTCCAGTATCATCACTTGGAGGATCCAGATTCTATGTTACCTTCATTGATGATTCTAGCAGGAAGGTATGGGTTTACTTCTTGAAGCATAAGTCAGATGTGTTTGCAACCTTCAAGAAGTGGAAAGCTGAAGTTGAGAATCAGACCGGTTTGAAAGTCAAATGCCTAAGGTCTGATAATGGAGGAGAGTATGACAAATCAGAGTTCAAGGCATTCTGTGCAGCTGAGGGAATCAGATTGATGAGAACAGTTCCTGGTAAGGCAAGACAGAATGGAATTGCTGAGAGGATGAACAGAACATTGAATGAGCGTGCGAGGAGTATGAGAATACACTGTGGGCTGCCCAAAACATTTTGGGCGGATGCTGTGAGCACAGATGCATACTTGATCAACAGGGGACCATCAGTTCCTTTAGGGTTCAAGATTCCAGAGGAGGTATGAACAGGAAAAGAACTCAAGTACTCACACTTGAGGACTTTTGGTTGCACTGCTTATGTTCATGTTGATCCAAAAAAGAGAGACAAGCTTGATCCCAAGGCTGTGAAGTGTTACTTCATAGGCTATGGTTTTGATTTGTTTGGTTACAGGTTTTGGGATGACAAGAACAGAAAGATCCTGAGACATTGTGACATGACATTTGATGAGTCTGTCCTGTACAAGGACAGAGAGCAGAAGGTTCTAGAGATTACAAAGCAAGTGGGAGTTGAGGTTGAGTTGGAGAAGAGTAACCCCAGAGATGTCGAAGCAGATACTCAACCAACTCCTACTGAAGAATCTGAAGTGGAGTATGTTACACCTGAGCAGGTGTTAAGGAGATCATCCAGAACCATCAGGGCACCAGATAGGTATTCACCTTCATTACACTATCTATTGCTGACTGATGAGGGGGAACCAGAGTCTTTTGATGAGGCCCTACAGGTGGAGGATTCGATCAAGTGGGAGCAAGCCATGGATGATGAGATGAGGTCACTTGAGAAGAACGACACATGGGTGTTGACTGAGTTACCTGCAGGGAAGAGATCTTTGCTGAACAAGTGGGTGTTCAGAATCAAGACTGAACCAGATGGCAAAAGAAGGTTCAAGGCTCGTTTAGTGGTTAAAGGATATTCACAAAGGAAAGGTATTGATTATGCTGAAATATTCTTTCCTGTTGTGAAGTTAACCTCTATTCGAATTCTGTTGAGTATTGTTGCATCGGAGAATTTGCATCTAGAGCAAATGGATGTAAAAACAGCGTTTTTACATGGAGATCTGGACAAAGAGATCTATATGCAGCAACCGGAAGGATTTGTGGTTCCAGGCAAGGAACACATGGTGTGCAAGCTCACCAGAAGCTTGTATGGACTAAAGCAAGCACCAAGGCAGTGGTACAAAAAGTTTGACTCCTTCATGACCAAGAGTGGATTCTGCAAATCTGAAAAGGATCCGTGTTGTTACTTCAAGAAATACACTGATTCATATGTCTTTCTACTCTTGTATGTGGATGATATGTTGATTGCAGGATCTAGTATGAGGGAGATTAACAATCTAAAGACAAGGTTGTCTGCAGCGTTCGAGATGAAAGATTTGGGTCCAGCTAAGCAGATTTTGGGGATGAGAATTTCTCGGGATAGATCTGCTTGCACTTTAAATTTATCTCAGGAGTTGTACATTGAGAAGGTGTTGAGCAGATTCAGGGTTAATGATGCTAAACCCAGGACTACTCCATTGGCAAATCACTTTAAATTGTCAAAGGAGCAGTCACCCAAGACAGCCGAGGAGCGTGAGCATATGGCACTTGTTCCATATGCTTCAGCAGTTGGGAGTTTGATGTATGCTATGGTCTGCACTAGACCTGATATAGCACATGCAGTGGGAGTTGTTAGCAGGTACATGGAAAACCCGGGGAAAGAGCATTGGGAAGCTGTGAAGTGGCTTCTGAGATATATGAGAGGTACATCCAGTACTTCACTCTATTTTGGCAAAGGCAAGGTGACTCTACAGGGTTTTGTGGATGCTGATCTTGGTGGGGATGTTGACTCGAGCAAGAGTACATCCGGGTACATTTACACCATAGGTGGAACAGCACTGAGCTGGATGTCCAGGCTTCAAAAATGTGTTTCTCTTTCATCTACTGAAGCTGAGTATGTAGCAATAGCTGAAGCTGGGAAAGAGATGATATGGCTGGCAGATTATCTGGAGGAATTGGGCAAGAAGCAGAGCGAGAAGATTCTTTACTCAGATAGCCAGAGTGCCATACAGTTGGTGAAAAATCCGGTCTATCATTCGAAGACAAAACACATCAGAAGGCGGTACCATTTCACTCGCAGGGCAGTAGAGGATGGTGATATGTGTTTGGAGAAGATAGAGGGTGCAAAGAACCCGGCAGACATGTTGACGAAATGTGTTGATGTTGGGAAACTGGGGTTATGCAAAACCTCGGTTGGTCTTCTGTAGTTGTTGCTACAGATGTTGCGGTGCGGTAAAGATGTTGATGATGAAGAGATTTTATTTGAGAATGTATTTTTGGATGACTGAATCAGTCTCCAAGTGGGAGAATTGTTAGGTTGTGGAGCCTGATTAATATTTGATGTACTGTACTATTTATTCTCCATTTATTCTCTGTAACTAAAAATACTCTGATTTATTAATATATATATATACCCCACCGCTGTGGAAGTTTACTCACGGGGTGTTACCACGAAATATAGTTTTCTCTCTCTTTCTCTCTCTCTCTCGATAGTTCTTGTGTTCTTCATTCATCAAGTGTAAGTGTGTGTGGATTCGAACCCAACATTGCACAGCCTCCGAATAGGTGGTAGGTTCTCTAAATGAAGATGTAGCGGCAACATATGACTGGTAAGTAGGAGAAAGTTGATTGTAACTAATATAATTGCATATAGGATATGTCACTTCTGAATGCAATTTGAGGAGACAAAATCTTAAAGCCATTGAGGGGTATGTTTGGTTCTTGTAGATCTTCTGGGATTAGCTAGTATTAACAGTTTCTGTGACTGCTGGAACTGTTTCCTCAACAAGATCACAAACATCACGAGAAATAACATTAACATCTGGTAACACAGACGAGCCTTCAATACAGGATGTTATTATTGTTAGAACTAGGTGCTTGAAAGAACTGAGTAGTGGAGGTATCAAATAGAACGGTTGAGTCCGGCAATGGATCTTGAAACAAGGAATGCCTTTCAGACATCTTGGTCTATGAGAAAGGAAATAGATCTGCTCTAAATATAACATGTGTGCTAACAAAGAATGCCTTGGCAGTAAGATCAAATAAAACATAACCTCTTTGTGAACACCCATATGAATTGCAGACTTAGATCTTGGCATCATCTTATCATGTTCAATTAGATTTTTGGAAAAACACAAACACCCAATAGTTCTTAAATGTGTCAATCTAGGTTTACTTCCATATAATCTTTCATAGGGACTTTGGTAGTTAAGAACACAACTAGGAACTCTATTGATGAGATATGTTGCAGCTAGAACACAATGTCCCCGATATTTTAATGGAATATTTCCCTCAAATCTCAATGCCCTTGTCACTTCCAGTAAGTGTCTACGTTTCCTCTCAGCTACCTCCTCCCCCCCCCCCCCCAATTTTGCTGAGGGGTTTAAGGACAAGACCTTTGATGAATAATACCCAAATCCCAAAACATTATAGTACAGACTGAGTTTACAAACTAAGTACCATTGTAAGATCTTATCACCTTAACTTGTTTATCAAATTGATTCTTAACATACTGCAGAAAAACCTTTAATGCCACACACACACGAAACTCGTGTTTAAGTAAGAAAAGTCAATTCATTCTAGAAAATTCATCAACAATTATAAGAAAATACTTGTTGTTATCAAAAACAGATGTATTGTATGGACCCCAAAGATCAACATGAATCAATTCAAAGTTGTTACAGCTTTTGATACTACTAGATGGAAAAGTAAGTCTAGTCTGTTTTGCATAGGGACAAACTAAACACTTGAAAATCTTACACATACTATTGATAGTCAAATCAAAAAATTTAGCTAGTACTACACAAGACACGTGTCCTAGCCTTTGATGCCATAGTTCCATATCAGATGGTACTTGTCAATGCAGTATTCTTTTCATCACTTCCAGGACCTTGGGTATACAAACACTTAGGGAAGAATGTAACTAAGTAATCAAGTTCCTTTGTCAACTTACTTACAGACATCAAGTTATACTTGAATTCAGGTAAGTAAAATACATTGGAGATAACACTCCTATCTGTTAAGGCACAAGAACCAACATGAGTAACCTGAGTAGTACTCTCATTAGGGAGATATACAATTTTAGAAATCTGCAATTTTGACACAAATCCTTTTATAAACATGTTCATCTGAGATACCATGTGATTTGTTGCACCAAAATCTACAATCCACACTTCATTATTCTCATAAAAAAACAAGGATTTACCTGCAGTTAAGCAGCAAAAGTGGTATTGCTTTCAGATGTTACAGTGCCTTGATTTTGTGTGAGAACTCTAACAATATGATCATATATTTTTTTGTGAATGTACAATCCTTCAGTAATTGTTTCACATCCATTTCTGCTTTGCTTGATGCTTTTTGAGTACTATTACTATCCACTCTTCCATGCTCAGTTTGTGCAGTGGCAGACTTCAGATACCATCCTGCTTCATGCACATTAGTGTTCAAGCCATAAGAAAAATGAGCCTGGCTTGGACCAGAATTGTTGTACCCTGAAGGAACACCAATTGTACCAGAATTGTTGTATCCTTAAGGAACACCTTGAACCATACTTTTGGACTTGAAATTAGGAGGATACCCCATAATTTTGTAGCAAAATTTTTTACTATGACCCTTAAATTTACAGAAATCACAAATGAGAAACAGAGTTTCTTTTAAACCTTTGATTTACTCCTGAAGTAGAACCAACACCAGCTTTAGAGTACATAGCCATAGAACAAACACTCTGAAAATGCAGGCCCATGTTGCTAATGTATGAAACCACAGATTTTTGACTCACATATCCTACTATCATAGCATAAGCATGATTGTCAGTTGGTAAGGGACTCATCATTAAAATTTGACTTCTAGCCTGGTGATAGGACTCATTAAGCCCCATTAAAAACTGATACAATTTTTGTCTGCTCAAGTGATCTACAAACTCTTTCGACTTAGCACAATTGCCTCCAGGAGAAGGAACTACAACCTCAAACTCATCCCACAAGGTCTTAAGCCTGGTGTAATATATAGAAACAGAAACGATCCCCTTTTGTAGTGATACAATGTCTTTATGAAGACTATAGGTTCTCGATCCATTCTGTTAAATCTCTCCTTTAAATCACTCCAAACATGAGAAGCACTTGTAGCAAATGCAATTCCAATTAGTAAACTCTTTGAAACTGAATTCATCAACCAGGACAGTACTACAACATTCACTCTCTCCCATTGTCCCCACAATTCTTCACTAAACATCTCATTACTACAAGTTCCATCAATTAACCACAGTTTATTGCGCCCTAACAATGCTACTATAATCGATCTATTCCATAGAGAGTAGTTCTCAATTCCAAATAATCGAAACGAAATAAGATTCACTCCACTCAAATTTGTAGGACTAAGAAAAGGAGGGTGATTGTAGCCAATACCTTGGTCAATTATAGAATTAGGTATTGGAATCATAATTTGTGTTTTCACCATTCTTGCTTTGAATTGAATCTGCAGTTGTTCTATTATTCGTCATCCTGATTCACTGTTGATCAACAATTGTCTATGGAAGCTAATAGCTCATCAATTACCTACAGATTTAACTAAGAACTACGTAAAAAGTTGTAGATCAACTGACGAACTGATGAATCTGTAACTTGATTCTATGATCCTCAATTGAAATAACTTGTCACAGTAATCATTGTGTGTGGATCTGATACCATGAACGTAAATGAACTGAATTGAATTAACACAAAACCTACATTAACAAGGAGCTAACATTGAAGGAGAGAAACTCTCACTGTTTGAGCTCAAAGACTAATTGTTACAATGCTGAAAATACTATTTATAGAATCTTTTTACTAACTAACTAACTTGAAAGGAATTAGTTATAACAAAATAATACAAAATGTTTATACTACCCTTGATCATCTAATGCATTAACTAACACCTAAATATATCACACTCATATCTCATCAACATCTAATATGAAAAAAATTAGTATTAATTGGATATATCCTAGTTTTTAACACACTAACAACATTTGTATTATTAGATGCATTATCTAATGTGACACTCATTACTTTATCTAAAAGCATATAAAAATCTAAAACACCTAAAATAGTTGAAGCTATATATGCACCTGTTTTTTTTCTCTACACATTCTTTATAACTTGAGATTCTTTTTTGCAAATTACAGTCATGATCAATCCAATGTATTGTAACAGCAAAATAATCATGTCCACTAACACTACGATCCATGTCGGAAGTTATATACAGTCTACAATCTAATACTCTAAACAAACAACGAAGATATTGACAATGTTTACCTTGATATAATAAAACAACTACTTTAACAATATTTCTTGAAACACCTTTAAAAGATGGATTATAAGTTTGTTGAATATATTCAATAAAACCGAGATGTGAAGGAAAATAAGGCACACCACAAACAAAAAACCCATCTTAGCTAAATTTTTGTGATCTCTTTCTTTATTATATTTACGTTGTGTAAGTGACCACCGGGGTTAGAAGGATCTAATATTCCTTAAACCATGTTAGAAGCCCTTAACGATTGATTAACATTAGAATTAATATCAATACAATTAATTTAAATTCTTTTTTTATTGGCTAGAACTTTGGTGGCCTTATATTCAATCGGTCTACAAGTTAACAAAAGTCTATTTAAGTCCCCCGTCCTACCTTGACCTCCACCTTGTCTATGTATAAAGTGTTATTTGCACTTATGACAAATAGCAATAGAGTTTCCTTATCTAAAGTCATAAACTGTCATACAATAGAAGTTTTAGGGCGTTGATACTTCACTTTTTTCCTTGTAGGAGGTAAGGCGGGACGTTGACAATTTCGCTCAGTTGGAATTGTAGTTTGAGTTGGATATTCCGTCACCGGACTAGTAGGTGTTTCTTCCAATTCATCTTCTTGCGAATCAACTTTTACTTCTTCACCATAATTTTTATCACAATTAGAATTACCATAATGTCATTCTAAAATTGTTATGAAATTTGTATTCTGAATAATATTGGTGATAACAAAACTTTGAAAAAATAGTAAATTTCCAAAGTTTGAACAAAAATTAATTAACAAAAAACTAAATTCTGTAAAACGTACGAGAATCTGTAAGAAATAGAATGGAAAGAATATTGAGCCCACTGAATGCACTGTGTCCCGTTAAGAAAATTATTCTTCTCTACTATTTGAACTAGAATATATCCTCCCAAGATAGAACGACCTCAATCACTAGTGTATTGATACCTAAAACTCTGGTGTCAGCAAGCCACTCAACGATAGTAAAGTACAGGAATGAAACTTATGCAGAAGAAGAAGAAGTCAGAAATTTCTTAAGTGAAAAGTCTGAAGAATTACTGGTCTTTATAGCCAAGAAGCATTGGTTCAGAAAGGTTACAACCTTTCACAAACCACATGATCATTCATGAAAGTTTGAAACCTTTCAAATGTTCTTCTTGAAAGTTTGAAACCTTTCAAATGTTCTTCTTGAAACTTGCAACCTTTCAGAACAGTCATCTCCAACGGCGAGAAATTCAAATAAAACGGAAAAGTGTTTTAAATAAAACGGATCGTGCGGATTCGAGTCAGAACGTTTTGGCTAATTATTTAAATAATTAAAATGTTTTGGACATTTAATTAATTAAATAAATAATAAACTAAATAATTAAAATAAACTTTGTCCAAAAAATAATCTCTCAATCGATCATATTCCAAAGTCGTAGCCGAAGCCGAAGCCAAAATCAAGCCGAGCAATAAATGACAATGACGGCGTGAGGGGATCCCTCTTTTCAACCCTTTTAACAAGTAATCAAAGTTTTTACCTATTTAAACAATCCTATTTTTCTTTCCACCACCAATGAGGGAGAAATGTCTTTTTACTAAAGCATAAGAGAACTTTTCAAGTTCCTCTCTTTTCATCTTCCCTCCATTTCCCATTAATTCTTGTTATATACGCAACAATCTCCCACATGAATGGGGAATGACTCTAACATAAATAAATGCACAAACGAGTGTGTACTTTACAAGCAAGTATCAATTGTATCAGGATAAGTAGGTTTTCCGTTGAACTTTTCGTAGTGAACATATGTCGAATATACTCGGTCAATAAGTAGATGCGATATATTTAAACCGTCGATCTTTGGTACAACCTAGACAACCATATGTTACACAATTTACTCTTTACCATTTATGGTTCTTACGGTAGTGTTCATTTCAGCCATGAACACCTCATGGTTTCATAAGTGTATAGAGAATAGGATTTTGACAATAATTCTCTTTGAAGCGACTTACATTTCACACTCACATAGGTGATTTCTAACGTGTCATTGTGTAGATACACTATTTGGTAAGTCCGCCAAACTTAGAAAATCATTAAATACTTTAAGCTTTATCAACCCATTAACAAGCCTTAATGTGTTAACCTCGAGCCTGAACTTTGTCTTCATTATGAGAATGGATTGAGTTGATTGACAATTTTGAAGCGTCAGTCACAACTTTGTTTCTCTCCTTGAATCTAGATCTTGGACATCCAGTCTGCTAGATAGAGTTGCCGCCATGATGACTTTTCCTATGTCGTTAACTCATTACCTTATATGATCTTTCAACTGCCTCTCTCACTAGGCCTTTCGTTAGTGGATCTGACACATTATCTTGGACTTTACATAATCAATTGTGATAATTCCACTAGAGAGCAGTTATCTTACGTTATTATGTCTCTTTCGTATATGACGAGACTTTCCATTGTACATGATACTTCTTTCCCTACCTATTATTGTTTGACTATCACAATGTATGCAAATAGGTCCCCACAAGTTTGGGCCAAAATGGAATATCCTCTAAACATTTTCGGAGCCATTCAGCTTCTTCACTGGCCTTATCTAAGGCAATAAACTCACATTCCATTGTGGAGTGAGCGATACATGTTTGTTTGGATGATTTCCAAAAAATTGCTCTTCCACCAAGAGTAAACACATAACCACTTGTGATTTTACTTCATTTGACCTGCTGATCCAATTTGCATCACTATATCCTTCAATCACTGCAGGATATTTGTTATAATGCAAAGCATAGTGTTGTGTATGTTTCAGATACCCCAACACCCGTTTCATTGTCATCTAATGAGTTTGATTAGGATTACTAATGGACTGACTCAACTTGCTAATAACACATGTTATATCTGGTCGTGTAAAATTCATAATATACATCAAACTTCCCAATACTCGGGCATATTCCAAATGAGAGTCACTTTCACCTTCATTTTTTTAAAATGTAAAGCTTAAATCAATTGGAGTTTTCACATTGTTGAAATTTAAGTACTTGAACTTATCCAATATTGTTTCAAATTTCAATATAATGAGATTCAGATAATGCTAGTCCCTGAGGAGTTTTGAGAATGTTGATCCCTAAGATCAAATCAGCAACTCCTAAGTCCTTCGTATCAAAATTGATTGACAACATGCACTTAGTAGCATTTATATCGTCAATATATTACTTATTATTAACATCTCATCACATACAGACAAATAATGACTTCATGATTTCGAACGTTTTTAAAGTAAAAACACTTATCACATTCATTAATCTTGAATCTATTTGCCAACATTGTTTGGTCAAATTTAGCATGTCATTATTTGGGTGCTTGTTTGAGCCCATTAAGCGACTTAACAAGTATGCACGTTTTCTCTTCTTTACCAGGAACTACAAACCCTTCAAGTTCTTCCATGTAAATTTCATCCTCCAACTCTCTATTTAAGAAGGTTGTCTTAACATCCATCTTGTAGATTTTATGATCATGCACTGCCGCTAGTGCTATTAACATCTTAATTTATGTTATCCTTGTTACTGGAGAGTTTGTATCAAAGTGGTCAAGACGTCTCTTTTGTCTGTATCCTTTGACTACAAGTCTAACCTTATATTAGTCAATAGTCTCATCGTCTTTCACTTTTCTTTTGAAGATCCATATGGATCCTAAAGGTTTATTTTCTTGAGGAAGATCAGTCAATTCCAAGTATGGTTACTTAAAATTGACTCGATCTCACTATTGACTGCTTCTTTCTAATAAGTTAACTTAGATAAAGAAATCGTTGCTTTGAATGTTTGAGGCTCATTTTCAAGCAAAAATGTCACAAAATTTGATCCGAAAGAAGTGGATTTCCGTTAATGATTACTACGCCTAGGATCCTCATTAGGTAGTGTATTTTTCATTGGTTCTTCTCATGGTCGTTTAGGTCTTTCACTTGTCGACTCACATTTAGTTTTATACGGATAAATATGATTAAAGAACACATCGTTATCTGACTCAACTAACGTATTAACAAGAATTTCAGGATTATCAGATTTGTTAATCAAAAATCGACAAGCCTTACTTTTCACAACATATCTAATAAATACGCAATCCACTATTTTGGGTCTAATTTTCACCCTCTTGAGTAAAGGAACATCTACCTTGGCTAAACACCCCACACACTTTGAAATATTTCAAGTTGGGTATCCTTCCTTTCAATAACTCATATGGAATGGATTGCGTTTTGCTATGTGGTACCTTATTGAGTATATTGTTAGCCGTAAGGATGGCTTTCCCCCACAGTTTTCACGGTGAACCAAATTGATTATCAAGGCATTTATCATTTTCTTTAATGTTCTGTTTTTCTATTCCGCCAATCCATTTTATTGTGGTTTATGGGTGCATTAGTTTGATGAATAATACCATATTTCAAACATATCTCTGCAAAAAAAGATTCATATCCTCCACCCCTATCACTCCAAATCATTTTCATCTTTAGATTTAATTGAATATTCACTTTATTTTTATATTGCTTAAATGCATTAATTGTTTCATCCTTACTATTAAGCAAATATACATAACAAAATCGAGTACAATCATCAATAAAAGTTATAAGATTCTTTTTCCCATCGCGAGATGGTATTGACTTCATGTTGCATATATATGTGTGAATTAAGTCTAAAGGTTTTAAATTCTGTCAACAGACTTACAAAGATGTTTAACAAACTTACATTCTACACAAATTTCATATTATGATTTATCACATCTGAAGTCAGGTAATACTTCTAAAGTAATCAATTTCCGCAAGGCTTTGTGATTTACATGTCCCTAACTGGCATGCCATAAATCATTTGACTCCAATAAGTAAACAGAAGTAGAATTATTATAATTAATATTGTCAACAACCATTATATTTAGTTTAAAGAGTCCCTTAGTGAGGTAGCTCTTTCTTAAGAACATCTCATTCTTACTTATTACAACTTTATCACGAACTAGGACAAACTTAAATCCGTTCTTAACGAGCAGTGCAACAACAACTAATTTCTTCCTAATAATAATAATGTTCAGAACGACATTCAAAGTCAACACCTTGTCGCATATTATTTTCAACATTACTTTACCAGTTCCTGC
Organism: Solanum sitiens; assembly: GCA_016801875.1. NCBI lineage: Eukaryota > Viridiplantae > Streptophyta > Magnoliopsida > Solanales > Solanaceae > Solanum > Solanum sitiens. Next base: position 2,600,941 of record JABWTJ010000039.1, on the reverse strand, counting down.
AATCCTTGTTGTTGTTGTGTTTCCCATTAATAGATCTTCATCGAACTCAGCAGGAGTATACGTTGCAAAGTATTATTTTGCATAGCAAACATATCGAGTGGCACCTGAGTCGAGAAACATCTCCTTCAGGATTTCAACTAAGTTGCACTCCAAGATTATTGCACAAAGGTCATCTGCATCTTCCATATCTTTCACGATGTTTTCTTGATTTTTGCCTTTTTCCTTGTCCTTTTTTGGAGCATGACAGTTAGAAGACTTGTGCACAGCCTTACCACAGTTGTAACAATTGCCCTTGAATTTCTTCTTGGCCTATTATGACTTCTGTCCGTTGGATTTTTTTCTTTTCTTGATTTTGGTAGGAGTTTCTTCAACATTATTAACTCTCATTATTATTGAACTCCCACGAGACTTTTTTGGATGTCTTCTTATCTTCCTCAATCTTAAGCTGAATCACAAGATATTCAAGCTTCATTTCTTTACGCTTGTGCTTCAAATAATTCCTGAAGTCATTCCACGAAGGAGGTAACTTCTCAATCATTGTAGCCATTTGAAAAGCTTCATTAACTACCATGTCCTGAGCAATTAGATCATGAAAAATAAGTTGAAGTTTCTGTACTTGTGATCCAACAATTTTACTAGCTGACATTTTATAGTCTAAAAAAAATTTCACCACAAATTTTTTAAAGCATGCATCTTCTGTCTTATATTTCTTCTCAAGTGCATTCCATAATTCTTTCGAAGTTGTCATTGCATTATAGACATTATATAAGTCATCCTCTAAAGCACTTAAAAAGTAGCCCTTACACAGAAAGTCTGTTTGTTTCCATGCTTTAATAACCATGAATTTTTCTCTGTTTTTCATATTAACATAAAGCACTGGAGTTTCTTCATTAGTAAATTTCTGCAAACCGGGAGTAGTAAGCCACAAAAATATTTGTTGTTGTCATCCATTGAAATTACACCAGACAATTTTCTTGATTTATTTGTTGGTGGTACATCAGTTCAGGTTGGTCCAAGAACAACCACCGAAGTTGTACCATTGTCAGTTGTCATTTCTGATTAACAAAAATCGATACAACTGATTCAGTAAGAAATAAAAGAAATTGCAAACCTAATAAGAGTATAAAACCACGAAGGTTTTTGTCTCCACAAAAATACAGATTAACAAAAATACAATAGTTTCCTTAAGATTGTTATGCAATCTGTATTCTAAACAATATTGGTGATAACAAAACTTTGCAGAAATAATAAATTTTCAAAGTTTAAATCAACCAGTGAAGAATATAAATTAATTAACAAAAAACTAAAATTTGTAAAACATACCAGAATTTGTATGATACATAATGAAAAGAAGATCGAGCTCATTGAATGCACAGTGTTCCCTTAAGAAAATTATTCACCTCTAGTATCTGAGGTTTGAATTGCAATATATCCTCCGGGGATAGAACGATCTCAATCACCTAGTTATTGATACCCAAAACTCTGGTGTCAGCGAGCCACTCAACGACAGTAAAGTACACGAATGAAATTTATGCAGCAGAAGAAGTTAGAAATTTTGTAAGTGAAAAGTTTGAAGAATCACTTGTATTTATAGCTAAGAAGCACTAGTTTCGAAAGGTTGCAACCTTTAAGAAACCACACGACCATTCATGGTTGTTCTTGAAAGTTGCAATCTTTCGGAACAAACATCTCCAACGGCGGGAAATTGAAATAAAATGGAAAAGTGTTTTAAATAAAACGGGTCGCGCAGATTCGAGTCGGGTCGAGACCTTCAGTTAATTATTCAAATAATTAAAATAAACTTTATCCAAAAAATATCTCTCAATCGATCATTTCCCAAAGCCAAAGTCTAAGCCGAGCCGAGATAGAATTGTTTCTCTACTTAAACACTTTTATTTTTCTTTCCACGAGGGAGAAATGCTTTTTTATTAAAAAATAAGAGAACTTTTAAAGTTCCTCTTTTTACATCTTTCCTCCATTTCCCATTGACTTTTTGCATGATCAATCATTTGAATCTATATTAAAATGAGTGAAAGAAGTATCATCAACATAAGTAAATTATTTGTATTAGATCTAACTCTAGGCATTGATTTAGAAGAAGAAACACCACATTTACTTTTATTTTTTTTCTTACTATCTTTTTTAGAAAATTAAATAGATTATAAATAGTGGTTGTTACTTTCTCCTTACCGGTATTTTTTTGTTCATATTTAATAAAATGTTTAATGTAATATAAAAATAATAATAACACAAAAACTAATTGCAAAAAAAATAAATAAGCATTAAAAATGAAACAAATGTACCAAACGTCTGCGTTAATAGCAGATGTTATATATAACCAATTGTTGAAGCTTGCTCCAAAAATATTGTTGTGGTCTGTAACTTGTAAATTGTAACTTGTAACTTGAATACTTGATACTAATATAAAATATAAATAAATATATATTATAGATATTATGATATTAATTAAATTATAAATATTATAATATAAATTGAGAATTAAGTGGAATCAAGAATTAAGATTTATGAATTAGAGAACATAGAATATGTAGATGAGAGATCGTGTAGATAATTTTGTAAGAAATAATGAAGGATAAAGGGGTGTTTATAATATAAAAAATGGACTAAAGTTATTTTATCGTAACTTTAGGATTTAAATTAAAGTTCTAAAAGTAGATAGGGTGTTGGGAAAGTGTAAAAGGTGAAAAAAAATATAATTATATTCGTTTGGGTTGGGGGGGTTGGGGGAGGGGGGGGGTTGGGGGGACTAGTTGTATCCCCAACGGTAATATTTGAAATTTAAAAAAATATATTAATAGGTTTGTCCTGCCGGGACCGCCAATTCAGTAGGTTTGGAGCCGGGCAGGGCCGAGCGGGACAAAAAAACGAGAATTGTCCCCTCCCCGGTCCCCTAACCCCATATCCCCCCAACCCGGAAAACCAGGCGGGACTGGAATCGGTGAGACGGGTCTCGAGTCGATAACGGGTCGGGGCAAGCCATCTCGGTCCCCTCGCCGGGCCTAGTGCTATATAATAAACAGTTGTTACGGTCAAGCCAAAAATGTAAGCTAACATTAATTAAGAGGTGTAAAAGAGTTGCAATTGCTTATGGAACTTAAAATAATAATAATGGAGCTACAATGCTTAAATATGAAGAGCAATATTATATATGAGATAGGGATAGGTAGGTATTGAGTAAGGGCTCCACAAAAGGATCATTTTGAAAAGAAGAAAACAACAATGAAATGAGCATCACCACTCATATTGGATTTTCATAAGCAACCTACAACACATTTTTTATGTTGTCAACCCTATATATAGTGCTTGCAAGCTTGCACCAACTATATATTGTAGACTACTTTTCAAAAAATTAATAGGTATGCCTAAGACAATTGTTGATTAAGAATGTAATGTTCAACATTTATTTGTTAAAAGCATATACATGTTCTTCTTATGATAGTTTCATGCATATGTGTATTTTTTTCTTAATCAAATAAAGAATAGTTTGCCTCCAGAAGGAATCCTTTGTTATCTCATCATTTACTTCCAATATGCCTGATTCAATGTCTAGTGGATCCATTTTTGCGGATTGTGGTGAGTCTTATAGTTTACTTAATTCGTTTTATTTAGGAATAATTTTAGAGACCTATCTTTAGCTTCACTCTATAACATTCACTTTTTTTGTGATTTACGATATTACGTCTACCTCTTTTTTTTTTAATCATTTGTTAAATCTATTTAAAATAAATATAAATTAATTATGACTTGACAATTTTACCCTTCTTTATATTTATTTTTCATATTAATGCATATTATTAAAAGCATTACTTACTTTCTAAATACCTTAAAAATATATCAATACAAATAAATTATACTATAATATATATATCCCTATATGTGTGACTTGACAATTTTACCTTTCTTTATATTATTTTTTTCATATTAATGCATATATTAAAAGCACTACTTAAATACCTTAAAAATAAATTCATACAAATGAATAAACACTATAATATATTTGTGTACGCCCACGTGTGTCTTTTTACCAAACAAAGATACACATATCTTCATATTGATTTAAGTCACGAAAAACATGAATGTTATAGAGCAAAATTTTAAAAAATGTCTTTAAAAATTATCCCTTTTGTTTAAACAAGAAATTTGAAAATGAAATTAACTTTTTAGTAAAATATATGATTGTCTCCTTATTACTAATTGAGGATCATCATTTTTTAACAACTTTTGTAATTATTCGATTCATCTTCTGTGGTTGATTTAAGAGAAAACTGAAAAGGTTCATTTTCTCATCAAAAAGGTCAAAGAGATGAAAATTTTTATTATGTACGAGGTAGATAAATTTTATTTTGTGCCTCGCACAGACAGTGTAAGTTGTGCGAGGCGTTTTTGGCATGGCATTTGTATATGTGTGGCCATGCTGTATTTGTTCATTTCCTCACTTTTTCTCTTTCAATTTTCATCTTTTCTTTTTGTACTTGTATTTTCTTTTTGCTTGTAACTCCTGTTGTAATTTTATTTTGATAAAAAAAACTTTGAAACTCACCCTCAAATATATTTATATATACATATATTTGAGGGGAAATTAAAGTAAAATTTAAATTTAATTTTTTTGGATGAATTAAAAGAAATTGAATATAATAAAAATAAAAAAATAAATTGAACTCTCATCAATAAAGTAAAAATTATTTAAATTATTTAAATTTTAGACTTTTCTTTTTTACATTTTAATTTTTATCACTCAATTCTTAATTACCAAATATATATTTAATTTATTTATTCTATAACCACTTTTTGTTTTTAGTTTAATATTAATATTAGTGTATTAATGATATCAAACACTCAATTATCTTTTCTTTTCTACATTTGTTAAATTATTTATTTCTATAGCATGTATCAAATAATTATTACCAATATTAATTTTGTGTTTCTCGCTTAAGATTTTTTTAAATATTTTCTTTATGTATAGTGTCTTAAAATGTGAAACAAAACTTTTAAAGATACTTTTTTATCGTGGGTTACAAGAATTAATATTTTTAAAAAAAGAATTAACCAAACAAATTTTTGAAAGCACAAGATAATAGTAGTATGAATAACATATTAGTTAGAAAAAAAGAAGGGAAAGATTAGAGAAGTGCAGGAAAAAGAAATTAATAACAAAGAAGAAAAAAACAAAAATGGATCCACATATTAGAGTAGCCCTGACTATTCGAAAAGGTTTATAAAAAGCTCTCGTTTATATATTGGGTTAAAAATATCTTTTCATCTACCTTTATGGTCCATAATTACCCTTAAAACTAACAACTTTTTATTTTTTTAATTATTATTATTAATAATTATTATGTGACATCTTCCTATTGGATAAATTTAAATTTCAACCCCCCAAAAAAATTCTATTCATTTGACACATATCCACATTTTTTTATCCAAACCAAATTAAAAATTCATCAAAATTAAAAGATTTGAACATCTCTTCTCTACCATTCCAACCTAATAACCTATTATCTTTCTCATCACCATATACAACCTCAATCAATGATAACTAGCAAATTTAATACCAATTAGAACTAAAAAGCTCTTCTTGATTGTGTTAGAATTTGGTCAATGCCACAATTAAAATACAATCAAATAGATATAAAAATTGAATCTTTGAAAAGGGTGTGAACCAAAAGGAAGGAATAAGAAGACTCAATTCAGGTTTCCTGAATGCCACCATAAAAATACAATAAAAAACAACTCTTTTAGTGCAACTCCACCATGAAAATTGAATCTTTTGAAAAGGGTGTGAACCAAAAGGGAAAGAAAGAAACAAGACCCAAATCAAATTACCTCAATTCCACTATTAAAGCACGAAGAGCTATCTAGTGCAACTTTCCCTTAAAAAATTGATTTTTTTTCACATGGTGTGAACCAAAAGGAAGAAACAAGAAAGATCAAATTCAAACACAATCAAGAAGAGCTTCTTAGTTCTATTTGATATGACCAAATTCAAATACCAATATGTCAATTTCAAATTCAAATACTAATTGATTCAATCATTAATTTTATTTTGAAATGGTTAAATAACAAAAGAGGAAAAAAGAAAATAGGTTATTAGGTTCAAGGAGAAGAGAAGAGATGATGAAATTTATTATTTTTGATAAATTTTTAAATTGAATTTGGGTCAAAGAATGTGGATATGGGTCAAATAGGTAGAAAAAATTTGGTGGGTTGAAATTTCAATTTATCTAATAAAGAGATGTCACATAATAATTAATAATAATAATAATTTAAAAAAAATAAACAATTGTTAGTTTTAAGGATAATTGTGCACTAAAAAAATGAATAGAAGAGTATTTTTAACCCAATAGATAAATGAGGGTATTTTTAAACCTTTTCGAATAGTTACACCTTATACGTAATAATTTTTTTCTGAAAGAGACATTGGTTTACAAATCAAAGAGTTGAGGGATAATTTCATTAGTTTGCATTTAAGGAAGTTTTTGAATTTTTAATTATTGAAATCTCAAATAATTTAGTGTATTTTTTATTTTACCACCACTTAATAAATTTGAATAGATCATTTATTGAAATGATGAGAATATCAAGTAAAGTTTTAATCGATTCCAACATCCATCCAAATGAAAAGTTATACTCCCTCCATTTCAAATTAATTAAATTGTTAGAGATATTACACATCTTTTAAGAAAAAATATTGGCATAACTTTTTAATTTATCCTTATTAATTATTGATAAATTTATGATTAAAATAACTAAACATTAATTAGTAACTAATTTTCATACTAACTAATAGAGGATAAAATTGAAAAAACATTCTAAAAGCAATTTTAAAAATTGAATAATTAAGTTAATTTAAAAAAAAAATATCTTAACAATTTAATTAAAAGAGAATAAACGGAGTACATACATAAATTATATGAGTCTTTATTTATGATTTAATACAAAATATAATTGGATAGCTATGAATTAATTAGTACTCCATAGATTAGAATTATTAAAAGGATAACCTAACGCTCTTAACATTATACAAATATTTTATATTTAAAAAGTAAACTTTATTGGATTATTGTTTTCTTATATTACAATCCCAAATTTAATACCAAACCAGTCAGTGCATGAATGAAGATGGAAGTTGCTGACACAATTTCCAAGAAGGAACACCCTATTAGATTCTGTTAAATGCAAGCTTCCTCACAGCTAATTAAGCTACAAGTCAAATTTATTTTATTTTTATTTTCTTGTGTGATTCCTTCGTTTGGTTGCATTACCTCATTAAGAGGAAGTGGATTTTTGTAGAGTTAATATCTTAAAAGATTATTCAATTTTAGGTATTAATTTAGCAAAGTTATTAAAGTTTATTTTGTATTAAAAAAATTACTCAACTTAAATTTTTATATTAATAAAATCACTCAACTTTAAGAATTGATCTACCAAAGTCATTAAAGTTTGTTTTGTATCAAAAAAATCAATCAACTTAGATTTTTATATCAATAAAATCACTCAATAAATTTAAAATTATGACCTCAATTAACTTTCTAAATATATTATAACTGACCGCTTTTCTTTAACAATGCAAAAATTAAACAACAGTGCTCTAATAAAATTTGTCTTTTTTGTTTTGTAACTTTTTTTAAAAAAAATAAAATAAAAAAATAATGTTATATATTATTGTACTTCTTCATTGAAGCTTAAAATTATTTTGGCTATATTAATCTTGATCTTTCCTTATAACGTTAATTTTTCAAATTAATTTTTTGCTTTAACTAGTCAATTTTGTGTAAATATTTTTTTTAAAAATAATAATAATAATGATGTCATAATGCTTACATACTTTAATATTATAAAAGTATGTATTTCATTAATTAAGCTTGTTCGTAAAAGTTTATTGACAATTTAATTTTTATTCATTTATAGGGTTCATATTTATATGCCATAAAAAATAATTTTTTTTACTATATCAAATGTTTTTTTAGTGATAAATTTAGTTAAATAATTTTATTGATATAAAAGTCTAAGTTGAGTGATTTTATTGATACAAAATAAAGTTCAATGACTTTGCTAGATAAATTTTCAAAGTTGAATGACCTTTTGAGATATTAACTCGACTTTTGTACTCTTCACTCACCAAACAAAAAATGTTTTTTACTCTTTTAATCAATATCCACCATATATAAGTAAGGTAATTGTCAAAAATATATTTAAATTTAATCTTTTTAGTTTTATATTTAAATATATGAGTGTGAGTTTCATACTTAAACTATTACTTTCTAGTTTGAGAAACACACTTAAGTGGAGTGTAATGAACTCTCTCTTTTATTTAAAAAATGTTGACACATGACATCTACATTAATAAAGTATTCCATCTTGATAAAAATTAAATAATAAACTATTAATATTTATTAAGAATTAAAGATTAAAGTATTACTATAAAAGAAATTAAAAATTAAATTTAAATTATTTTTCTTACTCCACTCCACCACCCTCTCCCCCCTCCCCCCGGGACAATCATCCCGTCCTATTTAACACTCCGCTTCTATTTTATTTTTATTTTTATATTTTTCTCATTTTGTGTTAGATATGCACGTACATTAATCTTTAAGAAAAAAACTCTACTAGTGTATTGAAATATAACATAAATAAATAAAGAATTTAAAAATGTCTTGTCGCGGCAAGTAAGAAATATTTTCGATAATATCTAGCACAAATGATAAAAAAGTGGAAGTGGAAGGTTAGGTGAGGTGGATAGAATTATTTTTTAAAAAGATAAAATAATATCTAAGTTATTATTTGCCGGATGGGGGAAGGAGAGGAAGTAAGAAAAATTAAATACTTTTATAAAAGAAATTTAAACAAAAAAAAGAATAAAAATGGTTTGGGGGGGGGGGGGGGTGTGAGAGGAAGTGATGGAGTGGGGGTAAGAAAAATATTTTACATTTTATTTTATGAAGAAATATTATTCTTTTGGATAATAATTTTTTAATTCTAAATTTTAACTAATATTAATAATTTATTTAATTTTTGTCAAGGTTGAATGTTTTGTCCATATAAAGTGTGATGTGATAATTTTTAAAAGGAAAAAAGGCTTGATATACCCCTCAAGATTGCAATTTGGAGATGATATGTCCTTCGTTATGATAATGACTCATATATACCCTTACCATTATACAAACAGCTCACATATACCCCTATCGTTACTAAAAAAGCTCACATATACCCTTCATTTAAAGGAAGTGAAAAAATTAGTTTTAAATTTATATTTTTGACTTTTAATTTTCTTAAAAATTATTTTGGGGGTATATATAATTCTTCTAGCAAAGTCCAAGGTATATTTTAATATTTTTCATACATAAATTATTTTTTGACTTTTTTATTATAATTATTTGTGTTTCTTATTCTTTTTTTTTTTTGTCTATTTTATAATTTAGACTATTTATTTTATCTATATTGTAATTTAGTTTTTGTATTTGAAGAAAAAATTTAATCATCTATAATAAGTGTTACAAGAATATTAGTGAAACGTAAATAAATTTGATCATCAAAATAATAAATTTAAATTAGTCATTGAAAAAAATAAAAATATATGGATGTTTGAGGAGGATTAAATATACTCATGCGGGATTATATTTTTATTTAAATAATAGAAATTAATTTTTTTTTTCATTTCCGTTAGAGGAAAGGGGCATATGTGAGCCATTTATATATAAGTAGGGGTATATATGAGCAACTTTCATAACGACGGATATATCAGCTCTAAATGACAAATTTGAGGGGCATATCAGACCCTTTTAATATAAGAGAGAGTATACTACACACACGATGATGATAGTGGTATAAAAGAGAGATGTGTGTTTCTCAAAATAAAAAGTGATAATTTAAGTATGAAATTAAAAAAAATATATATAATTTAATTATGTATTTGACATTTATCTCTATATAAATTATCGAAAATCCTGTATCATCAACTCTTTTTTTATACTTTTATTATACAATATTGATTTGACACAAGATAATAAACAATATTATTATAGTACTTTTTGAATACATTAAATTTAATATTTTGAAAATGTATTAATTGCTGAATAGTATTTAATAATAAGGGTAAAATAGATCAAAAGGATGACTTGTCTCTTGGTTTCTAAACTGAACAAGTATTGTTGAAAAATTATTTTTAGTATATTGAACAAGTAAAGATATACAAGAAGGAGTAATTGTTTATTTCAATTTTTTCTCGATGTACTACTACTATTGAGTACACACTTGTATTTTATTTTACTTGAGTCATATTGATTAGACATTAGAATATTTTTTGTTCATTTTTATTTGTTTATTATATTAAAAATAGATATTTATTTTTATTTGTTCAATATAAAAATCAAGAGATAATTTACTATTATATATTTGTTTTATTCCTATTATTAAGTATTTGTTGTACTTTTTAATTTAAATGTCACTTAAGAAAATAGTAATTAGAGGGGGAGTTTGTCTATTTAACGCCTATATGTTTGTTAAAATATATTTTCTTTTCATTGAATTTTTACTCTATTTAGAAGTCGTAATTAAGGTATTTTTTGTCTTCAAAACAATTATTACAAAGGATAAAATTAAAAAATAATAATGTTTTCTTGAATTTTTAAAATTACAAGTAATTTAACTATATATATTTAGTACTCTCTCTTTTCAACTATAGTTGCTCACTATTGACTTAATATACCTCTTAAAAAACAATATATAATAGAGATAATATTACTATGAAAAATCTTTTTGGCCAAAAAATTTGATCATAATTTGCCATAATAATCCAAATACACGTTCACACTATAAATTAATTTTCTTTTTTACAATTATACCTTTCTTTGCCAAATTTATATTTTTCTTATTAATTTATTTATCGATTATGCTTCAATAAATGAGAAAGCTTTTCAATACATGATAAGTTTACTAATTTTTAGATTTCCCAAACTTCCATACATACATGACTTTTAATTTCTTTTATAGAAATATTGTAAAATTTCCAAATGATTGACATATGCAATTATTTTTCTTCCTTTTTCTAATGAAAAATTTATAAATAATATAAATTTAAATTGATAATTACAATAAAAATTTTAAAATTTAAATTACAAAATAAGCTCACTGATATAATTAAATTCAAATAAGAAATTAAATAAAAATAGAATATTCAAATAATGATAAGCAAATAAATCCACAAATATAATATTTATCACTGAAATTAATTATTGAAATAAAAAAATAAAAAAAATAAAATGTGAAAATTATCAAATATATTACTGAACTTATGAAATGAATCATACATCCCTATACGAATTTTGTTATTTTGTTATGATAAAAAATTTAAAAAATAAATTTTGTAAAATCAATATTTTCACTTCTATAGATGGAAAAAGCTATTTGAACTACTCCATTTTGTGTAACAATAAGTATGTGTGAACTACTTTATATAACAAAAGTATATCAAATGTAGATTGCAAAGGTATAATAATAATAATAATAATAATAATAATAATAATCCAACATAACGTGCACAATATTGTTATAAAGATCAATATCATTTAAGAAATGGACATATTATAAATATTTTTATTTATATATAGATATTATTTAAAATTATTTTACCAGTTCAAGCTCATTAACTAGAATTCGAAAATTTAATAGAAAAGATGAAGCTAGAGATAAGAAAATATTTTATAAAGAAGAACTTGATTACATATGCCCCATGTCACCCTTAATTATACTAATATGTTGAGATGCTTTTAGTAATTATTCTAAATACATCTATTTTATCTTCCAACCATCTAAGAAGGATCTAAAAAACTTCTAGACATATCTTAAGATAAGTATCGAAATACTACAATTAACATTCTAGAAACTTTTCTAGAAATCCAAGATCTTTTTTAGTTTCAAACCATCAAACTATATTATTTCACAAACCCTAGAACTATAAAAAATAAAAAAATTATGTCACTTCTATACCACATAACTCCAAAGGGGATTTTATATAGGAAATCTTGTGATTTAAAGTAGTACCATTGATACTCTATAATCTAACTATTCATTATGTCTCAATTTATGTGACACTTTTCATTTTTCGAAAGTCAAATTTAAGTTTATCGAAGATTTATTAATACATGGAATTTTTAATTTTTTTAAAATGAATTTTATTTAGGGTAATGCTAAATGGCCAGAAAATTTTGGCCAGAATTTGGCCAGAAATGTAAAAGGACTAAAATAACCTTATTTTAAGTTTTACATTTATTTCCTCAATACTTTTCCCTCCAAACAAAATTAATTTTTGTCTATTTCCCAAACTCCTTGGACTACTAAATATTAACTATTTGGCTGCCAAAGAAAATAAAAAATATATATTTTTTTTGTGTAGTTTATCTTTAAAAATAAGTATTGTTTAATTAATTAAAAAAATGTACACTTTAATTAAAAAAATATTTTTGTAATTTTATTTTTATACATTTATATTTTTTTCATTATATAGCAAATTATGTTCTACATATACCCCTCCTCCAAACTCAATTATGATCCTAAGGTTTCAACTTTGAAAAATTATTTTTTCGCTTAAAATAAACCTCTTTATTGAAAAAGGACAATTAAATTTCTCATTAATAATAACTACAAATGACTATCTTATCTACTAAAGATTATACTTAATTATTTTGTAATAAAAGAATTGTAAAATATAGTAATTAAGCATATATTAAAAAAATTAATTAAATTCTTCTTTAAATATAATCAACTAAATAGATAAGTCTATATAATGGACATCTTTTGAGAAAAATTATTGAAATTTTGATATTTTTAAAAATAATTGATGATAAGACATTCAAAACTATGTCATAAATAACACATTATTTTTTTATATTATAATCATTCCGTACAAGAATTAACATATATAGAAAATTGTGAAATTATTTCACTAATTTTAACAATGAATAAATAATCCAGTTATTCAAATAGTATTAATTAAGTGGATATTTCAAAACAAATGAATAAAAGATCACTCAATACCTACTTATCCTTTATAATACTTTAAAATAGATGTATTTTATGTATATATTAATTTATAATATGTTTAACATGTATAAGTAAATTATAACATAACTAGGATATATATGTTTTAAAAATTATTTTTATTTATCTAGAATTTTTATATTTCAATAACGACAATCAAATCTCAAAATACTTTCGAGTTGATAGACATCGACACATTATAAAATTCATAATTTAATTTTCTTAAAACATAGTAATCAAATATGTAATTTAAATTTTTTAAATATGTAGTTTAATTTTTAAACATGTTGTTGTAAATATGTAGTTTAATTTTTTAAAACATAATAACCAAACATAAACTTTAAATATGTAATTTTTCAATATTAATGTGTAGTTATCTTAGGTTGTTGTGAAATAGAATCGACACTTATAAACCGTATGATTTTTAGTATTTCTTTAATGTGTTGATGTTTATCAATTCTAAAGTATTTTGATTTTTGATTGTTATTATTGAATTATTTTACATTATAGATATAAAAAAAGTATTTAAAATTTAATTTAAATAATTATTTAAATAGGTAATTTAAATTTATTTATTAATAAATGCAATAAAATTACTTAATTTTAAAAAATATTAATCCGTTCAAAACAAATATTAATTTGAAAGAAAAAAATAATATTGTGACTACAACTATGTATACTTAATATTTTTGCAGATCATTTAATAGTAAACATTTTTAATAAAATAACAAATAATACTACTAAAGAAAAATATATATGTGATGAAACTTAAATCTAGTTCATGTTAAATTTGTATTGTCATTGTCATCGGAGAACTATAAAGATGTTTTTCTTTCAAATTTTTTTATAAAGTTTATTTTGAAATCATAAAAAACTCTCTATATCCTTTTTATGTTATTAAAATTTTTTAATGAAGCACCATCAAAAATTTTATAAAAAAATTTGTATATGTCTCTAATAGTGAAATAATAAATAAAAATTAATTTTAATGAGTCTTTTTTGTGTATGACATGATTCATATGTTATCGAAAATATGAAGATAATCACATAATAGAGGAAACATGATGATAATTTTAGTTTTCTTTTTATTTCGCTCACATAATTTTGAGTATAATTGGATAAAATATATTTTTATCATTAATTTTTTTTTTCTAGAAAATCAGTGTATAACAATAACTCCTTTGAATAAATAAGAGTAACTCTTTAGCCAACTCGGCTAATTTCATATTTTTATATTTTAATATTTTAATTTAGATATAAATTATCTTTTCGCGATTAAAAATTATAAATTAAAATAGATAATTTAACCTTAGTTCTGTTTTATACTTTTAAAATTTTTCTTATCATTAAGGAATAAGAAATGAAAAAAAAAAACTAAAAAGAATAAGTAAAAAGGAGGAAAATTGAATTATGTTTTTTTTTGGTGAATTTTTTGGTTCTTTTCCCATGTTTAATTAAGAAATGATCAATAATTAATCTCACTAATCATTTTCAATGTATTGAAAAGATAATTAAATAATACATTTAATATTTAAGTTAAAAGGCAAAAATGTCTAAAAGTAAACTAGATTATAGTGTGAACATATCATTTTATCATTCTGGCCAAATTCTGGCCAAAAGGACTTTTCCTTTTATTTATTTATAAACTACGTAAAAGTATTATAAATCACAATAATTCAAAATTAAAAATATTTAAAAAATCTATATAACATTCACAATTAAAATGTAATTTTTTGACTCTCGAAATCAGAAAAATATCACGTGAAAAAATCATTAAACTGTCAAAACATTAATAATTTTGTATAGATTTTTTTTTTTTACATTAACTCATTGGCTAAATCCATATAATTGAGTTGGACAAAATAGGATGTGAAAAGAATGAATTGCCATGAAATGAGCCAATGACCAAAACTTGTTCTATAAATGACCCTCTCCCCTTCCCATTACTCCCCCCTCCCTTCCTCATTTCAAGGAAGTGTGAAAAGGATTTACATTAGAGAAAGGGATAATTATGGATCAACTAAAATTTGTGGTGGAAGCCTCTGAGGCTGAGTCCATTACCCAAAAACTTGGCCTACCTTCTGTCCACCACCTCCTCCCTCTCTTGGTTCAACCCGCACAAACCCTTGCCCGCCCACCCATCTCCAACTACCACGTCGCCGCCGTTGGCCTTGGCTCCGACGGCCGTGTATTCCTCGGCGTTAACCTTGAATTTCCTGGCTTACCCCTTCATCACTCTGTTCACGCTGAGCAGTTTCTCATCACTAACCTTGCTGTTCACCTCTGCCCCCGCCTCGTTGCATTTGCTGTCTCCGCCGCCCCTTGTGGCCACTGCCGACAGTTCCTTCAAGAACTCCGTAATTCTTCCGATCTCCAAATCCACATCACATCTCAACACCAAAACAATCCAGATGTCATATTCGAACCTTTGAGTGAGATTCTCCCTAACCCATTTGGTCCATTCGATCTCCTTGATGACGAAACTCCTTTACTCCTTGAGCGACATAACAACGGTTTAATCCTGTCCTATGAGATTAATCACGATGGAGATCTATGCAATGGATTTTCAGATGACGATTTGAAATCGGGAAATCTGAGTAATGGGTTTTATAAATTGACAGAAACAGAGAGTACCCTTTTAAGGATTGCAGCTTTAGAAGGTGCTAACGATTCACACGCACCTTACAGTGAGTGTCCATCAGGGGTAGCAATTATGGATTGTGATGGGAAGATTTATAAAGGTTCTTATGTGGAATCTGCTGCTTATAATCCAAGTTTAGGACCAGTGCAGGCGGCATTGGTGGCTTTTGTGGCTGAAGGAGGTGGTGGGTATGAACGAATAGTGGCGGCGGCTTTGGTGGAGAAGGAAGGCGCAAAGGTAAGGCAAGAGGAAACTGCTAGGATCTTTCTGAAATTGGTTTCTCCTAAATGTGACTTGAAGGTTTTCCACTGCTGTGTTGCTGCTGAAAATGGTTGTAAAAAGGATTGAAGAATTTAACCAATATTTGTTCATTCTGCAATTGCAAGTTGGCTTGTAAAAAATATCCACTTTGATGAAATGAATAAAACATACTTATTATTAATCCATTCTGTTAGCAATCATATGACAATCAACTCTGAACTATTTTGTGGTTAAGTTTTATTATTTTTTTTCTCGATATTTTGGAATTCAATTTAATTTGAATGAAGTTTGTAATTAGCTTGTTTGTCGTGTAACAAATAAAGGTGGCAAAATGAGCACCGCAGAATCAATAATTTTGGCATCCTTTTACCTTTCTGTCAATATGTCAACTACCAAGTCACCAATGAGATTCTAAAAGCTGGCATATGCCTTCCTTACCATCTTGATTAACTTTATTTTGTTAAATATAGTATGATACTTAGTTTTTATTTTAATTTATGTGATGTAATTTAATCGAGCATAACATTTAAGAAATATGAGAAAATGGTATAACATATTAGAGGGAAAAATGTTAAAATAATCTTAAACTATGTGAAAAGAATAAAAATATTCTCCGTTTATAGTTTGATTCAAAAATATCTTTATCGTCAATACTTTGGTTCAACAATGCGAGTAAACTATACGAGAGGAACAAAAATGCCCTCAATTTATAATTTGATTCAAAAATACCTTCGCTGTTAATATTTTGATCCAAAAATCTCCTTATTGTTATTTAATGGGTCAAAATGCTCATATTTCGAATAAATATATTATTATTTTCTCTTAAACACACCTTTTTTCTAATAATATATTTTTTTAAATTAGCAAATGTTATCTTACTTCAATCCAAAAAAAAAATGAAAATATTTCTTATTATTTATCGTTTAATAAATATAAATTAGTGATCGATATACTATGATCTTATATATATGACATATATTATATGTCGAAAGGGTACATGAAATTATTCTGTTTTAATTAATAAAATGAGATTAAGAAGAAAAAAAATATTTCGTACATTTTTATTTGTTAAAGTGTTTTTCGAAGAAATAAGAGCGTTCTTTAATAATATTTTAATTAAGATGAAGATGTATTTAAAAAGAAGAATATATACATATATTTATTAGAAAAAGGGTATTTTTGATCCATTTTCTAATTATAGGGGCATTTCTAAATTAAACTGTTGTCTGCAAAGGCATTTTTTATCCAAAGTATTGACGGTATGAATATTTTTGAGCCAAACTATAAACGGAGGACATTTTTATTCCATTCAAATAGTTCAAGGACATTTTTGACCATTTTCCCTATATTAAAACTAGTCTTTAGGTCCGTTTGACTATGGGAAATGAAAACATGAGTTGGAATTATATTAGGTAAAATTAAAGTTTCGTTAGGATATGTAATTTGAAGTTTAAAGTTACTCACAAATATAAAAACCTCATAAGTAGTGAAAGTTATCGAAATTGCTCTAATTCTTTATACAATCTTACCAAAATGCAAAGATTCAAAATAAAAATATAATACACTATTACAAAACTATTATGAAAATAAAAAATATTAATGGATCAAGCTTTAGTTCAATAAAAAAGTAAAATTGAGCATAAGTTGTAGTGTATTATATTTATTGAGTCGTTTATTGATTAATATCATTAATAATTATATCATCATGTTCATATTTATTGAATATTTCATCGGGAAAATATAGAAGACCCCCCTAGAGTCTGACCGAAATTTCAGAGACACACTTTAACTAAACTAATGTCCTATTACCCCCTGAATCCATTTTTTTAATCTTGTGCACCTTTTTGATTTACGTGACACCCAAATATCTATCACGCGCCTTGCGTCGAGTGATAGAATGTGTTACGTAAGACAAAAGGAGTACAAAATTATATATAAAAAAAAAAGTTTAGGAGGGTAATAGGACCTTAGTTTAGTTAAGGTGTATCTCTAAAATTTTGATTATTGTCTAAGGGATACTTGTGTCTTATTCCATATTTCATCACTCATTGATATTCTCGTAAAAATATTATATAAATCTAAAATAATATTTTAACAATATTATAAACTTATGAATCAAATGTTATACTTTAAAATACTAAATCATGAAAAAAATTCTCAAAATTAAGCTTTTTAAAAATTTAAAAGTATGAGATGGAATTGCAATGTCCAAAACCATACTTAAAATGTAGCGAATACACTTTTTACGGATATTTATGAGATAAGTGAAAATTCAATATAAATAAAACATTGATAATCTCATTAAATATCTATCAAATAAAATATGTGTTCAATATTTTTGGAATTAACTTTTTGTTTTGTTTCTTTGAAAAAATCACCAAAATTGGAAGAAAAAGAATAATATTTTATTGTGTAGTCCGAATCATATATGCACTTTCAATTATGTAAAAGTGAGGGTCAAATTGTACTTTCCTATTTTCCACAGCTTCTTTATGTCCCTTTTTTTACTAATCTTTTCTCCTTTTGATTACCTTTTTACTAAAATAGACATGTTAGGATTAGCGTCTACGCATAATCATCTTATAATTGGTTCTTGATCATGAAACTCTTTTTTTATATAGTATAAAAGACTTCTGTCTTTTTTGCTTTTCATTGAATCTCAAAATTCATCCCTTTTTGATCAAATTCTATCAATAAACTTGATTATCTTATTCAATACTCTCTTGTCTTTACTTATCAAATATTTCCTAATGTTAGCGGAAACGTGAAACTAAAGAACAAGGAAGAACAACAATATTTAACGTGGTTCGGATCAAAATGATCCTATGTCCACCAAAGAACAACTGCACTGATATTTATTTCACTCTACAAAGAATACAAGTGAAATACTACAAGATAGAGAACACAAATGCCTTAGAAGGTGAGAAGGCAAGTGAGAGGATGATTTGAAAATGAATTAAGAGCTACCTATTTATAGGAATAAATTCATCCTATTGATGTCATCCATGACATCACTATGTGTCAAAATTGTCAAGGTTAAGATAGCAAACCATTTTATGGTTTGCCTAACTTTCACCTACCAAGATACAATCTTTGACTTGTATTTTGTACTAATTATCTTCCTACCAAATATTCATATTAATTCATCTTCCATTTAGTTTGATTCCACAAGAACCAAAACCAACTCTTTCAATCTCCACCTTGGTTTGTGTTCCAAGCATGCGTATAAACAACTCCGGCCAAAACTTCTAAGCTTACTGGGCAATCCCATTGTAAGAAACAAGAAGAATCAAACCTTTGTTGAACATACCAGCTCCACCTAGCAGTTGTTCTCTTAGAGTTGCATCAATTGATGCATACTCCCGCCAAGTCCTTGCAGTGTGCAAACTTGGCAAGCGGGACTATTTTGGTCAACATTTCTGCAGCGTTATCGTCTGTGATAACCTTCTCAACCTTGATAGCTCCCTTTTCTACGACATCTCGAATAAATGAAATCTGACATCAATGTGTTTGGTGCGCTCATGAAATCTTTGATTTTTAATCAATTGAATAGCACTTTGACTATCACATTTTAGAATTGATTTAAGCTGAACTGAACTCAATTCTGCCACCAAACCTTTCAATAGCTTCTTTCACTGCCTCCGTTGCTGCCATATATTCTGCCTCTGTTGTAGACAAAGCGACAATCGACTGTAAAGTCGATTTCCAACTAACGGCACTGCCAACGAGAGTAAAGATGTATCCAGTTGTGGACCTCCTTCGATCAAGATCCCCTGCATAGTCAGAATCAACATAACCGAGAATTGAAATACCTTCACTTTTCCGGAAGGTTAGGCCAACATCAGGAGCTCCTTTGAGATATCTCAATATCCATTTGACAGCTTCCCAGTGCCTTTTTCCTGGATTTGCCATGTACTTGCTTACCACACTTACAGATTAGGCAATATCTGGACGTGTGCATACCATAGCATACATAATGCTACCAACTGCACTCGCATAAGGAACCTTTGACATATGCTCCACCTCATCCATAGATTGAGGCATTTGTAACTCTGAAAGCTTGAAATGAGAAGCTAAAGGTGTACTTACAGGCTTGCTCATATGCATATTGAATCTTTCAAGAACTTTTCGGATGTACCTCTTCTGAGAAAGATGTACAACACCATTTTCTCTTGAAATTTCCATTCCAAGGATTTTCTTTGCAACTCCTAGATCCTTCATGTCAAATTCCTTGCTCAACAGTTTCTTCAAAATATTTATCTCTGTGATGTTGTTAGCCGCAATAAGCATATCATCAACATACAACAATAGATAAATCATAGAGTTACCAGACATCTTCTTGTGATACACACAACTATCAAATGCACTCCTCGAAAATCCATGTGTAGTCATGAATGCATCAAACCTCTTGTACCACTGTCTAGGGGATTGCTTCAAACCATACAAAGACTTCTTCAGTTGACATACATGGTCTTCTTTTCCTTCAGCTAGAAAACCTTCAGGCTGATCCATATAGATTGTTTCTTCTAGATCACCATGTAAGAAAGCGGTTTTGACATCAAGCTGTTGAAGCTCTAAATCAAATTGTGCAACCAATGCTAGTAGCAC
Source organism: Solanum sitiens (assembly GCA_016801875.1). NCBI lineage: Eukaryota > Viridiplantae > Streptophyta > Magnoliopsida > Solanales > Solanaceae > Solanum > Solanum sitiens. Next base: position 2,580,375 of record JABWTJ010000039.1, on the reverse strand, counting down.
GCGAATTGAGCTATGTTTCACGACTGGAGAAAAGATCTCATTGTAGTCAATTCCCTCCTTCTGACTGAAACCCTTTGCAACCAATCTCGCCTTGAACCTAGCATCTTCCACTTCTGGAATACCTTCTTTCTTTCTGTAGACCCATTTGCATCCAACTGTCCTCATCCCCTTTGGCCTTTTAACTAAGACCCATGTCTCATTTTTGTGAAGAGACTCCATCTCTTCCATCATGGCTAACTGCCATTGTGCAGCATCTTTGCAAGAAGTTGCTTCAACATACGAAGAGGGCTCGAGATCCTTAATCTCTTCTTCTGCAGCTACGAACGCATGTGCAATCAGATTTTCTTGCTCTATAAGACGTTCCGGTTTCCGTATCTGCCTTTTGTCCCTTCCCTTCGCAATTGTGTATGGTTCATTGGAAGCAAGTTCTTTAAGATCTGCATCTTTTGACTCATCAATTTGAGTCTCTTGATCCCGTTCCTTGGTAAGCTCCACCGGTAGCTCCACCTGCTCGTTATTCTCGTTTCTAGATAACTCCACAGAAACTTTACGAGGATCAAGTATAGAGGATTCATCAAAGGTAACATCTCTACTAACTACAAATTTGAGTAAAGACAAACACCATAGTTTGTACCCTTTTACTCCATCTACATACCCTACGAATATGGCCTTTTTAGCCCTTGGTTCAAGCTTACCTTCATTAACATGATAATAAGCTGGACACCCAAATATTCGCAAGTATGAATAGTTAGAGGGTTCACCTGACCAGACCTCATTCGGAGTCTTAAAGTCAATCGCTGATGCTGGAGACCGATTGACAATATGAGAAGCAGTATGAACTGCTTCAGCCTAAAATACTTTGGACATCTTAGCTTGTAAGAGCATACAACGAGCCTTCTCAAGAAGAGTTCTGTTCATTCTCTCGGCAACTCCATTCTGCTGTGGTGTGTGCCTGACCGTCTTATGCCTTGCGATCCCATGAACCTTGCAGAAATTATTGAACTCTTCACTGCAAAACTCCAAGCCATTGTCCGTGCGAAGATACTTGATTTTCCTCTCCATTTGATTTTCAACCAAAATCTTCCACTCTTTAAATGCTTCAAAAGCATCACCTTTTGTCTTCAGGAAGCGCACCCAAACCTTTCGTGAAAAATCATCAATGAATGTGAGAAGATACCTCTTTCCTCCCTTCGATGGAAGCTTAGAGGGACCCCATAAATCCGAATGGATGTAGTCTAGCACCCCTCCCGTCTTGTGCTTGCCAGTGCTGAAGCTGACCTTTTTCTGCTTCCCTAAGACGCAGTGCTCACAAAATTCAAGTGTGCTGATCTTCTCACCATTTAAAAGGTTGCGGTTGCTCAACATCTCCAATCCCCGTGCGTTCATATGGCCTAGTCTCATGTGCCATAATTTTGCCTTGTCATCATTAGATAACTGCACTGTAGATGCATTTACAGAGCCAATAATGGTGCTTCCCGCAAGTGTGTAGAGGCCATCCTCCAGCTTGGCCTTCAACATGACTAAAGACCCTTTAGTCACTTTCATAGTTCCTCCTTCACTCATGTACTTATAGCCTTGTTTATCTAAAGTACCCAGGGAGATCAAATTCTTCTTTAGATCAGGAACATGACGGACTTCTGTAATAGTCCTCACGATTCCATCATGGCAGCGAACATGAACTGAACCAATGCCAATTATTTTACAAGTTGCATTATTGCCCATTAATACAGTTCCTCTGCTTGTTTCATAGCTGCTGAACCAATCTTTTTGGAATGTCATATGCAGAGTACAACCAGAGTCTAAGATCCATTTGTTGTCATAGACTCCACTATTGCATGATATTGTTAGTACATAATCATTATCATTATCATGTACTTGCTCAACAATGGATGCGCTCGCCTTTTCTTTGGACTTCGACATAGGGCAATCTCGTTCAAAGTGCCCCTTCTTGTGACAGCCCCAACATTCCGCATTCTTTTTGTTCACACGAGACTTTGATCTGTACTTTGATTTGCTCCTTCCCTGTTGGCTAGTACGACCTCTTACAAAGAGTCCACTAGCTTCGTCACTTTTGTCTCCTTCAAAATGCATCCGCACATCACAAGAGTTTAGTGCTTGCCGCACTTGCTCAAGTTTAATAGGTTGTTTGCTATACATCATTGAATTCTCAATATCACGATATTTTGAAGTCAATGAAAATAGCAAAGAACATGCAAGCGTCTCCTCGTCCTTTTTAATTCCAGCAGTTTGTAAGTCCATCACAAGTTTATTGAACGCATCTAGATGGTCTTGCAACAAAGTACCTGAATCCATCTTATATGTATGAAGACGCCGTTGTAACAACATCCTTGTTGTCACTGACTGGTCCTGGTAAAGCCCTTCCAGCTTTTCCCATAACTCTTTGGCCGTCTCTTCGGTACTTGTACTCACTTCACAAAGTACGTTAGGTGCAAGGGACAGTTGGATTGCACTCAATGCATCTCCTTCAATCTTTTCCTTGTCGGAATCCGATATCTTATCAGGGTACTTTCCGTCAATAGCATGGATTGAACCTTCCCTCCGCAGTAACGCTATCATCTGGATTTTCCAAATATTGAAGTTGTTGCGCCCACTAAATCTATCAATTTCAAACTTCATGGAACTCATTCTTTTACTTGTTCTTCCTTTTCTACTACAATATTTGGAACTGCAGAAAACCAAAGTAATCCTTTTCTGATGTGGAAGTTCAGACTCTGCTGCAACCACAGAGCATACTCAGACAGAACCTTGGCTCTGATACCAATTATTAGCGGAAACGTGAAACTAAAGAACAAGGAAGAACAACAATATTTAACGTGGTTCGGATCAAAATGATCCTATGTCCACCAAAGAACAACTGCACTGATATTTATTTCACTCTACAACGAATACAAGTGAAATACTACAAGATAGAGAACACAAATGCCTTAGAAGGTGAGAAGGCAAGTGAGAGGATGATTTGAAAATGAATTAAGAGCTACCTATTTATAGGAATAAATTCATCCTATTGATGTCATCCATGACATCACTATGTGTCAAAATTGTCAAGGTTAAGATAGCAAACCATTTTATGGTTTGCCTAACTTTCACCTACCAAGATACAATCTTTGACTTGTATTTTGTACTAATTATCTTCCTACCAAATATTCATATTAATTCATCTTCCATTTAGTTTGATTCCACAAGAACCAAAACCAACTCTTTCACCTAATTTAATTTTTATTTTTATTTGTCATTTTTATGAATCAACGAAAAACTTTTCCCCCTATTATATCATTTTTATTAATATTCAGTTGATATGTTTAAAAAATTATAGTGAGTAAATATATTTGAGACACTATTATTTGATAAAGATAAAATGATAAACTCACTATATCAATGTTATTTTCTTAATAGGTTTGCTAGGTCAAAATTTAACAAGTAATAAGAGATGGGAGGAAAATATTTTAATATTAAAAATACGACTGACAGTCCAATTTAATTTGTCATCCTTATCATGATTTCTCCTGAAATTGAAGAAATTTTAAGATGATTTTTCTATGACAACTAGGCAGAGATAGCCCGTGCCTGCACGGGGCCAACGTTGCTAGATACGCACGCAATCACATTGACAATCGTTTGTGGTTAAGTTTGCAAGCTATATACATAGATATTATATATATGATTGACAATCGTTTGTGGTTGCGTTATTTACATTAGATCTTTACATCTTGTACTATTTACATAGTGTTGCATTTTAATTGTTTTTCGGTGTTAATCAGCTTCTGGAAAGAAGTACCTGTGGAAGAATAGGAAAAATGAATTTAGGTTCTAAGTGAAACATTTGGTTATATATACTCAATTTGCATTTGTATGCAATAATCAGACTGTAGCAGGTATAATCTCGTGGTAAAAGTGTAATTCAATCTATTATCCTCTAGCGACTCAAGATATGGTAAGTCTGAGACACTGTTTATGAAGTCTAGTGGGTTATACCTGGAAGGGTTCCTTTGTTCACTCTAATTGTTTAGTTATTTTGAAAACAAAGCAAGGTACTTTTTTGTTTAAAATTTCGATGTCCATTGAAGAATGTAACATCTACGTAGAGGCTATATTATGTCTAGATAGAATTTTCAAATCGCATCGAGTCAAAGGAAAAAACATGTCAGCTAGGATAAAAAGGAAAGATACTAAGTTAATGATAGATTGAAGTATGAAAGATCTAAGTATATTGCAAACACTTTAGGTCGTACCTGAAGTTGTAGTGAATATGAGCCGACTATTTTCAAAAGTAGGCAGCAAAAGTTTATGCCATCAACAACAAAGTGTACGCTATCAACACGCCAACCATGTTGCAAAAAGGTAGTAAATACTTCAATGGCAATTAAAGGAAATAATGTTAGACGAACATCTGCTATTTGGGAAATAGTGTTGATAAATGAACACAATTTAGCTTTGATTGATGGTAATAATTCAGTGTTCTCAATATAAATAAGTGTGTTCAATTCACACAAGTGATGCCTCAAAAACAAAAGAGCACAAAATAGCCTACCTCAAAATAACCAGCATATTTAGAAATGAATACATGTTCCTTGATCATATAAGTTGTGTTTTTAAAATTTAGAAGAAATTACATCAATCTAAGCGTAGGAGCAGTAGCTTCCGATCTTTCTTTGTCATAATTTGTTTCAGCTTGTGTTTGCTGCTTTCCGGTGTTGGTGCAATGAGCGACAATGGCTGATTTCTAGAAACAGTTGAAATGATGACTCAACCATAAAAGCCGGAGGTTGAAGCAGTGGTTATGGGTGACTGCAGAATCATGATACTCCAATGTAATTCAAGACAACATTAGTTTTTGAGGTTATTGTAAATTTTTACATCTTCATTCAATCGATTAGGATAACTTCCACATTTAGTTTATCCAAATGATCAGAATTAGTTAAAATGAACTCAAGGTAGTACTTGCAGCCTTCAGCGAGCCGGCTACCAATAAGGCACTAGTAGAAATGACATTTTGCTCCAAGATTTTAACCTTCAATACTTTAATATAGTCAAGCGACATTTGTATTCAGTGCAGAGAGTAAAAAAAATTCGCAACAACACTTCAAAATAATGATAACTAACCAAAATATTCTGCAAGAACTTAATAAAGGTAGATACAACTAATGTACTGTTTGACGCACATACCTGTAACTGAAAATCTAATAAAGACAACTGCAAATCCTTAACTTCACACGACAAGGGAAAATAATTTCAAAACGTTGGTACAATGAGGCATAGAAACTCTAAGCTAAAACTACAACAACAGAATATAGAAAAAGCTAGACATACTATACAGATGACCTTCCAAAAAATTCATGTCAGGGTATAACATAGTACCTTAACAGGTTTACCGAAAATGATTCGGATATTTCCCAACTAAATAGCTTGAGCTGGTTCAGCATAACTGGTGTATCTTACAAAAACCTAAATACGAACATCTTCAATGACACCAACCCAAGAGCATGAAAATGACGATGGAGGTCAACTGTAGTGACCTGAAACACAACTGGAAGTCAGAATAACAAGATATTCTAAATAATTGCAAATAAATTCCTTTTGACTAAGCTTAAGTGATACTTATGTTCTAATTTATTTTAGTACTTCCCTTTTTACTCTGACCCGGAAAGAATTTCATATTCATTAGAAACAATTTAAGTTTATACTTTTCCATTTTACCTTAGTAGATGATTTATAGCCACAAAAATATTATGACTTATTTTAGACAACAAAATTTAATTTTTTGATTTTTCCTTGAACTTCGAACTGGTGAAAGAGCTGATGTGATTCAAATAATATGACTTGTTTTATACCACAAGTATCATTTCAGAAGAGTGGCGACTGATCCCTACAACTTATAATAAGTTCAAAAGAAATGGAGGTACAAAGGTTCAAATGGACTTACTTTAGGAGCAAGGTTGCCAACATGAGTACTGGAGATTATTTTCTTGGAGTGAATTCATTGGCCTTCTCTTGACCATCATCTAGATACACACACAAAAAAATGACATGAAAATATTCGTAATACAAGTCCCCATAATAAACAAGGATAGACCAACCGCCCAGCATATCTAAACACTTCATTTGATATTTATAGTTCACAACCTCACTTCATTTTGATAGAAGATTCATGTATCTAGAGCACATAATTCCATATCATATGCACGTGCTCTAGTACCTTTTATACATGTATACCGAATCTTGGCTCCCTCGACGAGTAAATTGTTGTTGTTATAACTATTTACAACAACAAAAAATTATTTACAACACAAATGTTAGAGAATATATATATACCTTCTCGCCTATGGTGATTTGGATGGTAGTTGAATCAGATGATACAGTTGAAATTACCTGATAAGTAGTGGAAGATTCAGCTGCCTGTGTATCAAAAAATTCAACTTCTTGCCTCAAAACAGATTTTAGGTACTCTAATCTCATTCTAGATGTTTGTTTTTCTGCAGTTCTTGCCCAACATAATCCTTCTGCACTCACAAATGTTTCAATATGTCATCTTTTGTTACAATCACACGAAGAAAAAAAATGATTCACAATTGAAGTTTGCAGGTTTTTATAACAATGTCAAGTTAATATATAATACTAATGATCAAGTCCACAGTCAAATAAATCAAGGATTAATAGTGTTACTATTTACCCTCCAGCGTGAGGTGGTCAACCACTTGAACAAGCCTTACTAGTAGTTGATCCGCCTTTTTGTGTTAAATCAAGAGAGAAATCCTACATAATGAACCTTAGCTTACACTTACCAACAAAAGCAGTCAGTCCAACTCCAATTGCAACATAGAGTAACCTGAGAGAATACTGCAACAAAATGAAAACAAAACACACTCTTAACAAATATTTACCACTAATTAATATGCAAATTAAAGCTAATTAATCATTGTATCACCTTGTTGACAGTCTTTATAGAAACAAAATTACTTAGATTTCCATAATCATTAATTACATCACTAAGCACAAACATCATTAACCATCAACGGACATACCTGTAGTTCAAATTCTGGTATAAGTAATTCCAGATCCTTAAATTTGCTAAGAAAGCATCAACAGACATATAAGTACTTCAAATTCTGGTATAAGTAGTTGCAGATCTTTAACTTCACAATATAAATGAAAATAATTTTAAAACGTCAATGCAATGAGGTAAAGAAACTCAAAGCTAAACTCACAACAATATACGACTAAAATAAAGAAACCCAAAAAGTTAATACCGATAGAAAACCAACATATATGAACAGAGGAAGTCCAGAAGAAGTATGATGAAAAAAAACATAACTAAAATGAAGGAACCCAAAAATTTAATTTCGACGGAGAACCTATCTATGAACAGAAAAGGTTCAAAAGAATTATGATGAAGAAACACTAAATTAATTGTTGCATGTCATAAACAAAGCAAAAATCAGCAATGGAACAGGAAAAATGCAATCACAAAACAAAATTGAACATCAATAATAAGCCCAACTGAAAAAGAAGGAAAAATCTTCAATTTTTAGGAAGATTACAAAAAAAATAAATCAAAATAGGAATATGAAGAAGCTTACCTGAATAGTTCTGTAGAAAGGAGAACTTTTGGGTGATGTGTACACTGAAAGCACATCAACAAGACACATAGCAAAAATGGAGTACTAAAAAGACCAAAATACCCTTAACTCTATGAAGACATGTGGCGATTTCATGAATACCTCCTCATTCAAAAAACCATGGAGGAAGGCATTATTATCATCTAGCTGGTACAAATTTCAACGCTTCTTAACATCCAAAGAAATAACGATCTTAACAATAGTCATTTTACTATAGGTGAAAAAGTCTCATTGTAGTCTATGTCAGCCTGTTGTGTATACCCTTTCACTATCAATCTTGCCTTACATCTCTCCTTCCATCTGCTTTGTATTTAATTCTATACACACATCTATGTTGGACAAAATGATAATCACACCCAGGATAATGTTCAAACTAAATAGCAATAGGAAGAGAGTAACAACGACACCAAATATTAAAATGGGTAAATATGATACCCGAATAAGTAATACAATAATATTGATGAAAAACTTGGTACTGTCAAAAGACTACTACTCAACACTCTTTTATTTCTTACAACTCACAATAATATTATTTGCACACTATTTTCTCACAAACTAAGAAGTAGTTTGTGGATTACTCTCTCTACTCTCTATTGCTTCTCTATTTTGGTGTGTCTTCAAGTGTTCAATTACTACTCTATTTATAGAGTTTTTTGAACACTTGTTTACATCATTAATGACATAATGTGATAGCCAATTTCAACAAAAAAATTGGCTGCCTAACTCTACCAAACTAATACCAAACTTATACCAAACTTTGACTACCTACTTCCACAAATGTGGCTACCAACTTTCACATTAGTGGCTACCAATTTTCACATTTGTGGCTAGTAATTTCAACAAGTATGGCTGCAAAATTAATTGCTGCCAAGATTTTATTTCCACAAATCTCTCCCTTAATTTTGATTTTTCTTCTTTACTCCAAGGCTTGATCTCAATCTCTGAAAATCTTCAAACTTGAGAGGCTTTGTAAAAATATCCGCAACTTGATCATGAGATTTCACATACTTGAGCTCTACCTCTTTCTTGGTAATGCATTCTCGGATAAAGTGATACCTTGTGTCTATGTGCTTGCTTCGATCATGATACACTGGATTCTTTGCTAGTGCTTGCGCAGATTTGTTATCAACACAAATCATTGTGGCTTCAATTTGTGACAAATTGAGTTCCTTCAATAACCGTCTCAACCAAATAGCATGACATGTACATGATGTCGCTGCCACATATTCAGCTTCACAAGTCGAGAGAGTAACAATTGATTGTTTCTTTGAACTCCAAGAAATAACACAATCACCCAAGAAAAACACAAAACCAGATGTGCTTTTTCTATTATCAACATCTCCCGCATAATCACTATCACAATATCCCACAAGATTAAAATTATCGGAAGAAGAATAAAATAGCCCAAGGTCGATTGTACCTTTTAGGTAGCGAAGAATTCTTTTAGTGACCTTCAAGTGAGTGGAGGTAGGAGCTTCCATGAATCGACTTACTACTCCAACTGCAAATACTATATCTGGTCTCGTACATGTCAAGTACCTCAGACTTCCTACGAGACTTTTGAACAAAGTGGAATCCACTTCTTCTCCATCATCAAATTTTGACAATTTTGTTCCACTTTCCATTGGGGTGTTCACAGGGTTGCAATCAAACATGTTGAACTTCTTCAAAATCTCCTTTGTATATCTTTGTTGAGATATGAAGATGCCTTCCTCCATTTGCTTGACTTCTAGGCCCAAGTAATATGACATGAGCCCTATGTCTGTCATGTCAAACTCAAGGGACATAGCTTTCTTGAAAGATTCAAATAAAACTGGGTTGTTACCCGTTAGAATGAGATCATCAACATAAAGACAAACAAGCAGAATATCTCCATTAGTATGAACTTTAATATAAAGAGCATATTCATGGAGACAACGAGTAAACCCATTGTCTTGAAAGTATTTGTCAATGCGACTATTCCAAGCTCGTGGAGCTTGCTTCAACCCATATAAGGCTTTCTTCAACCTCAACACCTTATCTTCATGATTTTTAACCACAAAACCCAATGGTTGCTCAACATAGACTTTTTCTTCAAGATATCCATTCAAGAATGCCGATTTGACATCTAGTTGATGGATCTTCCACTTCATTTGCGCCGCTAAAGAGATCAATAGACGGATTGTCTCCATGCGGGCAATAGGCGCATAAACTTCTTCATAGTCGATGCCATGCCTTTGTTTGTAGCCTTTAGCCGCAAGTCTTGCCTTGTATCTTTCTACTTCTCCATGGGCATTTTTCTTCATCTTGTATACCCATTTGACTCCAATTGCTCGATGGTCCTTTGGAAGAGTTGTCAACTCCCAAGTGTTGTTCTTCTCTATTGATTGTATCTCTTTCTCCATGGGTTTTCTCCACCTTTTGTCAGTAACAGCTTCATCAAAATTCATTGGTTCACTATCAGCAAAAAGACAACACAAAAAATCAAAATTAGTAATTTCTTCTGTGTCATCATAGAGTTCTTGAATGTTCCTCATCCTATGTGGTCTTTCACTTGAACTCTCTTGAGAAGATGGAGATGCAATATTTGCTGGTGAAGGAGGCGGGGTTGCATCCTGTGCCATGGTCTCCTGTTCTTCTTCATCTCCGAAGTATGGAAGAAAATCATATGTTTTTTCTTCTGGAGCCTCCCAATTCCATGATGCTTCTTCATCAAATTCAACATCACGACTCACCACCACCTTGTTATTGCTTGGATTGTACAATTTGTAGCCTTTTGAACTTGCGTCATAGCCAACAAACACATACTTGACACTCCGATCGTCAAGTTTAGCTCTCCCTTGATGTGGAACATGAGCCTATGCTATGCTCCCAAAGATTCTTAAGTGCTTAACACTTGGCTTTCTTCCGCTCCATACTTCTTGAGGTGTTTGATCTCGTACATTTTTTGGTGGAGACCTGTTGCTCAAATAAACTGCACAAGAAACAGCCTCGGCCCAAAATTCTTTTGGTAGATGTTTAGCTTTCAACATACATCTAGCCATATTAAGAATTGTTCTATTCTTTCTTTCTGCAACTCCATTTTGTTGTGGCGAGTAAGGTACCGTTAGAGGGCGACGAATTCCATGAGATTGACAAAAGTCATTAAATTCTTTTGAAGTGAATTCGCCTCCTCTATCAGACCTTAATGCTTTTATTTCATAGCCACTTTCTTTTTCTACAAGTGCTTTGAAATTTTTAAAGGCAACAAAAACTTCAGATTTTTGCTTCAAGAAGTATACCCAAGTCTTTCTACTGAAATCATCAATAAAGAGCAAGAAATATTTTCTTTTACCAAAAGAAGGTGAATCGATTGGACCACAAACATCGGTGTGAACAAGTTGGAGTGGCTTACTTGTTCTTGATGTAGTCTCCTTTGGGAAACTCCTCCTTGCATGTTTTCCAAGAAGACAAGCTTCACACAATTGATTTGGATGGTTGATTGGCGGTATCCCATCAACCATGTTCTTGTCTCCCATTGATTTGAGCGCTTCAAAGTTCAAGTGCCCAAATCTCATATGCCAACACCATGAGTCATCTTGCACATTAGCCTTCAAACACTTTGCATAGATAGTTTGAAGATTCAAAGGAAATAACCTATTCTTTGCCATATGAACTTTAGCAATTAAGTTGTTACTTGAATCTCTTAGCCAAAGATGCATATATTTCATATGAATATCACATCCTTTTTCAAGAAGTTGACCCAAACTCAAAATATTACTTTTCAATTTTGGCACATAATAAACATTGGTAATCAATTTATGACCACCATCTTTACAGGATATCAGAATCGTACCTATCCCTTCAATTTGGATCTTTGAGGTATCGCCAAAAGACACATTACCTTTCACGGTCTTCTTTATCTCCACAAATTTATCTTTCTGGCCACACATATGATTGCTTGCTCCATTGTCAAGATACCATGAGCTGCAATCATCTTTATCTTCTTCTTTGAGTGTTAATAACAGTGTTGACTCATCTTCATCTTTGTTGTTGTCAACAAGATTAACTTTCTCTTCAACATTACTACGACATTCCCAAGAGTAATGTCCCATTTTATGACAGTTATAACACTCAATTTTAGATTTGTCATACCTGATTTCATTTGTACCTTGATAGGCTCCACGTCCTCTGCCTCCTCGTTGATCACGACCACGACCTCTGATTGACTGGTGACCTTTATCTTCATTGTTGAAATAATTGGTGTAACTTCTTCCTCTTCCACGACCTCCACGGCCTCCACGGCCTCTCCATTGTCCATTTCCTTTGTAACTTTTCTCACCTTCAAATCCTTTGAAGGATGCATGAGTTTTAAGAAGCTGCTCTAGTGGCTCTTCTTTTCTCCTTTTTATTTTCTCTTCATGGGCTAGTAAAGAACCTTCCAATTGTTCTACCATCATAGAGTCTAGATCTTTAGACTCCTCAATAGCACACACCACATAATCAAATTTAGGTGTTAAAGAACGAAGGATCTTTTCTACCACACGCACATCATCTACTTTCTCTCCGTATCTTCTTAGTTGATTTACAACAGCAATCAATCTTGAGCAGAAATCCGAAATGGATTCGGATTCTTTCATTTTTAAAACTTCAAACTCAGCCCTTAGAGTTTGAAGTTTTATCTTCTTTACTTTATCAACTCCTTGGAGAGAATTTTGTAAAATCTCCCACGCCTCTTTTGAGGTGGTTGCATCAGCCACCTTCTCAAACATGCCATCATCCAAACATTGATGGATAAGAGTGAGGGCCTGTTGATCTTTCTTTCTTGTCTTTAACAAGACCTCCTTTTCATTTGAGGGAAAAGTTCCCTCATTTGCGGGAAAAGTTCCCTCATTTGCGGGTTTTGTATACCCTTTGTCTACAATATCCCAAACATCTTGAGAGCCAAGAATAACTTTCATTCGTAGACACCATTTTTCATAATTTTCTCTTGTGAGACGGGGGTATTGAAAGGACAACGGACTATTATTTGTCATGTCTCTGATACCACGTTGTTGGACAAAATGATAATCACACCCAGGATAATGTCCAAACTAAATAGCAATAGGAAGAGAGTAACAACGACACCAAATATTAAAATGGGTAAATATGATACCCGAATAAGTAATACAATAATATTGATGAAAAACTTGGTACTGTCAAAAGACTACTACTCAACACTCTTTTATTTCTTACAACTCACAATAATATTATTTGCACACTATTTTCTCACAAACTAAGAAGTAGTTTGTGGATTACTCTCTCTACTCTCTATTGCTTCTCTATTTTGGTGTGTTTTCAAGTGTTCAATTACTACTCTATTTATAGAGTTTTTTGAACACTTGTTTACATCATTAATGACATAATGTGATAGCCAATTTCAACAAAAAAATTGGCTGCCTAACTCTACCAAACTAATACCAAACTTATACCAAACTTATACCAAACTTTGACTACCTACTTCCACAAATGTGGCTACCAACTTTCACATTGGTGGCTACCAATTTTCACATTTGTGGCTAGTAATTTCAACAAGTATGGCTGCAAAATTAATTGCTGCCAAGATTTTATTTCCACAATCTACACCCAGTGACATTTTTACCTTTAGCTAAAGGGACCAGTTCCCATGAGTCATTTGCATATAAAGTATCAAATTCTTATGTCATTGCCATTTGCTAGGTAGGATTTAGGATTGCTTCTTCATGAAAGGAAGGTTAACTGCCATGTGAAATGATATGGACTAGCTGCTGACTATTGAGGCATAGGAAGGTTAAACAAACATAGTCATGATTAGACATAAATGAGGTGAGGGAGTGTAGTGGAGTAGAAGTATCAGTCTTAGAGGTGAAAGGATGCAGCTTAGACAAAGTGTAGTTGTATTCTTTCAGGTAGCTTGGAGTGTGGATGGACCTGGTTGTTCGTCTTGGTTCTTGTAGAGCATCACTATGTGGGAGTGCAAGAGCAGTTTGAAGCTGTGTACATGGACACGGTGTAGGTTCAGTTATTATGGGAACATGATCATTAGTATCTTTTAGTTATGTATGAGAATTCAACATTTTATCACGAACAAAAGTATTATTTGTACCAGGTACACTAAGCAATTTATCAGAATGATGGACAAATGAGTTTAGGATAGAATTAAATCTGGAATTAACGGAACAATACCACAAGGAAAAATAGTTTTATGAAAAAGAACATCTCTGAATACATGAATCCTTTTGATAGCTTAGTCTAGGACCTCGTCCCCTTTTATATTGTAACGATATCCAACAAAAATGTGTGGTGTGATTCTTGGTTCAAATTTATCCTTGTGGATTTTCAAGGTGGTTGGAAAACAAGGGCATCCAAAACTTCTAAGGTGGGAATACGTTTGCCTTTCTTTTAATACAATAACTCATATGGGGATTTGTTTTGTAACAACTTTGTGGGTAGTCTATTTATGAGATAGGTAGTAGTGAGTAGGGGTGGCAATTTGAGCCCATATTAGTGAAATGAAACCATTTTGTCTATATTAAATTAAATGGATCATTCATATTTTCTTTCATTTTCTTAAATGGGTTAATATGGTCTTCAACTTATTTAAGCTCATACAAATATGGACAAAATAGTTTACATGAAAATCCATATTCAGCCTATACAAGTGAGAAATGAAACAATTTTTTTTTAATTTTTGAAAAACAAAAAAAAATTAGGAGTTGGTTGGTGGAAGGTGGGGGATGCCGGGGAGTGGGAGGGGGGTACGGGGGGTAGTTTTTTTTTTTTTTTCAATTTTTTTTAGGGGTAGGTTCGTGGAAGGTCGGGGGGGGGGGGAATTCCGGGGGGGGGGTAATTTTTTTTTTTTTTTTTTAAAAACAGATTTTTCTTGTTTTTCGAAAATAAATTTTTTTAGGGGTAGGTTAGTGGAAGGTCGGGGTCGGGGTGCCGGGGGGGGGGGTAAATTTTTTTTTCTTTTTGAAAAAATAGATTTTTCTTATTTTTCGAAAACAAAATTTTTAGGGGTAGGTTGTGGAAGGTCGGGGTCGGGAGGGGGGGGGGATGCCCGGGGAGAGGGTTAAATTTTTTTTATATTTTTTTTGAAAAACAGATTTTTCTTGTTTTCGAAAATAAATTTTTTTAGGGTAGGTTGGTGGAAGGTCGGGTCGGGGTGGGGTGGTGGGGGGTGGAATGCCCGGGAGAGGGGGTAATTTTTTTTTTTGAAAAAACAGATGTTTCTTGTTTTTCGTTTTTTTTTAGGGGTAGGTTGGTGGAAGGTCGGGGTCGGGGGGGGGGGATGCCGGGGGAGGGGGGTAATTTGTTTTTTTTTTTATGAAAAAACAGATTTTTCTTGTTTTTCGAAAACAAAATTTTTTTAGGGGTAGGTTCGTGGAAGGTCAAGGTCAGGGGGGGGGATGCCCGGGAGAGGGGGTAAAATTTTTTTTTTTTTTTTTTTGAAAAAACAGATTTTTCTTGTTTTTCGAAAACAAATTTTTTTTTGGTGTAGGTTGGTGGAAGGTCGGCGGGGGTGCCTGTAGGGAGGGGTAATTTTTTCTTTTTGAAAAACAAATTTATTTAAATGGGCTAGAACCACTTTGTCCAAACCATATTTGACCAAATCCATATTTGACCATATTATATTTGGATGGATTGTAATCCAAACCATTTTTTCTTAATCCATATTCAACCCATCTAAATCCAATCTAATCCAACCATTTGCCACCCGTACTAATGAGGACACATTCTCTCCAATATCTTACAACTAATTTTGATTGGAACAAGAGTTCCATTGTTGTTTCAAGAAGATATATATGTTTCCTTACTACTACACCAATCTCTTGAGGTGTATATGGCAGGATGTTTGGTGGATAATGCCTTTTCTTGGAAAAAACAGTTGCTTAAGCATTTGTGAACTCCAAACCATTATTAGATCTGATGGTTTTTAGTTTAATTTGGAATTGACTTTCTATGAGAGTTATGAAGGCTTTTATAGTTTAGAATGCATTGCTTTTTTATTTGAGTAATTGTTTCCAAGTAGACCTGCTATGATCATCTACCAAAGTGAGAAAGTAATGATAATCATCATGAGTAGGGACATGATATGGTTCCCATAAGTCAATGTGAAGTAATTCAAATATTTTGGTGGTTGTGGTAATGCCCTTTGGTTTGTCTAGCTATAGAACATATGGTACAAGTAAAAGGCTATTTGTTTGAAAAATGTATTAGTATGGTAGAGATACCTCTCATCTTTACAAAAGGCACATGTTTTTGTCTAGTATGCCACAAAAATTCACTATCCTGAATATGAGTATGGACATAATTAACAACAAAAGAAGAAAAGACTAATAACAAACCTTGAAGGGAACCCAACAGTGCAAACCTCTTTATTAGAAACATGAGAACATTATACATTGGATGGTTGGATTTTTACATTCATTCCAGTTTAATACTTGCTTACTTTGAACTAAAGAAATAACATGTTGGTAATTGAAAAAACAATCAGTAGAACAACAAATAACATGAGATAAACCAACAGAAGTTGGTCCACAAATGTAGCTTTTTTTGGACACAAAAAGTACAGTCCACTCCTACCTCTACCAAGTGCTAGAGGGCTCTTCAGAGAAGGGCCCTGCAATAGACAAGAAAAGCTGTCAAAATTGACTGTTCCTTTGAGCTTGAGTGTCAAACAATGAACTAAAATCAAATTGAATTAGAAACTAGGTCTGAATAGAATTTTGTACAGAGTCAATGTTGAACTCAAACAAACATCACCAATTTCAATTACTTTGACCTTGTATCCATTTGGTAAGGTGATCAAGGAAGGATAAGATAGTGCCCTAAGGTTAGTGACAACAATTTTGGTGTAAGTCATGTGATGTGATGCTCTTGAGTCTATGATGCAAGAATTAGCAGCTAATCTAGTACATGTGCATGAAAAATTACCTATCTCAGTAATTGAAGAATAACTAGCCAATATACCTGTTAGGTTCACAACTCCACTAATCTTATCTCCTGAGCTATCAGTACCATTTTTAGCCTATAGAGATCCTATAAGGTTAAGTAGCGTCTCATGTTGACCTTTGGACACATTCACAGGCATTTGCTTCCTTGACTCATCATGCACCCCATTTTGGTTCCTGTGTTCGTCAGAACTGTACACATTTGCTGCAGACCCTGAGCTTCTTCCCTTCGAAGGTCTAGAATTGGATGGGTAACCATGAAATTTGTAGCACCTATCCTTGGTATGTCCAGTACGTTTGCAAAAGTCACAAAATAAATTTGATCTGTTACCAGTGCTAGAGTTGCCTCAAAAGACAGTGTTGGTGTTGGTGTTAGAGTTGCTTACACCTCCTCTTGGGAAGGTGTAGCTGGTCCTAAAATCTCTGGATCCTGCAGTAACATTAGTTGAAACATAGGCATTTAATGAAGTGGATTCCAAAGCATTGTGATCGTGAGGCATGACTTCCCTTGGTCTTTCCTCTTTTGACAATATGGCAAAGGCTTGTGCTATGCTAGGCAATGTAGACATCATAAGAATGCTTTCTCTCACAACAGTGTACATTTTCGTTCAAACCCATCAAAAAGTGTACAAGTCTCCTATCCTGTTCAACTTGGTGCATTTTGGCTTTACCACCACAAACACACATATGTACACTGGGAGTGAACATCAAGAGTGCTCATTTCCTCCCATAGTTTTTCATCTTCGTGTAGTAACCAGTGACATCCCAGTCCCTTGCACAAGATCATTGGTCTACTTTTGTAACTAATAGAGTTTACGACCATTAGTCTTCTCATAACTATCTTCTAGTTCATCCTAGAGTTCCTTGGCGTTGTTAACATATTATAAGCTATCACGCAGATCTGTTGATACGTAATTAAGGATCCATGAAGTCACCATAACGTCATATATCTCCCACTGCATGAAGGGAGGATCAGTAGAGGCCGGCTTAACAACTTTTCCAGTGATGAAACCAATCTTACTTTTCATAGATAGGCCCCGAGAACAACTCGTCTCTAGGATATGTACCCACAATTCCATAAAAAATAGTTGGTAATAATGTTGAACCTGCATTATCAGAAGGATGTAAATAAAGTGGGCTACCTAAATCCAATTGAGCAGGAACAACAAGTGCATCTCCCATGGATGAGAATTGGAGAGTAATTTGGAACAATTCGAGAAATGCGAAGTGAGAAAGAAACGAGAAAGAAGGAAAAATGGCAAAGGAACAAAAATATCACAAAATCCATAAATCACAAACGTGAAATCGAATTGAGAATCGAAGGAGAAACAAAAAAGAAATGGATGCACAATACTCACGAAACAATGTGAATTCAGAAAGTAGGAATTATTCCATGTGCTCTGATACCATGATGAAATAACAACATAAGCTGAAAATATCAAGCTTCCTCCATTAATGGAGATTTGAAGCTCACGAGAAAAGCATTCAGAGAGACAAAGTCAAAAGATTTTATTGAGAATCAAAAAACTGAACAACAATCAATACAATGTTGTGTATATATACACTATTTCAGCTAACTAACTTTATATGACAGAATAACAAATTTAACCAACTAACTTTGTGAATTCTAATGCTAATGCTAACTGTGTGATTAACTAAAGTGTAATCTCATCATGCATTATTGTAAAATTAGATATCAATAAATTTATAAAATAATATTTTATTTTTATAAAATCTTAATTTATATAGTATAATTTTATTGGATAGGAAATTTTAAAAATAAGAGAAAAATTTATAACTATTCTTAAAATAAATAAAATTTTAAATTAAAGAAATGCCTTCTGTGGATATTTTTTAATACAAAATAAATGAGATCCACCGTAGGACGAGAGGGAGTTGCTCGGATGGCAAGCACCCCTCCAATCCGAAGGTTGTTAGTTCGAGTCACCAAGGGAGCAAAAGGGGTGAGAACTCCTAGGAAGCGTAAAAAAAGATTCACCATATTATCAATTAAATATTTTAATAATAAATTATGCGTCGTTATTTTTTAAATTAATTACAAAACTGTGTGCTACATAAGTTAGAACAAAGCGAGAAATTTTTATTGTGTACTTTGTATTATATATGCACTATTATTATGTAAAAGGATGGAAATCATTTCTACCTTCAACTTTACTGAAAAATCAAATATTTCTCCTCAATTTTGAGAAATAACCATTCTCTTCCTTTTTTTAACTGACTTTTTTAACTGTTTATTCTACTATATATTACATTATCAACCCTTAACTTCTTTATATTTCTTTTAAAATCATATTCTTTTTTCTTTTTTACTCTATATAATAATTCTTAAATAAAAAAACATTAATTTCGTCCAAAAAAGAGAAAAATATTAATTGAATATATAATTAAATATTTTTCCATAATAAATAGAATAGAAAATAATGTTATTAATTTTATCTAATCTATAACATGATAACCTTATAAATATATGTTGATGCAAGTAATAAATCTAATTAATAAAATCTGTTGAGATTTACTTGATAGCAACTGAAATTGTTTGTTATTGGAAACAACTTGTACTTGATTTTTGGTTGGCTAATGTCCAACTATTGTTTCATTCTCATTTTGTGTACTTAGTCCGAATAATTTATTTCTATCCATAATTATCTATCCCGTAAAATTCTCGAGTAAGATAACCCGGAATATAGTTTAAGCTCCCTTTGATATGTTCAACATCAAAATAAAATAGAAAAAAATAGCTTACCATCTAGCAAATATATATTTAGAATCAAGATTTTGTACAACCTTTTACAGAACAGATTTTACAACTTTACAATCAATGCGTAGTAAAAATTTTATTTAGTAAATCTTCTTGAAATCCTATAAAATGCACAAAATAATTGCTAAAGTTTCCTTCTTTATAGTAGGACAATTTTGTTGGGCTTTATTTCAATGTTTGGAGGAATTGACACAGATAGACAAGTGTTACATATAATTGGCAACATATAGCCCAATATTAATTAGCAATAAATAACCAAATAAAAAATTGTCACATATTAGCCCAAAAAACACTTATCCACGTTTTTTTTATTTTTAAATAATAAAAGATTTTTAATATCATCTCTCTTTTAACTTTACCATTACTCTTTAAAATTAGAAAAAGATTATTTAAAATTATCTCTCCTTTCAAATTATTATGTACTTTTTTAAAAATAATAAAAGAAAATTAATTTCATCTCTCTTCTAACTTCCAACTATTTCTCCTTAAAACTGGCAAAAGATTATTCAAAACTCTTTTCTTTCAAATTATTTTGTATTTTTTTTAAAACAAATTAATAGCATCCTATGAGTTCATTACTTTCCAATATTTTGCCTTTGAACTCAATTCATATTCACTTAACAAATTTGTATACATTTGTTTGCATTAGTATTCATTAATCAATATTCATATAATAGATTGACATACATTTGTATTGGATACATTTGTTCCTATTCATAATAAATTTGTATACATTTACATTTATTTGCAGTAATATCTTTCAAATTTTATATAGGTAGATATTTATATATTGGATACATTCGTTCATATTCATTTATAAATTGGTATACATTTGTTTGCATTAATATCTTTCTAATTTTACATTTGTGTTGTATACATCTGTTTGTATTCATAATAAATTGGTATACATTTGTTTGTATTCATAATAAATTGGTATATATTTGTTTGTATTAATATTTTTTAAATTTACATAGGTATACATTTGTATTGGATACATTCGTCCATATTCATTTATAAATTGACATACATTTGTTTGCATTAGTATCTTTATAATTTTACATATGTATACAGTTGCTTGCATTACTATTTTAGTATTAACAAACTTAGATAAAATTGTTGGAGACAAAATAAACATTCATTATCAAATTCAATCAACAAAATTCAATATTTTAAAAACTTGTCATAAATATATTAATTAATTATTTATTAGAAATTGAGAAAATCTCAATTCAAGAAATCACGATATATTAAAATTTTTTGGGAGGAAAACGTTGCAAAAAATACAAATACAACAATTTATAAAAAGAAAAAATCTTGCATCTAACTTCAAGATAAAGAATGTAAAAAATCTCAATTTTTTTAAAAATAACCCAGACAATCAATATAAATAACATTACTATGATTTGAGTTAGTTACTTTGAAGAGTTATTGTTGTGATTGATCTTTAATGGAAATAATTTAGAAAAAAATATAGAAACCTAAACTTGAAAGAGGGAGAAAAAAAAAGGAAAGAAAGAGAGAATTGAAGAATACGTATAAAAAAAATTGTTGACAGATTATAAGGAGAGAGGAAAAAGGAACAATAAAAGCATAACTGCTAGGAAATAGAGTGAGAAAATCAGGAAAAAAAAATGTGGCTATTTAATGCCAAATAAAAATTAAAAAAATCTTTTTTTGCTAAAAAATTTAAAGTGGGCTATTTATTGCTAATAAAGTCTAAAGGATGTCATACTATGCCATTTTTTCCAATGTTTGGATGCCAATATAATGATATGCTCTTTGTACATTTTTCCTTGCTTCAAAATATCACTATAACCAATATCTGATGTATCATTTTTAACTATTTTGAATGCCGAGGGATCAAGAAGGGATAGCCATGGAAGTTCTATAACTGTAAATTTATTTCTTTAACGACATTGGAGTGTGACCCATGGAGGAGGGGATTTATTCAAGGATAAATTACCTATATACACATATTTATTTTTCATAATTTCCATTATTCTCTACCATTTTAAAATATTTCCAAAATCGCTTATTTTTTTTCTAATTTTCAGGTTATCCAGATACATAAGTGTCCAGCTTTAACCCACGTTTTTCCTTTCTTTTTTCACTCCTTTAATCTCTTCCTAATTTTACTCCACAATCTTATCAATTACAATTTCATCTCAATTTGACCGTGAACGGATTCTCTCTCTAACAACCAAATTCAAACCAATTAATCGGTATATTTTTGTATTCTCTATTGTTGTCATCACCACTGTCATCTTCTTCTTCAAACAAATAATTCATCCTTATTTCCTGATATGAGTCATGCTCCTTCAAAAAAAAAAGGTAGAAAAGTTTCATCTACAATTTCTCGACCTACTCTATCCAAGGTATTGATTTTTGATTTATTTCTACGCTTTTTTATGTTCAATATTGCATATATTACTTCATTCAAATGCATGATACATTACTCAATAAAAGGGTAGAAAAGTTTCATCTACAATTTCTTGACTCACTCTACTCATGATAACAAATTTTATTTTTATCTTTTTTACGCTATTAATGTTCAATCTTGCATCTAGCAGTTGATTCAAATGCATGATACATTACTGAAAAAAGGGTAGAAAAGTTTCATCAACAATTTCTTGACTCACTCTACTCAGGATAATAATTTTTAAAATCTTTTTACGTTATTAATGTTCAATTTTGCATCTAGTTGTTGATTCAAATGCATCATACATTACTGAAAAGTAATTTTATATATTGCAATGTATTATCATTCGATTTAATTATTTGATACATAAAACTCTAAGCTTGTTAAAACACAAAACTCTAAGTTTATCACATTGCAACATATCAAGTTATAAATGTGATGTAGTATGTATCACTCCCAACATTTCTTGTATTTGATACAAAAATATAATGTTCATAGTTATTCTCAATGTATCAAGTTATAAATATATTGTAATATGACGAATTATGTATCACTCTCAATTTATGATATATAATGTGTTGTAATCTAATGATTCAAGTATCAATCTCTACATATCATGTACTTGATACAAAATAATTATTATTGAATGTGTCATTTTCAGAATATGAAAGTATAATGAGTATCATATTCGAATCTATAATACATTATGCATTATATTAAGTTGCAATGTATCATATACAAAATATTAATATTATGATCAAAGCGAGCTGACTGGTAATCAGTGGTTGCTTACAAGGACAAGAAAACTGGAAGACTATTAGAGTCACATTACTCATTTGATGTTGAATTTGCACAAGATATTATGCAACAAGAAACGACACTCTGTAGATTTTTATTTGACTTTGTTTTGAGTTATACGTTCAATGCAATTTTATAATGTATCTTTTGCATTTAGAAGGGATTATATACTGTTTGTAGTTGATTTTGCTGAATTTCTTAGCAACAAAATTTCTAAATCATCTAATGGTTTCTGATTTGATTATTTCGTACAAGATTGGAGAAATTTTATCAAAATATGATAGTGGAAAAGCAAAGGCATGATATCTTAATGAAAATGATGATCCACCAAAGTCCAGGGGCCAATTCACACCATCAGACCTAGAGGATTTGTTCAATATAGTGTAGGCATTATGTATATGTAGACACACCCATTTGAATATTTTATTATTTTTAAGATACACTATATTAAGTTTTAGAGTGTTTCTCTAATAACTTGGTTATTTTGAATTAAAATTTCAATATATATATATATATATATATATATATATATATATATATATATATATATATGTATTTTAATCTCAGTATGTATATGTTATTGTTTTAATCTAAGTATGTATATTTTTCTTTATATGTTGGTTGTAATTATAGCGCTTGTGGTATACAACACAAAATAGGACAACATTAAAATTATTTGATACAAATAGTTTCATAACTTTAAGTAAAACACAATTTATCATTCAAGAGGTTGTTTATTAAATTATTGATACACTTGATACTGAATCACTGCAATGTATATTTTAACATGTATCAATTACATAAATTAATGTACAAAATATATTTTTTTGTCTTTCTTTTTATATGTGATACTTTAACATAAATTACAGTTAACACAGTTGTTTACAATCATGATGTATCAGATACATTGTTATTAAAAATTTTAAAAAACATACATTATATAAACATCGTACCAGATTTACAAAATTTTATAGTTTAACAGTATGATTAAATCATAATAAAAAATATACTCAAAATTGAACAATTTTTTATTTATTAATAGTAAAACTTCAATATATCATTCTAAAAAGTAATGTATCAAGTTGTCATCATTAATGTGATGACTTATATATTCGTATACAAATTCAAAAATCAAAAGATACTTACTAAAACACAAATAAAAAAATTAAAATAATCTCACATGTATCTGATACTTTATACATCAACACACTAACTCAAAGATCTAGAAACACTATAGATATACGTCAAACTAGTTATGTATCAATTTGAAATAAGTAACGTATCAGGACTTACAATACACAAATTCAAAAATAAAAAATAGAGGGAATACAAAGCGAATTCCGACAGTTAGGGATGCATATCTGTAATATTCTTGTTCTTCAGACATGTATTAATATATTAATGTATTTGATACATATTCACTGTAATGTAATAATCAGAGCAGCGGGGATACATATCAGTAATATTATTGCTCTGAAAAATAGCAATTGCGTGTGCATAAGATATTCATCTAGTTGAAATCCCCCACAATTATATATTTCTCGCTAAAGGCTAACAATGTGTCTTCCAAATTCATAAACTAAAATAATAAATTCAAACGATGCAACAATCTGCAAACATTAAATAAGTCAATGATACATCAAATGAAATATCATTTTTTTTTTATGTTTTCAAATCATATTAAAGTTTTATAACTCTTCAAGCAATGACAAACATGAATAGATAGAAAAACCGGCTTGCGTTCTGATCGAGGCAAATTGAACATAAAAATTAACTTGGTGACATCTCCACCAGTAAGACACCATTTTCATCTTCACCAAATTAACAATTCCAACATTCAAAAATTATTGTTTTTTGCTCTTTTTTGCACAAAAACATAAAAATATTTGCCAGAATCAACAAAGTTGAACCATTGTTGATAGATCTTCTCGTGTTGTTTTGATAATCGACTAATGTGAGTTGATAGATCGCCGGATGTAGCATCAATGTATCAATAACGAATTTGAGAATCAATTCAACTGTAATGACTGATTTAAGATTTACAAAACAAATTGTTTGCCCAACAACTATTCATCACTATTATACCGTTCATAACTTAGATCGCTCACCCAAATTCTTGAATATCTCAACAAAAATCGATATATTCATCATGTGTTTTGGATCTGTTATGATTTGGAATAGATGGAGGAGAAAAATAATTGGATTTTTAATTCTTTGAATCTGTTACGGATTTGAATTGATTGATATCAATTTATTTTGCATGATTCGTGGGATTGATAATTAATTTTATATTTAGGTTCCTTTTCAAGCACAACAGTTAGGTTATTTAATATATCCGAATTTACGTATCCGAGTGAATATAATGCATTCGGATGCTACAATTTTCAAGGGATTTGTGTAAAATAGAAAAGAGTAGGGATATGATATAATTTAGATTTTTCACTATGGGGTTTATGTAAGTTATACTTTATTCAATATATCATGAAATGATTTTAGTAAATTACTAAGTCTTGGAATAATATCTTCTATGTAATTGACACAATCCAAAATCTTTGGAGCTGTGTTTTGTCAAGAATTTGATCAGAAAATTTATAAGCAAATTAAATGGATAATTGGATAGGGATAATAGTACCTTGTTGGATATTATGTCTAAAAAAATGAATATTAATTTGAAAGAAACTATACTTATTCTTGGATAGAACTAAGCAATTCTCTTCGATGATATTAAAGAAAACTTTTAAATATTTCAAATACTAGTAGAAAATATGAGGACATCATGAATGTAAATATAAGAAATTTTGAAAAAGATTTAAAATATCATTCAACATTTTTTAAAATTTTAAGGGAGTAATTTTTAGTACAAAGGGCATAAATTCCCATTCATACTGCCCAAAAGGTATCATAAAAATTGTTTTGTAGTGATTCCTTGTATAGGGATAGGCATGATAATACCTTCTTGTATATTATGTCCTAGAAATTGAACATTAATTTGTAAGAGACTAAACTTAGTCTTGGATAAAACTGAGCCATTTTCTTTGATGACAGATAATTATCCAAACCACAGGAAGTAGCTTATAAAATACTTAGCCCTACAATAAATTTCATTTTAAAAACTCCCGTATATACACAAAAAATTTATGAATGAATACTCACAAATACCCGATCTTGCTTGTTCAAAACTCATAAAGTCAAAGAAACACAAACATATGTTACCCAGATACCATACCTCAATGATTTTGCACATCTTTTTCAAAATAGATTTTGCAGCTTTACAATTAATGCATAGTAAAAACTTTTAATAAATCTGATTGAAATTTTGAATTGGACAAAACAATTTCCAAAATTTCCTTCTTTATAATAGGATAATTTATTGAAATTTATTCCAATGTTTGGATGCAAATACAATGATATGATCTTTATCATTTTTTCGTTTCAAAATACCACCATGACCAATATCTGATGCATCTGTTTCAACTATTTTGAATGTAGATGGATCAAGAGAGAATAGGCCGTGACAGTAGACAAGCCACCATTGATGCAAAAACCATTGAGCAAATTTAGAGACTAAATGATTTCCCAAAGGAGGAAGCATGAATTGTTTACTAGTGTTATTTTAAAAAGTGAAGACATTCATACATGTATTTTGGTAAACAAAATAATTCTAATTTTGGTATTCAAATGGTTGGAGAAGTATTTTGTACTTGGTTGGGTACATGCACCATATTTCTATGGGTGACAGTTTACATATAAGTATGTATGAGAAATAAAAGTAAATGAATAATTTTTTCTTACCGTCACATGAAGTGCGGATAATTTCACTAAATCTTAGAGTATAAAGGAATGTGAGTATAATGAGTTTAGAATTTTAATGGTCATTTATTTAAGTTGCCACTAAAAATTAATTATTTGCAGTTAAAGTTTATTTTTTGGTATTATATGAAGTTGGAAGAAAAATTAGGGCAATTAGTTTATTGCACCTAAATACATGCCACTAAAACCCTATTATGGTGTAGTGATGGTATTTATAGAAATTTTGTCGAATATCTTATTGTTGAGATTTGTCCTTGTTGCATAGTTTCAGATGTGTGCCTTACCTGGACTTATGTTTTATCCACATAATCTTATGTTCTGCTATGTTGGACATTGTTTGAACGTGTATACACCTCATGAGAAAGTAATTTAGATTCATAAAGTTTATTGATTCTGAATTTACCTTATCAAATTAAAATTAAAAGATCTCAATTTTTGTATGATATTAAAACCAATTCTCAAGGTCCATACTCGAAGATGATGAAGAGAATTAAAGAATTATACCCTCGGAGGTGTATACGCCCTGATTCATAACACTATCTATAAACTGATCAGACTACTTACACGGAGCTTTAGAAGGAAACAAAGTGAAAAGTCATGATTGATATATTATTTGTTTCACTTTTAAGAGAGAAGAGTTGAGCAATTCGAGAAACACTATAGTATAAGAGCGATACAACAACCTAAGTTAAATTGGTTCTCAGGAACCAAACTTGATGGTGTACATTTGTTCTTGATGAATGGGGTGGTTTTTGATGCCGAACTCTATGAAATAGCCTTTGTTCTTGAGACCTCAAATTCATTATTCTTTGGGTAGTAAGGAAGGGTGACAAACCCCAAGAAAATGAGCGAGAAAGCTCGATGCTTCCTAGATTCAACGAAAAAATGTTGACAAACAACAATTGTTTCTTCGTTAGAGCATAAGTGCCACACTTAAAGATTCTGACCAATCCAGCAAAAGAAGCATTCCTGACTCATTGTGAACGTAAGCTACCTTGGAATCTCTTAGAGCTCGAATGCAAATGCCGATATATATGACCGTTGTTTGTGGAGAAGTCCTCCCATGAAAAGATGGGGTAGGTTATTTGATGTGGGGTTAACTTTTTATCAAGAAGGAGAAGATAGAGGAGAGTGTTAAAATATTGATTAACACCTCGAAGGAAAGTGAAATGATCAAAAGCAGAGCAAAGACCTCGAAGCAATGATTATGAGGGAAGATAATCATCTAATGACATTAATAAAGGATCTCAACTACCATTTTTTTCGTACCTTAGAAGAGTAATTTAAAGTTGAAGGAACTAAGGTCTCCTAATATTTCCTACAATAAGCATCAAGGATGTTGACCTTGCTTGTATGATACACCACAAGATAGAATAAAAGAGAGAACGAAATAACATGTTATGTAATTTCAAGCAAAATATCATAGATAACAAGTCTAGAGTTTTAAGCAATACTTCACAATGTCTCGAATAGATAATAGTTGATGGTCATTCTAACCTTCAAAGAACAAAGCCTTTGATGAAGTAGAAAGAGAAAAAACAAACCAGCCACATTGTCAAAATAACAGATAGCAATAGCATGCTGTTGCACACATACGGTATTAATTGTTCAATTATAAAGAAGATAAGAACCAAATTAGACACACGACCACCATGTCGATGAGGACTAACAATGTCACATGATTATTCTTAATTCATAACAAAGTAATGTCAGAAAGGAGCTGGATACTGCTCAGCCTGCTGTCTCACTCGTCTCCGATATTCAGCATTATCCTGCAAAATCAAGGCCACATATTGTAACGAAAAGACAAAAATTAGGAATTGATATGATTTACTCAATAATCACATTTCAAATGCACCATATTCTATCAATGGAAACTAAAACTTAATTTTCTCATTACCAATTTAACCAAAATTTGTAAGCAATCTATTGACATTTGGAATCCCTCCTACAATCCAATAGTATCTCTAGAACAGTTTTAATGTATTTAATATTGAAAATGGTCTGAAATATATCCGAACTTTGATCGAAATTGCTGTTACGATACAAACTTTGGAAAGGTCCTCCATAAAGTTCGGTATCGTAACAACAATTTCGGCCAAACTTGGAGTATTTTTCAGACCCTTTTTCCTGTTTAATATATAGTAAAATTTAAGTTTTTACCTAAGCTTATCCATGTAAACGATTTCTCAACTGGAATCATCATAGAATTTCAGATATACAAGCTATTATTGTGAATAGTTCCAATAGTCAAAATCTGAATGAAGTACACATGAAGCTTTAGTAGTTACCTGTATGTACATACTATAACCTTCTATTTGTGCAGGATAATTACGGCTCGGCCAATCAAGCAAATAAGGAATAGCCATCAGAATTTGTTTCACTGTTATGGCAGGACTCCACCCCTAAACAAGGTTATAAAAACACAATAACGATAAGAGTAATCTTGAAGACGATATACAAATTTACAAAACTAAGAATGTTAAAAACTTACATGGCCCTGATTAAGGAGAGACTGCAAACATACTTTCCCTGATGGATAGACATTAGGATGAAAGAAACCTTGAGGAAACTTGCACTTGGGTGGCATGTAAGGATAGTATTCACTAAAGTGAATTGTCATTGGATAGAATCCACCTTCCCATTCACTCTGTACCATATCAGTTAAATATAGCATATCTATTCAGTAGGATAAGAAGAAGAGAGTAGAGTATCAACACTATAAAATCCATGATGAGTTTCACATTAAACCTTTTGGTACTTTTACAAAATGGACTTTTGCATCATCACAAGCATCATATTTTTCCTAATCTACATATGAAATCCAGGGAATCACTCACACATAGATAGGCTATAAAGTTATAACTTTCTGTTGTTCAGAAAATTGTGAAAGAACTCGAAGACTTGATTGACTCTCAAAATGTAACAATAATTGATTTTAGGTTCATAGGTGACAATATTTTTCATAAAATCACTAGCTATAACTGTTGAAGATAAGGATTGAGTTGATCAACATGGTTCAACTGTTAGAAGTCTTGTTAGCTGTTAAAGAATTAAACTCAGACTTGGACTAGGCTATGTAAGTATAGTAGTAGTTAACCTCTACTATTGTAATTGTATTTGTAATATATTATAACTGTAATAATAGTCCACGACTGTAAAAATCTACAACTCTATATCAACCTCTACTTAAATGCTTAACCATCAATACAGATCTTGATTTCTTTCAGTTATTGTTGAGAATTTTACATGGTATAAGAGAATTAAGATATTCCGCTGCTTAAGTATTGAATTCAAAATGATCACATGTCTAACTGAAATGGATCCATCTACCAATACTCTGTCCACTTATTCCCTTCACTACCTAATTGCATCTTGTTTCATTAAACTTAAGCTAACAAAGGACACAAATGATGCAGTTAATTCATGTGTTGAGACTAACCTATATCATCAGGAGAATGAACCAATTGCGAGTGGTCATTCAACTGGAAAGTCTGTTGAGAAAGTCGTGGTTATAAGTGTTGAGGATAACACAGAATATAGTGGTAGTGTTGATGATTATAGGAGAAATATGTACTGCTAAGGAATGGGATCTGAAGCACCTTAATAGAAGAAGGCATGTACTTAATTGTAGGTTTCTCAACTGTCAATGAGATGTGAGAAATGCTTAAAAAAAGCCTATCTTTTTAGCTTAAACAATAACTGCAGGAACAACGAAAGTTGATGATTACATTAAGAAATTCAAAGGCATATGTGATGGTATTGAAGCCATTCACAATCATGTTGATGAAGATAGAAAATTAATCAACTTTAGGCTTAGGTCTCAAGTACAAATCCTTCAGGACTTTCATGCTAGGTAATGCACCATATTCCACTCTTAATCAGTTTGTCAATTCTCTCAGGGTTTTTGATATGAAAGAGGATGAAGAAGAATTGCAACTACAGAACCATGACATTCTTTGCCCAAAGGGTAAGGGGAAGATGAAACTACTCTTAGAGAAGTGGAAACAACAACTTCAACTCCAAAGGAAGGGGTCTCAAACCTGTTGGACAAAGATCAAATACTTAGAATAATCAAAGCTTCCAAAGTAGAAATAAGGATAAAAATACTATCGAGTCGTTTAAATTTGTGGTAATAATGGTACAACTCTTAAGTTCTTTACAAGTGGGATTACTCTTGTCAATATTTAGACGAACTACCACATGCCTTGGCTGCTATCAATCTGCATAATATATCATCTACATATGACACTTTGTATATGGAATGAAGAGCCAGTATTCTATCTAATTTAAACACTACAGTGGATTTTATAAAATTGTTTTTGGGAATCGATCACAGTTAGACATAACAGATGTTGGGAATACAACTAGATCATGTTTGAAATAAGAAAAGGTCCTTGTAGATCCTAAGATTGTTGAGAATTTACCTTCAGCTTGTAAAGTTGCTAAAAATAATTATTGCACTCTTGAATTTGATGAAACTAACGTTGTTGTAAAGGAGAAGAACACAAGGATATCACTAACCTAGGGATCTAAGAGAAGTGGACTCTATGCTTTTACTCCTACACAAGATTAGAAGACATCAGACATCATAGAGCATACATTAGGACATCCTAGTTTCAAGTTGTTAAAAGTTTTGAGTAACAGTAGTTGCATTAATGTTAATATTTGGAATAAAATGCATAGTGTGTTCTAGTTGTCAGTTGGACCAAATTTGTAAACTTCCACTTGACTTGAGGAATAGAATTGAGAAGTAACCTTTATTGAAAACACATTCTTATTTGTCGGTTCCTTCTCCTGTTGAATTTTTTCAGCATATGAAATATCATGTAGTGTTTGTAGATGATTACACAAGGTATACATGTATTTATCCAATGAAAAAGAAGTTTGATTTTTTGAAGTATTTGTTAAATTAAAAAAAATTTGTGTAAAAAGAATTCCCTAAAAAGATTAAGATGTTCTAGTATGATGGAGGTGGTGAATTCATCAAAACATACTTCATTAAACATCTAGAAGATTGTGGTATTGTTAGGCACATTTCATGTCCTAACACACTTGACAAAAGGAGTCTTAGAAACAAAACATATTCATATTGCTGAGATCGGATTAAATATTCTATTACGTGCTAATCTTTCTTTGTTTCTATGAGTTGAGGCCATGCACTATTTTTCATTAATAGACTGCCGTCCTTAGTCTTAAAGATGATTACTCCATTTGTCAGGCTATATGGTGAGAAACTTGATTAAAACATCTTAAAGGTGTTTGGTTGTAAGTATTTCATATATATCAAGGGTAGTACCAAGTTCAACTTGAAGACTTACCCTTGTGTGTTCATAGGATACAACAGATTGCACAAGGATACAAGTGTTGTCATCCGTCAACGAGGGGAGTGTATGTGTCAAAACATGTTGATTTATGAAATAACATTACCTTTTATCCTCCAAATCAAACATATAATACTATTTATGTCTCACTTGATCTAGCTACTTTTGTTGAGTTTTCCTCAAAATTTCCGGCATATGAGGATACTCATTCAGGGGAAATGCTTATATTGTGTCAACAACTAGTGAGAATGTTGAATATATTAAACTATAGGTTGTTGATAATACACAACCTACTGATGATAATGTTATTCAACATATAACAACACTCATGCCTATTGATGATGATGGTGATGTTGAACTCTAAGATGTAGGTTCAGATAGTGGTGGTAAGGATCAAGTTAGTCATGCAGGTTCAGATAGTGGTGGTCTATAGAATGATACTTCTTTTTTGTCTAGTTCACAAGAGATACATTAAGAAGTTGATATCTTAGTATGCTATATGACTGAGAACTAACAATCTAGAGAAACTACACTATAACTAGCTGCCTCACTTGATACACCTCATATACCACAAGGCATCACATGATTACTAGACGCAAGGAAAAGGTGCATCACTTATCTCTTGTTCCTAAAGACAAAGAAGAGATTGTGAGAGAACCAAAAACTACTAATGAGGCACTAGAGTCACCAATATTGGCTTGCAGTTGTGCAAGAGAAAATCAATTCTTTACATAGCAACAAGACATGAACATTAATGCCTAAATCGGCTGGTATGGACCCAATTAGTTCAAAATGGGTGTCCAAGACCAAGTTGAAGGAAAATGGAATAGTAGATAGATACAAATAAAGACTTGTTGCTTGGGGTATTTCATATCTTGAACGGATATAGTTGGAAGAAACATTTAGCCATATGGTCAAGGCCACAACTATTAGGGTTGTTTTATCAGTTGCTATTAGCTCTAAGATGTAAATAAGGCAGCTTGATGTCAAAAATTAATTCCTACATGGTCTCTTGGAAGAAGAGGTATACATGAGTTAGCCTCTTGGATTTATTGACTCTAAATATCCTCACCATGTTTTTCTGAAGAATGAAGAATCTACAATAATTGCGCCAACTGCTCACTTTGGAATGGCTCAACCTCAGCGAGGACGTGGTCGGGGTCTTGGCAATGGCAATGGCAACCGAGGATGGGGCAGGGGTGGATACTTTGCTTCTCCATCACCACATCGTCGTGGGTTCTCTACTTCAGTACAAACTGCTGCCACAAACAACCAATTCTATAATCCAGTCACACAAGCAACACTACTAGATAATTCTAGCATCAGTTGTTATAATTGTGGAGGACTCGGACATGTGTCTCATGTTTGCCCTTCACCGAGGACCGGGAATGCTAATCGTGGTGTTAATAAACCATCTTCTAATCTTGCTAGTACATCTTCACAACCCTCCCAATCTTGGGACAGTGGCACCACACACCATCTTACTGCTAATCTTGACAACCTCGTTATTCACTCTGAATATCAAGGTCCCGAGGAAGTTGTTCTAGGTAATGGTTCTAAATTACCTATATCTCACATTGGTTCTTCTTCTTTGCATGTTCCAGGGGCTTCCTTCAATTTAGATAATATTTTGTGCGTCCCTACCGCTAAGCAAAATTTGATTTTTACTAGTTCTTTTGTTAAGGCTAATAATGTTTCCTGTGAATTTTTTCCTGACTATTTTCTTGTGAAGGATTTGGCAACGAAGGCTCCGTTGTTCAAAGGCCCGAATGAAGATGGTAACTATACCCTTCCAGCGTCTCCATTGCAGTCTCCTATCCAGTCATACTCTGCAACATTGGGAGACTGGCATGCTCGGCTTGGACATGCTTCTTCTTCCACAGTTCGTCGTTTAGTTTCTAGTAATAATTTAGGATCTGATAGCTCTATTAGTTCACGTAGTTCATTATGTCAAGCTTGTGTAAAGAGTAAAATTCATAAGTTGCCTTTTTCAGTATCGGAATATTCAGCTCGTGGTCCTCTAGATTTGATTTGTTCGGATGTTTGGGGTCCAGCCCCTGAAATCTCAAATGATGGTTTTCGTTATTATGTTATATTTTTTGATCACTTTAGCAAATATTCTTGGATATATTTTATTAAGAACAAATCTGATGTGCTTGATATTTTTCATCAATTTCGTTTATTGGTTAAGAAATTTTTTGGTTGTTCCATTAAACAATTTCAGGCAGATTGGGGAGGGGAGTTTCAAGCCTTGACTTCCTATTTGCACACACATGGAATAACACAACGTGTTTCTTGTAAATATACCCCTGAACAAAATGGGTATTCCGAAAGGAAACATAGACATGTAACTGAAACTGGTCGTGCACTTCTTTTTCACTCTCATGTCCCTTCTAAATTTTGGACAAACGCATTTGAAACGGCTGTCTTTGTTATCAATTGCTGCCCACTCCTCGGTTAAATCATCAGACTCCATATGAAATTTTGTTTGGTGACAAGCCTGATTACATTTAATTACGTGTTTTTGGTTGCTTATGTTATCCTTGGCTTCGTCCTCATTCGCAAAATAAATTAAGTCCACGTTCAACTCCCTGCGTCTTCCTTGGCTACAGTCGCACCCACAAAGGCTACAAGTGTTATAATCGTGTCTCTAACAAATTTTTTGTCTCACGTCATGTGTTGTTTGATGAACAGGTATTCCTTTTTCAAGAAGTCGATGGTGTGTGTGCCGCGTCTACTAAGTTTGAAACAAGTTTGTCTCTTGCTATTCCCACTCCTCATATTGTTCCAACTGCACATATGTATCCACCAATATCGCAACCTCAACCACCTTCCATCCAAGAACCCACATCAACTCATTCACCATCTTCTGTGCACTGTTCTCCTGCACAATCTTCATCACAGGCCTCTTCTGTTTCACTTGGTACTGGTCCACATAATACACAAGTTCAAGGCCTTGATAATTTGATTGGTGTTGTTGTTGCTGATTCTTCAGATGCCTGTAATTCTAGTGGTGCTACTTCGTTGGATGCAGTCACACCTATTCGAAATCATCCAATGGTTACACGAGCGCAGACATAAAATCTTAAGCCCAAACATATCCAGTCCTTCTCTACCTCTTGTAGGCTTACTCTTGATCCCACATGTTATACTCAGGCTATTAAAATTCCTGAATGGAGATCTGCTATGTCTACAGAATACAATGCGCTCATTACAACTGGTACTTGGAGGTTGGTTCCACCTCATCAAGCTACGAATATCATTGGTTGTAAATGGGTTTTCAAGACAGAAAAAAGACCAGATGGCTCCATTGAACAACATAAAGCCAGATTAGTTGCCAAAGGTTTCCATCAACATCCTGGAATTGACTTTGATGATACCTTCAGTCTTGTTGTCAAACCTACAACTATTCGACTATTGCTTTCTATTGCCGTGTCACAGGGATGGATTGTTAATCAACTTGATATCTCTAATGCGTTCTTTCATGGTAAGCTAGAGGAGGATGTATACATGGTTCAACCACCAGGTTTTGTTGATCCTAATCACCCTAATTACATATGCAAGCTAGAGAAGTCTATTTATGGCCTTAAACAGGCTCCTCGAGTATGGAATAAGTGTTTGACGGATGCCTTGTGTGAGCTTGGTTTCCAAGGCTCTAAAACAGATTCTTCACTCTTTTTTAGAAGTATGGGCACTGAAAAACTATTTTGTTTGATCTATGTTGATGACATTATAATCTTGGGAACATCTATGCATCTTGTTTCTTCATTGCTTCAACAGTTAGAAATGCGATTCTCCTTGCGGAACTTGGGCAAGCTTAATTACTTTTTGGGTATTGAATCTACATGGCGATCTGATGTGTTGCTGTTACATCAGTCTAAATATATACATGATCTCTTAGAACGTAGTAACATGCTAACTTGCAGTGATATTTCTACTCCCATGTGCCCGAGCAATAAACTGCACAACGGTGACAGCACTCAATTCCTTGATGAAAGCCTTTATCGAAGTATTGTTGGTGGATTACAATATCTCACTTTCACTAGACCTGATATTTCCTTCCCGGTGAATAAAGTTTGTCAATTCATGCATAGTCCGACAGAGAAACATTGGGCAGCAGTTAAGCGTATCTTGCGATATCTAAAATCCACTTCTTCTCATGGTATTCTCTTTTCAAAACAGAACTCTCAGCAACTACAAGGATATTGTGATGCTGATTGGGGAGGCAGTATAGATGATCGGAAGTCTACTTCTATTTTTGCAATTTTTTTAGGTTCATCGCTTGTTTCTTGGTGTTCTCGCAAACAACGCTCTACTACTGAGGCCGAATATCGCTCTATTGCTGCTGCCACCAGTGAACTTCTATGGATTCGTCTATTGTTGAAAGAAATTGATCTTTTTTCTGGTTCGTTACCTTCATTGTGGTGTGATAATTTAAGTGCAACCTATCTTACAGCTAACCCGGTGTTTCACTCTCGCACCAAACATATGGAGATCGATATTCACTTCATTCGAGATCTTGTACAAAAAAAGGAACTTCAGGTTCAATATATTTCTTCTCATGATCAGAATGCGGATATTCTTACCAAGCCTCTCTTGAAGGATCAATTTTGTGATTTACGTGGCAAGTTGAACCTTCTACCTGGTTCAACTTGAGGGGGAGTGATAAGTATGGTATTTAGGTATTAGTTAATGTATCTACTAAGGGTTATTTATTTAATTGTCTATGTATAAACTCTTGTATAAATACCTAAATATATGATCAATGAAGGGTACGTTGGGTTCTACTTTACAAAGAAGGCATTATATGGCCTTAAACATGCATCAAGATTTTGATATGATAGATTTAACAGGTATCTCCTACACCTTGGAATTTCTTATAGTAAGGCAGAACCCTCATTGTTCACATTTCAAACTCACAAAGGTTCAATATACCTCTTAATGTATGTAGATGACATTATTGTAATAACAAGTAATGAATTACATGTCTCTGAGTTGGTTTACTACATGAAAGAGAGTTTTTTTATGAAAGATCTTGGTCCTATACAATTCTTTCTTGGAGTGGAGTTCAAATATTTTATGGGAGGAGTTTACTTGAGTCAGAGTAAGTATGTCACTGCCCTACTTAACGAGAAGGATATGAAATTGTTAAAAGTTGTAGGAACTCCTTTGGAAAAATTGCATGGTTAAAATAAAGTGGTTGGAGGTCTATAGATTCCTGTTTGTACACAAGGATAGTTGGTAGCCTCTAGTATTTGACACTCCCAAGGCCTAATATCGTTCATGCAAAGAATGTAGCCAGTCGACATGCATATCCTGGATGAGCAATATCCAGAAAACCAGGAGGTTGAGACATATAGACTTCCTCCTCAAGAGTTCTGTGAGTTCATGACATGTCTTAATAATGAACATCTCCAAAGAGGTAGAATGATTCTCAAGTACATCAAATGTACTCTACAATTTGAACTCAAACAATCACTTATCTCATAATCATCTTGTACGTTGTATGGATCTTCAGATACTCATTTGGCTGTAAGAATGCACTACCACTCCGAGATCCACTACAGGCTATAACATATTCAAAGGTGCAAATTATTTTTCTTGGATTTCCTAGAAACAACCAATAGTAGCAAGATCAAGTGTTGAAGTTGACTATAGATGACATGGATCATCTACGTACTTCACCTTCTTAGAGTGTACCTCAAGACAATGTCTACATTGTATTGTTATAATTTGAGTGTTTTGTACATGAAACTTTATGTGAGGCCATACATATATATTTGATTATTATTTATCTCATATTTATTATTTGTATTTATCCTTTTTGCGTATGAATTTTATGGGTGGTAAATAATGTATTTATTTGTAGGAGTAAATTGGTGTAATGTTGAAGAAGTTTGGAGCTAAAATGAATTAAAGATAGAAGGTTGGAGAAGGAAATCACGCAAGAAACTCAATAGATCAAAAGTTATAAGATAATACATAAGTTGAATTGCAATACAATTCTGCTGCCAAGTGTAAGAATTTGAAGACAGGCACAAAATTTGGAACACACTTTCACGCGGAAAATTAAAAGGAATTCAACTCTGTTTTGGTTTTAGGTTCCTAATTGATTTGGACTCAGTTATTTTATTTAGGGTTTTCTA
This sequence comes from Solanum sitiens, assembly GCA_016801875.1. NCBI lineage: Eukaryota > Viridiplantae > Streptophyta > Magnoliopsida > Solanales > Solanaceae > Solanum > Solanum sitiens. Next base: position 2,542,535 of record JABWTJ010000039.1, on the reverse strand, counting down.
GATCTATATAAATAGTTCAGAGAAATAATTATGGGAGAGAAAAAAATATAGGGCATCAAGTATAAAGTTGTCAATACTTTTAGGGTTCTTTTCTTCTTCATTTCTTAGACATAAGTATCTAAAGACCCGTATTCTGGTGCTGCATCTATGGGTAATTCTTGAACATCAGTTTTTTTGAATTAATATTGGTTACACTCATATTGCTTTTGTATTCTTGTTTTAGTAATTCATGCTAGATCACCGTAGAGATAAATATATTGTCTATTCTTGGACTCTGGAGACGATAAGGTAGATGACCAAAGAATACAAAAGGCTTGATATTCCATTAAATTTAGTTGATTTGTGTTTAGGAATGACGCCCTGATGAACACCTAGCTTGGTTACAAAACATGATGAAATATAAATACTTGCCAATTTGAAGTGCCTATCCCCTCTCAACAATGTAGTTAGACAACTAATTGGAGTAGGCGATTAGAGGTCGGGAGACCATGATCATAAATTCAACCTTGTAAATCAATAATTTGATAATCGTAATTACTTCATGTATGAGGCGTGATAAATGAAACCGTATACATGTTGCAGCCCTGGGATTCTCCAATCATTGTAAGTAATTTTATTATTTAATTCCTACATTCTTTTCTTTACAAATAAAATCAAACTATTTTGGCACTCTTAAATTAGACTAGTATAATTTAGTAAAAATAGTTAACCAACAAGTCCTTTGGGTTCAATATCTAATTCTTTTAAGAGCCATTATTACTTGCGTGACCACGTACACATGCGTGTGAAATTGGGAGCAACAAGTTTTTAGAGCCGTTGCCAGGGACTTAGAAATTAAATATTCTTCTAGGTTATACTTTTTATTTTTATTTATTTGTTTATATATTTTGATACATAGCTTTTCTACTAATTAATACTCTTTGTGGGATAAACGGGAATGATGTTTATTCTTATGTGGTAAGACCTTGTCCTTGTTGCAAATGAGCCCACCTTTTGCAACAATGTCAATGTATTCTCAGGGAGAATTGTGTGGACCATCTTAATCCTATAAACTTTGTAGTATTTTGTGGGTCGGTTGTACCGTAGTGTGCTACCCTACTCAAAAACCCTACCATGATGATTCTAATAATCTTTGTTCTTTTGATAGTATGAAATCTTGCACGAAATTAATAGAGGAATATGAAAAGCTTCATAAGATAACCATACATGTGATGTCACCCCTTATAGATAGAAAAATGAAGAAATTTTGAAGATGTTGATTTTTTTTGTTGCGTACTCAGAACTTAAGCAATGAATTGAATGCAAAGATTGCTGCATTTGACGCTCAAAAATCCAATTATGAGTTTTGTGATACTCAAAAGGCACTGAGAAGTCAAATAGAGGTTCTAAAATAGGAGGAGATACAATGCAATCAGACTTTTCTTGAAGATGGCACATTTGAGAAATAGTACAAAAGTGAGAATGTGGTAAGTAATGTTGCTTTGGAGTCGAGGCATCTTGGATCACATTCAAAATACTTTTATAAATTATACTTAGATGACAACATGAAATTCGAGTCATCTGAACTAATGCAAGAGTGTATAGATGAGGAACAAGCTGCCTACATTCTAAAGTTTTCAAGTCCATGTAGACAAAACGACATTCCCCACCTAAGGGCCTAGAAGTGAAAGATGCAACATATATTACTTGGTTCCTTCATCTTTATACCATCACCCCTAGAGAGGAGCAGAAAAATTGATGCAAAGATAGGGGTAAAATTTATAAGTTCAATATGGAAAGAAAAGTGATTATTTAATGTGTCGTGCCGCGATGTTGAATTAGGCGCTTATTGGGAGGCAACCTAATTAGTAGTGTAACTTCTTATTTTATTTTATTTTATTAGTGTCACTTTTTTTGTCTTGTTTTTGCAGATTAGGGGAAGTTTGAGTACCCAAAAATTTGAAGCGAAGGAGCATGTTTGAGCTTAAGTATGGGGTGCGTACGAACCTTCATGAAAATTAAGAGAACATGCTATTAGCTAGGCCTAAAGGCCTAAGGATTTTTTCCTAACCCTTGTTTTAAATTTTATTTGATGTTTTTTTGGGGGGGGGGGTATAAAATCTTTTTAATTGTGAGGTGGAGGAATGAATTCCTAGTTTTTACTGTTTTATTGTGTCTTTTCTTATTTTAGGATGAGTTCCTTGTCTTTTGTTTTCGGTTCTTTTCTTGAGGATAGTCCCTTTGAACTGAGTGTATTTTATTTTTTTAGGAATAATTTTTTTTTGAGAGAAAAGAAAAGACCCTTTTGAGTGGTGTGATACTTGCTATTTAGGCCTAATTTTGAGTAGTTTCTTGTGAATGCTTGATTGATAAGAAAATTGCAGACTCCGTGACACCGAGGCTCATGGTTATGACTTTGTATATAACTTATTTTATTTGTAGTTTTTTATGACCATGTCTTTCTTAAAGTGGAATTGATCCATCTTAATTTATACTTATTCCATGTGAGGTGAGAATTTGTTTATTTCATGTTTTGCATCTTAGTCTGAAACTTGCCCTGCATGTTATAAAAGCGAAATAAAAAGTGTTGTTTTGTTTAGAGATGATGATAAGATTTCTTTTGATGTTCTTGTATATTTCAGCTTTTTCAGATATTATATTAGTAGTTAGCCCTTTTGAGCCTGCAACCTTTTGTTGGTAGTCATATTTTTCCTTGACTATTTCTGAATACCTAATTTTTGTACATTGCTTCCTTTAGCATTATAGCATAGACTTATTCTAATTGTTAATTTCAAAGAAAAAAATATGGTTGAGCGAAAAGGTAATCAAGGATAGCTACAAAGTGCTTAAAAAACCCTCTTTGAAAGAATATGACATGAATAAAAAAAGAGAAGAACAAAAGAATGTGACAAACAAAATCCTTTCAAAAAAAAGATAAAAAATGACTGAAGCATTCTTGAAAATATGAGAATTACTTGTGAAATAATTGTTTAAGAGAGGGGTGAAAATAAAGAGAAGAAAATAATGGGTGATGTATTCTAAATTTGTCAAGTGCTTAAGGAAGTGTAAGTCACTATTATACTATTTTCTTACCCGTCCCCTCGCCTACATTACAACCCGTTAAAGTCCTATTTGATTATATTCAAGCATGCTAAATTAGTTGAGATGTACATAATGTGCAAACATATGAATCTTTGTGCATACATGTAAATTTTATTTTTGAGTGTGAGTTGTTCTTTGATGCTAAATCCTTAATTTTTATATTCAATATTTTGAATTGAGTGTGTTGATTATTTCTTCTGATGAGAGTAGGTGAGCAAGCTTAAATTTTATGAGTTCAAAATCCTTCCTTGAGGTTAGGAGGTTAGAGGTTTATTGTTTATTTGAATGTCTTGCATAATAAGCGAGAATTGTACTTGATGTTTTGAAATTCGTATATGGTCAAATTGTTTGCATCTACTTAAGTGATGACATTCTAGTATGATTTTCTGAGATGAACTTTAATGTTTGCTGGCCACTTGTCCTGATTGGAAGAAGAAAGAAAGAGAATGATGACTCCTTTCCTTACAGTCAAGGAGGACGAGTAAAAGTGTAAATGTGTGGTGTTCACTTGTAATAAACCATCCATACAAAAACTACAAAAGGAAAAAACTTGAAATGGATAGTGAATAAAGCAAGAAAGTATACTCACCGCAGGTTTTCCAGGGATAGAACAATGCCACACCATCAAATTGACAGACCCATCTGGACCAGTTTATGGCCTAGCCACAAATCCCTAAGGAAAAAAACAGAAGAGACCCTTAAGTTAACTGAGCCATCAAATCCGCAGATCCTAAAAACCCATTATTGTGCATCAATAGAGTAAGAAAAAGTTACAAAAAATGTATTGAGTAGAAAAAAAATCAAAAGGGTATAGAATACATGTGGGTGATCCATCCGCCATAATCTACGCTCCTCAGCAAGACGAAGACGTGCGATTCCGCCAGCCATGTTTGCGATTTGCCCCCTTTCTACTCTCTTGGTAAATCCAGAGTTCTTAGAGGCGATGGAAAATGAAAAGGTTTTTTTTCTAGGAAACTTCACTTATAATTTTAGTATGTAATTTCGAGTTGGATATAATATTGCAGTATAAATTTAATATTTGTTCTCCATCAATTTATGTCAATTTATTATGATTACATGATTCCATTGTACATTAAATTTCGTATTAATTTAATATCACATTAAATCAAATTAACTTAAATTTATTGTGGTCACATGATTTAATATAGTAAATGTATAAATTAATTAAGAAATAATTGCCTAAATATCCCTCCAAATTCAACTTTATTACACTAATAGTTCATAATATAATGCTTATCTCTAATTGTGTAAGTCAAATATTAGAACTAGAGAAATCAAACTTTACCTTTTTAAGTTCAATGGATGATTTTTGCTCTTAAATAATGTCACAAACCGAGCCTACACCCTGGGCGGAACTGACGAGAATAATAACTGGCCCTAAGCTATCCCTTGTCCTGACTTAACTCTTAGAGTGTAGCAACCCTCAAAATGAACTAGGTTAATTTAGAGCCTATCATGTGTGTTATGAGTTAGTAAGGTGTTAAAATGATGAATAATAGACTTAGGAGGCATCTTGTAGAGTTTTGAAGTCAAACATCGAAGAACGCCAAGACATTCAGAAACTAGTCTTATGTGTGTGCTAGTGTGCCTTTGCATGTTTAATGTGTTGTTTGGTGTCTAAATAGATAGAAGGGGACACTAACATCTAGATGAAAATGTTTAGGGTCAAAATTTCCGGTTACGAATCCCAAAGAACCACCCTAAGGGTCCTTGAAGAGGACCCAAACGTTGGCCATGACGCTGCCAAGGCAGCCCCAAACCACGATCTAATCGACGCACCTTTGATTGAATGGCGCCCTGTTATCGGGGGCGTGGCTCCACACTTAGTTGTGGGGAGATTAGCTCCCAAAAGATGAGCCTCTGATACAAACTACGCCCAGCAGGACGGCGTTGTTCCATCGATACCCCGTCGTTTGGTAGCCGTTGTTTGGCATGCAATTTTCCTACAGGTCTCGACCAAGCGAGGGGTGATTAAGGAAATTCACCCCACATCTTAATTAACTCCTAGGAGGCTATTTTAGGTGTTTTAAATTATATTAAGTTAGTTTAAACAACTAGACCTAAATTAGACCTCACTTTTTCAAATCGAAATCCCAAGTTCAAAATATGTTCTCTCTAGACTCCATTGAAGCTTGAACTGAAGGTGAAGCTAGGATAAAGTTTTTCAGTGGTTTCTCCATCAATTTGTGGGATTTTATCTTTTAAGGTATGTTGATTTCATCCTTGATTCTTCTTCCATTCCAGGAGCCAATTCCAAAGGATTTCCAAAGATCTTCAAAAACCTTGAGATCCTATTTTAAATTCTAAGCATGGGTTCTTGAATGAAAATGTTTAAATTGATGTTTATGAATTGATCAATGTTAATTTATGGTTTTAAGATCAAAAAGTCTATGAACCAATGTATTCCTTAAATTCCTAATTTTTGCTCTAAAGTGGATGAATTGATCATGGCCTAATTGTATGGAATTCATGTGTAGATTGTTATGTGCTATTGATTTATATGTTGATCATTGTTGAAATTGTTCATAGATTGCCTTATAACATTGATATCTATATTGAGTTTTATTGGATCATTGATATTGATGAATTGTTGGCTTAGTCTTATGTATATTGTTACTGGAAAGATCTCTTGTTATGTGAATTTGCTGGAAAGGCAAAGGAATGGGGATTGTGGCTATTGAAAGGTAGTGAGTTGACCTTATTCCTATGTTTAGTATAGAATTGATATTGAATTGTTATATGGTCCACTTATGGTGGCGGTGTTTAATTGTTATAATTGTTATGAACATGGCCTTGTCGGCATCATTGGGGGAATTATGGTATGATCATGATATGGTATAAGTGAAGGTATAAAGTGAAGGTTCTCATGTGATGTCTATACGATCTTGTATGGGTGCTATAATGATTTGATTGAATGTACTTTCTCTCTAGTTGTTGATAGATGATGATGAAGGACAAGGGAGAGACTTATAGAATGATGTTGTTGGTAGACTAGTTGTCCTTACTTGGTACTTGAATGGTATTGAATGAGAGTAGGAATGAAACTCCAGGATCGGTAGACCTAGAGTTGGTGCCCTTCCTTGAATTGAATTTATAGGATATGAATATAAGAAGGATGCCCGCAAGAAGAATGGATGAGGAAATGGTGAATGAGGGAGTTCCAACCCAAGGTGAACAAGTTCCCCAAGGTGTTCAAGTTCCTTAAGGTGAACAAGTCCCTATAGATAATCAAGGGAATGAGGTTCCGGTGGTTATCCCGGACATGACTAATGATGAAGTTAGAGGAGGTCTTCTTACCCTAGCCCGAGCTATGACGACTCAAGCGAATCGAGATGTATGGCCTAGGATGAATGCTCTTAAGAGTACCACGACCTCTAGATTGAGGGACTTTGTGAGGATGAATCCTTCTACCTTTCTTGGATCTAAGGTGGGAAAGGATCCCAGGCATTCTTGGATGAGGTTTATAATATAGTTCATGCTATGGGGGTGACTTCTAGGGAGAAGGCTGAGTTGGATTCATACCAATTGAAAGAGGTTGCTCAAGTGTGGTTCACACAATGGAAAGACAATAGGCTGGTTGAATCGGGTCCTATATAATGGGAAGAGTTTAAGGAAGCATTCTTAGAGAGATACTTTCCCCGTGAGAAGAGAGAAGTTAAGGTTGAGGAGTTCATAAACCTTAGGCAAGGTAACATGAGCGTGGAGGAGTATTCTTTGAAGTTTACCTTGTTGTCTAAATATGTTTCATCTTTGGTGTCTAACCCTAGCGATGAGATGAGTAGGTTCGTGACTAGTGTATCCGACATTGTGAAGAAGAGTGCCATACGACGATGCTCCATGGTGACATGACTCTATCTAAGCTCATTGTGTATGCTCAATCTGTTGAAGAGTCTAAACTTGAGAGGAGAGGTAGAGATGCTAAGAGGGGAAGAACCGTTGAGCAAGGTCAACCTAGGTTTAAGAAGAGGGATCCGAATCAAGATGTTCCTAGTGCTCCTAAGGCTAAATATGAGAAAGGTGGTGGTTCTCAAATTGATAAACCTACATGCTCAAATTGTGGGCAGAAACACTTTGGGAAGTGTCTAGCCGGCACGAGTGGGTGCTATGGATGTGGGAAGAATGATCACATGTTGAGAGATCGTCCTAGTAATACTTCTAAGGGAAGAGAGGCCAAGCAAGCCCCAAATAATGGTCCGAGTGTTGGTGAACAAAAGAGGAATACTTCTATTGCCTTCAAGCTAACAAAGAAGCAAATCCGGATGAAAGTACTGGTAAGTTATAGTTTTCCCTTTTGTGTTGTTCATGATATAGTTGATGGGTTTCTTATAAGTGGGGGAGTATGGTGAATAGTTGGGTTGATGAATTTTGTCTCTTCTCTTCTCTTCTATTCAAGCTTGAGAGTTAGAACTTTCTAGTAGCATGTGCATGAATTGGGATTCTTTTGTGAAAAATGAGTTTTATGTTTCACTTACTATTTTTGCATGTTTCCATGAGTTTATGTGTATATAGTAAAATAATCTTAAATAATGTTGTCTCTTATGTTGATGTGAATCTAGAATGAATTGCCTAAATGTCGCATGAGTGAACTTATATGCATGCTTAACAGTGAACTATTAGAAATGTTACATAATTGTGTTTTATAAGACTTGGGCATGATGTGCTTAGAAATAATGTAATGAGCATGATGAGATATGGAGAAGGAAGTTCCTCCTATGTGAAATGAAAAATGTAGAGTCTTATTGCATGATAAGTTGTAGATATTGTTCCTACTTTCTTGTTGTGTTTGAGTCTCTTATTATGTGGAATTGATTTTCCTCCTATCTATGTGTATTGTGTATGATGTGGTATGGTTATGAGCTTCTATTCTTGAGTCTTTATCTCTTGAAAGTGTTGAAAGTGTTTTAGTGTCAATCGAGGATGAATGTTGTCCATGTGGGGGAGATTGTTGAAACCCTCAAAATGAACTAGATTAAAATATAGCCTATCATGGGCGTTATGAGTTAATAAGGTGTAAAAATTATGAATAATAGCCTCAGGGGGAATCTTGAAGAGTTTGGAAGTCAAACGTCGAAGAACGACCAAGACGTTCAGAAACTAGTCTTGTGTGTGATAGTGAGCCTTTGCATGTTTTATGTGTTGTTTGGTGTCTAAATGGATAGGAGAGGACCCTAACATCTAGATGAGAATATTTAGGGTCGAAACATGTGGGTACGACTGCCCAAGAACCACCCTAAGGGTCATTGAGGAGGACCCAAATATTGGCCATGAAACGTCCAAGGTAGCCCAAAACCACAACGCAATCGATGCCCCTTTGATTGAATGATGACCCGTCATCAGGGGGACTGGCTCCACACTTAGTTGTGGGGAGATTATACCCCAAAATATGATCCTCTGATCCAAACCACGCCCAGCAGGACGGGTTGTGGTTCCATTGACGCCCCGTCATTTGGCCTCCAATTTTCCTGCAGGTCTCGGCCAAGTGAGGGGTGATTTAGGAAATTCACCCACGTCCTAATTAATTACTAGGAGGTTATTTTAGGTGTTTTAAATTATATAAGTTAGTTTAAACACCTAGACTTAAATTAGACCTCCACTTTTCCAAATCAAAACCCTAAGTTCAAAATAAGTTCTCTCTAGACTCCATTGAAGCTTGAACTCAAGGTGAAGCTAGGATTGAAGTTTTTCAGTGGGTTTTCCATAAATTTTGTGGGATTCATATATTAAGGTATGGTTATTTCATCATTGATTCTTATTCCCTTCAAGGAGACAATTCTATAGGCTTTTCAAAGATCTTCAAAAACCTTGAAATCCTATTTTGAATTCTAAGCATGGGTTCTTGCATGAAAAGGTTTAAATTGATGGTTTATGAATTGCTCAATGTTAATTGATTGTTTTAAGATAAAAAACTCCATGAAACCATGTATTCCTTAATTCCTAATTTTGGTACTAAAGTGGGTGAGTTGATCCTGGCTTAATTATATTGAATTCATGTGGAGATTGTTATGGGTTATTGATTTATATGTTGATCATTGTTGAAATTGTTCATACCTTTACTTATAGCATTTATATCTATATTGAGTTTTTTTGGATCATTGATATGGATGAATTGTTGTCCTAGTCTTATCTACATTGTTATTGGAAAGATCTCTTGTTATGTGAATTTGTTGGAAAGGCTAAGGAATGGAGATTTTGGCTATTGGAAGGTAGTGAGTTAACCTAATTCCTTTGTTTAGTATAGAATTGTTATTGATTTGTATGGTCCACTTATGATAGCGGTGTTTAATTATTATAATTGTTATGAACATGGCCCTGTCTGCATTATTAGGTGATTAATAGTATGACCATGATATGGTATAAGTGAAGGTATAAAGTGAAGGTGCTCATGTAATGTCTATACGATCTTGTATGGGTGCTATAATGATATGACTGAATGTACTTCCTCTCTAGCTGTTGATATATGATGATGAAGAACTAGGGAGAGCCTTATAGAATGATGTGTATCTTGTGTTGGTAGACTAGTTGTCCCTACTTGGTACTTGAATGGTATTGAATGAGAGTAGGAATGAAACTCTAGGATCGTTAGACATAGAGTTTGTGCCCTTCCATGAATTATTAAATAAGGTATTTCTAGAGTATGTCTTGAACCGGTATACCTAAGAATGGTGCCCCTTATTGGTGAGTCTATAACCCTAAGTGAATGTGAAACCCTGAATATTAAAAGAAGGTTAATGATAAGTCTTGGATTGGTAGGCCTAAGGCACCCTTCCAAGAGTAGTCAAATGATCTACCCTAATGAACCTTGATTGGTAGACCCTTGTGGATCCCTTCTTGGTTGGGGTATTTGTCATGTCCCGAGACCCCACCCTAGAAGTTAGGGCACAATCTTTGATTGCGACCGGCGTGCTCGACCTCTCGAAGGTCTCATACAAGCCCTTAAAATCATTCATCGCATATACATAATGAAAAGTAGTGCGGAATTAAAACTTTTCATAAAACAATATCATAGTCTTTAAAAATTCTTTCATATAGAAGTAATAGGAAATACTAATTCTCAATCTCATCATCTTAAGACACAAGAGTACTTGGGACACGGTCCATACGAATTAGAAAATATACTACTATATAGTCTATTACAATAATTCATAAATGAAACATAAAAGACATATATGCCCTCGAGTCAAGTGAGGACATACTTCAACTTCTCTTGAACGATCTTCTAGTCCAAGTCTTCTTCCCAAAGCTCTTCACCTACCAAGAACTATACAGATAGATAAAAGTATGGAATTAGTACAACCACATGTACTAAGTATGTCTTATGCATAAAAATCATGAAAACGGACACTTATTGGAAATATGCATCTTTTCATTTAAATATCATAATATCATCATAAGAATAACATTTAGCAACTTAGAATCACATAAGAAAACATTTAAAACCAATTAAAACATTTAAGAGGTCACTTTACATTAACCTCACTTCACTGTACAGTGAATTACTTCACTGCTACAATGAAGTTCCCTTACTTCCCATTAACATATTCTAGCATGTAGTCTTCTCACTAAGGCCATCCTAAGATTCACTTAAGTCAAACAAAGATAGACCTCCCATACACCCTCTCTAGATGTGCCTAAACTATCCTTAAGATTACACATAATGAGACACATACACACCTACAATACATCAATATACAAGACATACATAATATGACAATCTCCCCTACCAAGGCTATCAAAAGACTTACTTAAGTACTCCTAGAAGAGAATGCCCATACATCCTTTTCAAGGCTAACTAAATAATCCTTAAGACTTCCTAAGTTTAGATCATGTCAAACATATCAAGTAAACTTCCCTAACTAGAGTCATTCTCAAGACTTCCAAAGATAAGACATGAAGATATCATCCTTTATGCCCTCTTCACACTTTAACTAAGGAATCCTTAAGTCAATTTAGATTAGGTACTCACCATTTACATATTCTATATCATTAAGTCATTAGTTCATTAGTTCATTTAAGAGACATACATCACATAAAGGACATTCAAGTAATGATCTTGAACAAGACCTAGGGACTCTTACTAACACCTTCAAAGCCTATTGTGCAATGTCTAGATAGTGTCCATACCACCAGTTAAACCTTATAGATTTTCTCTAATGCTAATAGGTATCCCATATGATGAGAATAGTCAATAACCGACATAGACTATAGTAGCAAAACATGAAATCCGGTGTTCTATCCTATTCCGATGAGGTTGTTCTACTTGCCAATGGTAGAACTTAGACACATCCCATGTAGGCACATGGTTAAAGAAATATGAAAGGCATGCTTTGTAATCTAGTCTCATACTTTAATTAGAACTACTTCCCTTACCATACTCACTCGGTGCTAGCCTTCGTTCTCATAGATTAATTCATACTACGATTCATACAAATGGGTCCCATATCATGTTCATGACCCAATTACATTTATCCTACCAAAGCAAGGTCCACTAGGGCTATCTCACTATGGAGACAAAAAGCTCATCATGACTTTACTAAGGATTGATATGATGCCTTTCCAGCCAATCAACCTTAAGTCCATCATTCATTACATGAAGGATACCATTTCGTCTTTCGACTTCAAGTTTCATAACCTTACCACTTGGTTCAAGGTTTCACATAAACGACCTTCTTGTCATCATTCAAGGTCTCACTTAACATTCATTCATTTATGACTAAGACTCTTTAGATTTCTAAGTCAAGACATCGCATATTCATATTCATACAAGCATCAAGTAAGGGACAAGTCTACCTAAACAAGACACAACATTACTTCAATTTAGCTCATATAACATATCATCTTTTAGACACCTAGGAATGACCCTTAACAACATTTAGTCTACCTGTTCATTACCTTAACATCATCTACATAATCATTATAGACTCATATAGCCAAGTTAGGAACAACCATGTAACAACTCTAAGACTACACACTTAACGCATAACCATAGCATAACATGATTACCTAATATCATGAATAGACTAACACATACTTTCACATGTAGGTAGATATAATCATACATTACCAAAACGACTACACAAATAGCCATATAACTTCAAGTAGTGCCGATAAGGCCATGATCATCAATATACTTAAAATAACGCCGACAAGGCCACATCAATTCACATAACACCGCCACCATAAGTGGACCAAACCAATCACAACATTATTGAAATCTAAATAACATTAATAATAAGGAATTAGGGCAGCGTACAACCTCTTCATCCTCACCACTTCAAGTCAATACCAAATCATCCAATTCAACCTCACAAGGCCCTTACCCATGGCCATGAACACCAATTCAATACATAAACTAGTAATAAATGAAATCTAAGCCAATTCAACATAGATTCAACAATATAAGACCAATTAGACATCAATTGAATACAATTCTTATATCATTAGAAACCCCATAAGAAACTACACATTAATTCATAAACATTAGACTAATATCAAGTAACCCATAAATTAGTCAAAATAGGGTTCATCAATTACATGGGTTCATAGGTTAATTGAGTTAAAATCACCTTAATAACCATAATTCAATCACTAAACAATGATTACAAACCATTAATGAAAGAACCCATGGTAGATCATGAAAAAGGTCAATTCAAGTTTAGAAAACTTTAGAAAACATCTTCGAAAGTTAGGCTCCTTGATTAAACGAGTTTCAAGGATCAAAATCCATACCTCAATGAAGCTAATTCTTACATTTGATGAAGAATCTCCACTCAATTCGTCACACCAAGCTCTTCCTTGACTTTGGACTTCAATGGAGTCTTGGGGAATTTCTAAGGTATTTTGGGCTTTTGATTTTGAAGAATGAAATCTTCTAAGTGTTGAAGCCTTATAAACACATCTAAAATACCCATAAGACCCTTAGGGAACCGCCAAAGTCTATTTTTGGAAGTGGGGTGAATTTACAAGTTCACCAGTTAACTTGGCAGTGAACTGCACGCAGGGACAACACCATCGACGGTGGGCAGTCGACGGACCGTTTGAATGGTCCGTCCTGTCCTCCCGTCGATTGGTTCAGAGACAACACCATCGATGGTGGGCAATCGACGGACCGTTTGAACGGTCCGTCCTGTCCTCCCGTCGATTAGTTCAGAGGCTGGACGTGGTCCTCATCCTTTGCCAGCCTAAGTACCAACCCATGGGACCATCGACGGACCGTCTCTTGACCTACAGATCTTCCTTTGGGCTGTGGTCTGGGACAAGGTCTTGCCATCGACGGTTTGCCCATCGACGGGACGTAGGTCCACTTACGGGCCGTGCTGCTCTCCGTCGATGGGTTCAGAGACCTGGGACAGGTTTCTTAGCCACCCAATCTAAGTACCTACCCATTCTCATCACCCACGGACCGTCGACCAGGCCACGGGCCGTCGATTGGCTTCCATAGGTGAGGCTGCCTTGGGCAGTCTTGGCCACCAACATGGGTCCTTCCTCAAGGACCCTTGGTTGGTCCTTGGGATGTTTTCCCAGACGTTTCCAACCCAAACATGACTGTATACGAGTTTAGTACCTCTCACATGAATTTCACTCAAAACTAACACGTAAAACTCGATGAAACATGCCTAGACACACAAGGTCATTTCAAGATACATCTTTCGAATGCCATGGACGTTCTTAAGTGTTTGACCTCCAAACTTCTCGAAACTTGACACACTACCTATATACATCATATAAACCCATTTAAGGACTTCAAAACATCATGAATCACACATAAACACATAGAACCACATATGAGGTACTTAGGTGACTTAGTCGTCGAACGTCTTGGTCGTCCCTTGACGTTTGACATCCAATGCACCTAATACTTTAGACACTGCCTCAATACCATTTAATAGAAATATTTAGGACCTTAGACCACCTTGACAACAATGTTAGGATCTATTTCACCTATGTCATATTCGAGACCTTACAGTATTTTGAGTAGGTAAGGCTTAGGGATTGTACCTTCTCAAATACTCTTATAACAATACAAAAACGACTTGCTAAGTAGGACCTAAATGCACCTAGAACACATAGGTTAGACCGAGTTCACACGGCTTGATGCGCGTGGAACCAAACCCCTGGACCTATGCACCAGCCATGCCAACCAACTTGGTGAGTTGCTTGAACTAGGCAGGGTTGGTTCCAGCCATGTTAGGTCCCCGAACACTAGGATTCACCCGGGTGAGTCTTAACCGGACTTAGAGGGTTAGTCCTAGGTGTTTAGTGTTCTAGGGGTAAAAAGGTAATTTTAGGTCTAGGGGTAGTATAGTAACTAGCCTAGGCTGATATTTAATTAATTAAATAATGTTTTTAATTAGTCAAAATGGGTCAAAGCTCGGTGGTCAAACCCAAGTTTGACCGGATCTCCACACTCGGGTTCAAACCGAGTTAGAGGCACAAAAAGGGACGATTTAAATGATTTTAATTTGACAAAAATCAGGAGGGGCATTATAGTAACTTAATATGAAGATTATAATCTGATTTTATCATCTAAAGTATGTTGAATAAGTTACAAAAAACTCCCCAAGCAAGAGGCGCACAACTCCCACTAGGAGTGTACTCAATGTACACTCTTAACTCATTATATATCCACCAACGTTTTCATCTTTACCTTACACTTCAAAAATAGAAAAGTAAAATAAGTCTACTAGTTCAAAGAGTTCTCGGCTTCATCAATCAAAAATGAAAAGAAGAAATTTTTTGCCTAAGTGCTTTAGGAAATCACGTAAAATAATTCACTTGTGAGCAAGAACCAAGGCTCGGAAGAGAGGTTTTGTGCATGGGTTAGGACGTGTTAGTGGCTGGTTGTCAACGTTTAAAAGGTATGGGTTTTCTTCTCTCTTGGTCCCTTTCCCAAGAGTCCCCTAAGGCTCTGTTCAATTCCAATCTAAAAACTAAGGTTGTCCCCATTGCATGTCCCTGTCATTAGATCCTATGAACGATTGATGCATGCGTTGGTATGAATTCTGGTAGATGATTTTAGTAATGATTGTGATTGTGTGCAATGTGAGTTCTCGGACTGATTATGATGTTGTTATGTACGTTCGAATGTTGAAGGTTACATGTGCACAAGTATGTTGTTTTCCCGTGATTATGTTGTTACAGATTACTTGAAGAAAATGTGAATTATGTGTTACATAATGTTGTGTGTTTAACATGCAAGAAGAAATCGTGATGTTCATGAATAAGAAAATGAAGTTCTGGTCCCTTAACAAAATGTTAGGCTGCCGATTCTTTGGAGTCTAATACTCTCAGCCATGGTCTCAATTACACAAAGGAACTTTTATGTTAATTCCATAAGGACTAAATACTAACCTAAGGTCTTAATGAACCCGAATGCTTCACAATAGAAACTAAGGAAATCGTTGCACAACAAAGGTTAATACATACGAATATGTGAGTGTACTATGATTACGAAGTTGGGTTAAAATGTGACGCCTTAGAACTTAAGAGGTGCTACGGGTAGATGGACATTATTTTAGAACAAAGTATTGGTTAAAAGTTCATGTAAAACTCTAAGCTAAACGTCTAGGCTAAATTCAAGAAAATGAAACAAAGGCCTATACTAATTGACTAAGTCTCTGTTAACCACTTGTAAAAACAAATAAAGAAAAAGAGATGCTGCCATTGAGGGTGGAACCCGAGACCTCTAGGTCCTAAATCTAAGAGAAGAGGCCTTGAATTAAAAGAAAAAGAAATAGTGTGAGAGAGGGGAATCAAACCCGGCTTCAAGGCCAAATGTGTGAGATACATAAGTCTCACATATAATCAAAAAATTATATGCTGCCTAAGGGATTCGAACACTGGTCCTCTTGACCAAAATTGTGAGGCACATAAGTCTTTCAAATCATAAAACCAAACGCAGCCAGAAGGGATCGAACTCGGGTACCCTTGGCCGAATGTGTAAGATGCATAAGCCTTGCACAATATACACTTATATGATCATGAAACACTTAGCCAAATATGAGTAACCCGGAAGGGGTAATACCATGAGTGTAAGGTACACTAATGGCCATGTGCATGGCATATGATGTAAGTTAATGACAAGATGAAGAAATGAACATGCACGTAATGAGGTGAGTAATTATGTTAAACTATGAAGCTAATGAAAATGGTGACAACATGATAAGAGGCTAAGATGAATGGTGAGACAAGTCTCAACCAAGCCTAAGTAAAGGTCACTAAAAGTACTCACCTAAGAGAGTGTGGAATATTAAGAGACAAGTCTCAATCACATTCTATATGTAAGTGTAAGGACAATTCACACTTAATATGTAAAGATGAGACGAGAAATCATCTAATAAGCGATGACTACCTCATTATAAGAAGCAAGCTTCGATGATGAATGAGTTGAATGTAAATAAGAAATTTAAACTAAGCACCGATAGGCTAGCTATGAGTGGTGATGCCTTCTTTCGGGAAGGGTGGAGGTTCACATAAATCTCATCAGATGAGACTGTCCACCAAGGTGGGTATGAGTCTCACTAAATCTCCTAGTCTTTGAACTATGATGCCAACATAGGGAACTAGCTTGGTTCGAACCCCTAAAGCTAGCTGTTATGGCTTTACTTTGGCCAGTGACTCCACCTCTTTTCGGTGTGGGGGAGACACCGCATTTCATAATGCTCACATGATCTATGTCGGTTAAGGTTGAAGTTCCTCAAAGTATGAAAGATAATGAAATGAACGATACCGAAGGTGTTTGTGCAATACAATCAAGAGGTGAAACCAGATTCAAGTAATGACATTAGGTCATTCTTGGTCATTGCACTTCATGATCCCGATGAGAGTCTTAAACTTCATCCTAGATATACCTGGTGTTTACATCAGCCTATTAATGAATGAAATAAATAATGTGAAGTACGAAAGAACGAATGAAGCAGACTCTGTGTTTGCCAAAGGAGGCCCTCGGGTTAAGGTCCCATATGTTGGGCCCTCACTTGAGATGTCTTAATGCTACGTCCATGATTCCAAGGTCTCATGGATATGAAATGTATAATATATGAAACATTAAATGTATGTTATGTGAACCTATATGTGTATAATGTGTGACATATTCATGGTATGACCTTC
Source organism: Solanum sitiens (assembly GCA_016801875.1). Classification (NCBI taxonomy): domain Eukaryota; kingdom Viridiplantae; phylum Streptophyta; class Magnoliopsida; order Solanales; family Solanaceae; genus Solanum; species Solanum sitiens. The sequence continues at coordinate 2,525,327 of JABWTJ010000039.1, read as the reverse complement.
CTATTACGAATTAGGAAAGTCAAGAGACTTGACCTCCTAAGAAAGCATGTTGATTAGGAAGAGCCATTCTTGTTCATGCATTACCGTTATGTGTTTCTTCATATACCCATACTTAGTACATGTGTGTACTAATTCCATACAATATTACTATTTTAGGTGCAGGCTCAGGTGGACGTTGAAGGCATCATTGCAGCTGTTCGGACTCAGAGATTTCATCCGGACTTGGTAGGTCCTCATACATTCGAGGATGCCTTCCTTTACATTTCTTTCTTTGTAGTAGGTTTGAACTAGTGGAGTATGTTCCACTAGTGTTTCTTTCCTATTTTATTCAGACATTTGTAATAGTGCCATTTTGGCAAGTATTACTTATGACATGAGATTCTATTTCTTCCAAGTTGTATGTTTCTATAACTAGATGGTTGATGTATGAGCAATGAACTTCCTTACAAACACATGTTTATACGAAGTCTATGTATACTTCAAATGTAATCAAAAAGTTTTAAATTTTCCGCAAAAATTAACCGTATGAATGTGACGAATGCAAGAAGAGGCTTGTTTGCTACCTCTGAGAGGTCAACGACACCGGTTGCGATTTAAATTCCAGAATCCGGGTCGTGACAAACTTAGTATCAGAGCATCAGGTTAAACATCCAAGACATCAGGCTCATATCAACCACGTTAGGTAGTTTCTAAGTTATGGTAGTGAAGTGCACCACTATCATGAATTCGAGACTGCATAATGCTTAGGAAATTTTCCCTTCTTCTACTCTTTATCGTGCTATGTGGAATTATGACATAATTGTGTCATTAAGAATCTAACTCTCTTCTTGTATGTACGTGTAGATAATGAATACGAGGAGAAATGATGGTAGGAGGGTAGGTAAGGCAGCTGCTGGAGGAAATCAAGTTCCTCCCCAAGCCTCAATTGCTGCTGATCAAGTGCCTGTCAATCCAGCTAGGATGACAGATGGTGAAGTGAGAAATGCTTTGATGCAGATGGCACATGCCATCACTACTCAGGCTCAAGCCGCGAGAGAGGGTGGTCCCAGAGATAACCCTCATGCTAGCACCATGGCTAGCAGGCTGAGAGACTTCACCAGAATGAACCCCCCAGTTTACTACGGATCCAAGACCAATGAGGATCCCAAGGAGTTCGTGGATGAGGTCCACAAGATCCTTTGTGCCATGGGAGTAGATGAGGAGGCGAAGGCTGAGTTGACTGCATATCAACTCAAGGATGTGACAAAGATTTGGTACCGGATGTGGACTGATAGCCGAGCACGTGGAGATGTTCCCATCACTTGGGATGTGCTCAAGACTACCTTTCTGGAGAGATTCTTCCCCAGAGAGCAACGAGAAGCCAAGGTTGAAGAGTTCATCAACCTGAGACAGGGAGGTATATCAGTCAAAGAGTATTCCTTAAATTCGTTAAACTCTCAAAGTATGCTTCTTCTCTGGTGGCAAATAGCAGGGATGAAATGAGCAGGTTTGTGCCTGGCGTGTTGGAGGATCTAGTGGAAGATTGTCGGGCAGCCATGTTGCATGATAGCATGGATCTGGGCAGTTTGATGGTGCATGCTCATCAAGTGGATGAGAGCCGCCGTAAGAGGAGAGTTCATGAAAGAAAGAAGCCTAAGACTGCGGATCATACTGGTTCTAGCTCGGGTAGGGGCTCATTTGGAGTCCAGAACAGGCCAAAGTTCAAGAGACATTCAGGTAATTCTGCCTTTTTAGGGAATTCGAATGCCAAAGTGAACGAGTCTGGCCCCAGAAGGAGCAATGATTGGAACGTCCAGCGAAAAAACAAGCTTTGTGGTAAATGTGGACGTCCTCATGGGGGTGAATGTTTAGTAGGTACTAACACCTGCTTTGGGTGTGGCAAGACTGGACACATGGTCCGAGATTGTCCTCAAACGATGAATGAGGCCAAGCAAGGTGCTCAGCCTCGGCCGAATGCAAATGCTGCAGCCGAACCTCCTAAGAGGAACCGATTTTATGCGCTGAAAGGTAGAGAAGAGCAAGAGAAGTCAACTGATATTTTCACGGGTACGTTGCATGTCTTTACTTTCCCAGTGTATGCATTGTTAGATCCAGGATCCACTCTATCATTTGTTACTCCTTTGATAGCTAGTAGGTTTGATGTGTTTCCTGAAATCTTGCATGAGCCGATTCTAGTGAGTACTCCCATATGAGACGATATTAGAGCAGAAAGAGTGTATAAAAATTGCCCAATTCACATCCTTGATAGAGTCACTCACGCTGATCTTGTGGAATTAGCCATGCTCGATTTTGATATATCTTGGGTATGGATTGGCTCCATAAGTATTAAGCCATAATAGATTGTCGAAACATGGTAGTGAGGTTTCAGTTTCCAAATGAGTTAGAGCGGGAATGGGAAGGGCATGGTTCAAGTCCATTCGGCCAAATTGTTTCACACTTGAAGGGAACAAGATGATAGCGTTGTACCACTTAGTTAGAGTCAATGACTTAGATCAAGAAGTTCCTTCCATAGACTCAGTGTCAATAGTGAATGAGTTTCGAGATGTCTTTTCGGAGGATTTACCAGGAATTCCTCCTGAACGTGAGAGTTACTTTGGTCCCATATAGGATGGCAGCAGCTGAACTCAAAGAGTTGAAGTTGCAGTTAAAAGATCTACTTGATAAGGGCTTCATCCAGCCGAGCATATCCCAATGGGGTGCTCCAGTGTTGTTTGTAAAGAAAAAGGATTGAACCCTTAGAATGTGCATCGATTATCGGCAACTCAACAAAGTCACTATAAAGAATAAGTACCCTCTTCCCAGAATCGACGATCTGTTTGACCAACTCCAAGGTTCAAATTTCTTTTCCAAGATAGACCTTCGATCAGGCTACCATCAGCTTAGAGTGAGGCGAGAAGACGTCCCTAAGACAACTTTTCATACTAGATATGGGCACTATAAGTTTCTGGTCATGTCATTTGCTCCCACTAACGCACCAACCGCGTTTATGGACCTTATCAATAGGGTCTTCCGTGAGTACCTTGATTCCTTCGTCATAGTATTCATAGATGACATTCTCATATACTCTAAGTCTAAATAAGATCATGAGGTACACTTGAGAAAGACATTGCAAGTACTTAGGGAACATCAGATGTATGCGAAGTTCAGCAAATGTGAATTTTTTTGAGATTAGTGACCTTTCTTGGTCATGTTGTGACCGACCAAGGTGTTGAAGTTTATCCTAAGAAGGTTGAGGCGGTGAAGAATTGGCCGAGACCCCTTACTCCTACATATATTCGGAGTTTTCTGGGCTTAGCCAATTATTATCGCAGGTTTGTGGAAGGCTTTTCCACTATTGCGGCTCCACTGATAGCCTTGACAAAGAAGAAGGTAAAGTTTGAGTGGTCTGAAAAATGTGAGAAGAGCTTCCAAGAGCTCAAAGACCGACTCACTTCAGCCCCAGTTCTCACGCTGCCGAGGAGTGGTGCAGGATATGTGGTATACTGTGATGCTTCCCGGGTATGTTTGGGATGTGTTCTTATGCAGGATGGCAAGGTGATTGCATATGCATCGAGACAGTTGAAAATCCACGAGAAGAACTATCCTACTCATGATCTTGAGTTAGCTGCAGTGGTGCATTAAAACTTTGGAGACATTATTTATATGGTGTACATGTTGATGTATATACTGACCATAAAAGTCTTCAGTATGTTTTTACGCAGAGGGAGTTGAACCTTCGTCAGAAGAGATGGCTAGAACTGCTCAAAGATTATGATATGAGTGTTTATTATCACCCGGGTAAGGCCAATGTAGTGGCTGATGCGTTGAGTCAATTGAGCATGGGCAGCGTGTCTCATATTGATGAAGAGAAGAAGGAGCTGGTTAAGGAGGTACACCAATTGTCTAGATTGGGTGTACGGCTGGCAGATGCAGCAAGTGGGGGTGTTTCGGTTCATTCAAGCTCCGAATCATCATTTGTTGTAGATGTTAAAGCCAATCAGCATCTCGACCTAATACTCATGGAGTTGAATGACTCAGTATTGAGTAAGTTGAATGAATCGTTTTCCCTAGGAGGGGATGGTGTACTTAGGTACCAAAATAGGTTATGTGTGCCTAATGTTGATAATTTGAGGACTAATATTTTGGCAGAAGCTCATGGTTCCAGGTATTCCATTCATCCAGGTACCACCAAGATGTATCATGACCTTAAAGAGGTCTATTGGTGGGAAGGCATGAATAGAAATATCTCTAAATTAGTGGAGGAGTGTCCGAATTGCCAACAGGTTAAGGCAGAACACCTTAAGCCTGGGGTCTCACTCAGACGATTGAGATTCCAACATGGAAGTGGGAGGCTATCAATATGGATTTTGTGGTTGGTAATCCAAAGACTAGGAAACTACATGATTCATTTGGGTTATTGTTGACAGAATGACCAAGTCTGCTCTCTTCATACCTGTGAAGTCTATTTACAAGGCTGAAGATTATGCCAAGCTTTATATTGATGATATAGTGAGATGGCACAGGATTCCTCTGTCTTTCATCTCGGATAGGGGAGCCCAGTTTACTTCTCATTTTTGGAGATCTTTCCAAAAAGGCTTGAGTACACAGGTGAATCTTAGTGCTGCTTTTCATCCGCAGACGGATGGACAAGCAGAGCGTACCATCCGGACCCTTGAAGACATATTGAGAGCTTGTGTTATTGACTTCTAGGGGAGTTGTGATGATCACTTGCCACTTATAGAGTTCTCTTACAATAATAACTACCATTCCAGTATTGGGATGCCACCTTTTGAAGCACTATATGGCCGAAGATGTAGGTCTCCTGTGGGGGTGTTTGAGGTAGGAGAATCTGCCATCCTTGGCCCTGAGATCATACATGAGACTATGGAGAAGGTGAGAATGATCAGAGATAGATTGACTACTGCTTACAGTCGTCAAAAATCCTATGCAGACAACAGAAAGAGAGCTCTAGTGTTTGAGGTGGTTGATCAAGTCTACTTGAAGATATCACCTATGAAAGGGGTGATGAGGTTTGGTAAGAAAGTTAAGTTGAGTCCGAGGTATATAGGTCCTTATGAGGTCTTGCAGCGAGTAGGAAATGTGGCCTACGAATTGAAGTTACCTCAAGAATTGGCTTCTGTTCATCCAGTGTTTCACGTTTCAATGCTCAAGAAGTGTCTAGGCGATCCAGCATCCATTATTCCTGTTGAGGGGTTAGGAGTTGATGAGAGCCTTTCTTATGTAGAGGTTACAATCGCAATTTTAGATCGTCAAGTGAAGCTACTGAGGAACAAGGAGGTTGCCACCGTGAAAGTCCTATGGCAGAACCACCTTGTTGAGGGAGCAACGTGGGAGGCCGAGGCTGATATGAGATCCCACTATCCTCATTTGTTCAGTGCCTAAGGTTAGATATTCTTTTCCTAAAGTCTGATTTACGTTTAAGAAACTCTAAGATCTAAGTGCTGTAGTAAATTGGTTTGATAGGTCACTAATCGTATGTTTTATCATAGCACTATATGAGTTAAAATGAAGTTATGTTTACAATTTATGTTGCTGTTTTTGTGTAGCATAGGCATGTTTTCTGTGTTGCGTGAATTTGTGGTGTGCATTAAGTTAAGTGTGATTGAGAAGGAAATTCCTCAATCTCAGATATGAAGCTTTAGATAAGCTTAAATGGTATGCATCATCCAAATAAGTGTAAATCAAATGTTCACAAAAGAGAAACGTTTAAGTATGATGAAGTAGCTTTCGAAAATCACCCTCTTTGTTAAATGATGAGTAGTGACATTCGGGGACGAATGTTCCTAAGGGGGGGGGGGGATAATGTAACAATCCAAAAACGACTATGCTAAGTAGGACATAAATGCACCTAGAACACATAGGTTAGCCCGGGTTCACACGGCTTGATGCGCGTGGAACCGGACCCCTGGACCTATGCACCAGCCAGGCCAACCAACTTGGTGAGTTGGTTTAACTAGGCAGGGTTGGTTCCAGCCATGTTAGGTCCCCGAACACTAGGATTCACCCGGGTGAGTCTTAACCGGATTTAGAGGGTTAGTCCTAGGTGTTAAGGGTTCTAGGGGTAAAAAGGTAATTTCGGGGCTAGGGGTAGTATAGTAAATACCCTAGTCTGATATTTAATTAATTAAATAATGTTTTTAATTAGTCAAAATGGGTCAAAGCTTGGTGGTCAAACCCAAGTTTGACCGGATCTCCACACTCGGGTTCAAACCGAGTTAGAGGCACAAAAAGGGACGATTTAAATGATTTTAATTAGACAAAAATGAGGAGGGGTATTATAGTAACTTAATATGAAGATTATAATCTGATTTTATCATTTAAAGTATGTTGAATAAGTCAACAAAAAACTCCCCAAGCAAGAGGCGCACGACTCCCACTAGGAGTGTACTCAATGTGCACTCTTAACTCATTATATATCCACCAACGTTTTCATCTTTACCTTACACTTCAAAAATAGAAAAGTAAAATAAGTCTACTAGTTCAAAGAGTTCTCGGCTTCATCAATCAAAAATGAAAAGAAGAAATTGTTCGCCTAAGTGCTTTAGGAAATCACGTAAAAGAATTCACTTGTGAGCAAGAACCAAGGCTCGGAAGAGAGGTTTTGTGCGTGGGTTAGGATGTGTTAGTGTCTGGTTGTCAACGTTGAAAAGGTATGGGTTTTCTTCTCTCTTGGTCCCTTTCCCAAGAGTCCCCTAAGGCTCTGTTCAATTCCAATCTAAAAACTAAAGTTGTTCCCGTTGCATGCCCCTGTCATTAGATCCTATGAACGATTGATGTATGCGTTGGTATGAATTCTGGTAGATGATTTTAGTAATGATTGTGATTGTGTGCAATGTGAGTTCTCGGACTGATTATGATGTTGGTATGTACGTTCGAATGTTGAAGGTTATATGTGCATAAGTATGTTGTTTTCCCGTGATTATGTTGTTACAGATTACTTGAAGAAAATGTGAGTTATGTGTTACATAATGTTGTGTGTTTAACATGCAAGAAGAAATCGTGATGTTCATGAATAAGAAAATGAAGTTATGGTCCCTTAACAAAATGTTAGGCTGCCGATTCTTTGGAGTCTAAGACTCTCGGCCATGGTCTCAATTACACAAAGGAACTTTTATGTTAATTCCATAAGGACTAAATACTAACCTAAGGTCTTAATGAACCCGAATGCTTCACAATAGAAACTAAGGAAATCGTTGCACAACAAAGGTTAATACATACGAATATGTGAGTGTACTATGATTATGAAGTTGGGTTAAAATGTGACACCTTAGAACTTAAGAGGTGCTACGGGTAGATGGACATTATTTTAGAACAAAGTATTGGTTAAAAGTTCATGTAAAACTCTAAGCTAAACGTCTAGGCTAAATTCAAGAAAATGAAACAAAGGCCTATACTAATAGACTAAGTCTCTGTTAACCACTTGTAAAAACAAATAAAGAAAAAGAGATGCTGCCATTGAGGGTGGAACCCGAGACCTCTAGGTCCTAACACTAAGAGAAGAGGCCTTGAATTAAAAGAAAAAGAAATATTGTGAGAGAGGGGAATCGAACCCGGCTTCAAGGCCAAATGTGTGAGATACATAAGTCTCACATATAATCAAAAAATTATATGCTGCCCAAGGGATTCGAACAGTGGTCCTCTTGACCGAAATTGTGAGGCACATAAGTCTTACAAATACTAAAAAAAAACGCAGCCAGTAGGGATCAAACTCGGGTACCCTTGGCCGAATGTGTAAGATGCATAAGTCTTGCACAATATACACTTATATGATCATGAAACACTTAGCCAAATATGAGTAACCCGAAAGGGGTACTACCATGAGTGGTAGGTACACTAAAGGCCATGTGCATGGCATATGATGTAAGTTAATGGGAAGATGAAGAAATGAACATTCACGTAATGAGGTGAGTAATTATGTTAAACTATGAAGCGAATGAAAATGGTGACAACATGATAAGAGGCTAAGATGAATGGTGAGACAAGTCTCAACCAAGCCTAAGTAAAGGTCACTAAAAGTACTCACCTAAGAGAGTGTGGAATATTAAGAGACAAGTCTGAATCACATTCTATATGTAAGTGTAAGGATAATTCACACTTAATACGTAAAGAAGAGATGAGAAATCATCTAATGAGCTATGACTACCTCATGCTAAGAAGTAAGTTTCGATGCTGTATGAGTTGAATGTAAATAGGAACTTTAAACTAAGCACCGATAGGCTAGCTATGAGTGGTGATGCCTTCTTTCGGGAAGGGCGGAGGTTCACATAAATCTCATCAAATGAGACTGTCCACCAAGGTGGGTATGGATCTCCCTAAATCTCCTAGTCTTTGAACTATGTTTCCAACATAGGGAACTAGCTTGGTTCGAACCCCTAAAGCTAGCATGTTATGGTTTCACTTTGGCCAATGACTCCACCTCTTTTCGGTGTGGGGGAGACACCGGATTTCATGATGCTCACATGATCTATGTCGGTTAAGGTTGAAGTTCCTCAAAGTATGAAAGATAATGAAATGAACGATACCGAAGGTGTTTGTGCAAGACAATCAGGAGGTGAAACCAGATTCAAGTAATGACATTAGGTCATTTATGGTCATTGCACTTCATGATCCCGATGAGAGTCTTAAACTTCATCCTGGGTATAGCTGGTGTTTACATCAACCTATGAATGAATGAAATGAATAATGTGAAGTACGAAAAAACGAATGAAGCAGACTCTGTGTTTGCCAAAAGAGACCAGGGTTGAGGTCCCATATGTTAGGCCCTCACTTGAGATATCTTAATGCTACGTCCATGAATCCAAGGTCTCGTAGATATGAAATGTATAATATATGAAACATTAAATGTATGTTATGTGAACCTATATGTGTATAATGTGTGATATATTCATGGTATGACCTTTCTATTACGAATTAGGCAAGTCAAGAGACTTGACCTCCTAAGAAAGCATGTTGATTAGGAAGAGCCATTCTTGTTCATGCATTACCGTTATGTTTTGCTGCATATACCCATACTTAGTACAAGTGTGTACTAATTCCATACAATATTACTATTTTAGGTGCAGGCTCAGGTGGACGTTGAAGGCATCATTGCAGCTGTTCGGACTCAGAGATTTTATCCGGACTTGGTAGGTCCTCATACATTCGAGGATGCCTGCCTTTACATTTCTTGCTTAGTAGTAGGTTTGAACTAGTGGAGTATGTTCCACTAGTGTTTCTTTCCTATTTTATTCTGACGCTTGTAATAGTGCCATTTTGGCAAGTATTACTTATGACATGCGATTCTATTTCTTTCAAGTTATATGTTTCTATAACTAGATGGTTGATGTATGAGCAATGAACTTATTTACAAACACATGTTTATACGAAGTCTATGTATACTTCAAATGTTAACAAAAAGTTTTAAATTTTCTGCAAAACTTAATCGTATGAATGTGACGAATGCAAGAAGAGGCTTATCTGTGACCTCTGAGAGGTCAACGACATCGATTGCGATTCGGATTCCAGAATCCGGGTCGTGACAACTCTTATGTGAATGAATTACTCTATAAGAACCAAGTCAAAACATTGAGTGGATATGCTTAAGGTTGTATATCTTCTCGATTAGAAGATTAGAGTTACAAAGAAGCCTTTTCATATCCCCTAAACCATTTTCCTACATGGGATGTGTCCTTAGTTCAACCTTTGGCAAGTAGAACACCTTCCATGGTGGGGGTTCCATATGACACATGATTCCATACCTAGCTCGTATGGTCTATGTCGGTTAATTCTAATCATGTGGGATGTAGTCTCTAGTATTGGATAGGTTGTACAACGTGTAGGTAGTGCAATGGAACACTATCTACACATGGAACGAATAGGATTTTGAAGATGCTAGAATGAGTTCCCTAGGTCTTCCATGACCATGATGTGAAGTCCCTTAATTGTTTACTTGTCTCCTAAATGGCTTTAATGAATAATGTTCACTTGGTAAAGGAAAGATGAATAGAAAGGTTCTCATCTAGGGTAGCTTTGAGGGTTACTTAGGTGGGCTTGAAGAGGGTGTATGGGCGGTTTCTTCATGTCTTACTCAAGTGAGTCTTAGAGTAACCTTAGATACAGAATCTATAGTGATGAAAAAGTTTACTTGTTTAATATAGAATATGTCTTATATGTGATTGTTGACTTGTATTATATCTATTGAACTCTGAAGATGAAGGTTTCTATGAAAATTGCATGAAAGTATATCTAAAAGTAAATGTCCCTTTTTGCATGGTTTTCTTGCATGTTCACCATACTTAGTGCATTCAATGTTCTAATTCCATATGTTTCTCTTGTCTACAAGTGTAGGTTTCAAGTGAGTATTTTCCTAGAAGTTGAAGCTTGGGAAGTAGCATTCTCTCAAGATTGGTATGTCCTCATATGTTCGAGAACATGGATTATGTTTTAGTTTTCATTTTCTAAAGATTTTGTAATAGACTATAAGTTTATTTTGAAATTGATGTAACGGCCGTGACCCTATGATATTGACTTGTGTCTAAGTTGGCTTATGTTGAGACTTAGCTCTTTCTTATTTTCCTATAAAAGAGTTTGACTAATATTGTGAAAAGTTTTATTTCTGCACTACTTTTCATATATATATGCGATGAATGAATGCTAAGAGGCTTGTACAAGACCTCCGAGAGGTCGAGTACGCCTTGTAACTTCTAAGGGGTGCTCCACGGTGGTTACATAGCAGAAGACTTAATCATGATAAAAATACTTTTAAAAGTAAGCAGAAAATCTCAATAAATACTTAGAATGTATAAAGAACATTCCCTAGCCCAAATGGCACTCAAGTCTCAAACATCAAAATATGAATAAAAAGACTCAAGAACTAATTTGAATTAAGTGTCTATGAAGCCTCTAACAACTGAGATTGACATCAGGAAAAGAACCTCCACATTATAATGAACTAAAATGATAAAATAATGGAAAAGGCATCCTCCAGAAGCAAGAAGTCTCACCAACAACTCTGTAGCTCAACTAGAATCAACATGCATTGGATTCTAATCCTGGTTACCCGTATCTGCATCATAAAAGATGTAGGCCAACTGGCAATAGTATATTGAATGTACGAGCATGCGAGAGGTATTATAAACAAGACATAAGCTTGAAAGGAATCTGAAAGAACATACCTGGCTCAACTCAACTCAACTGAACTCATTTCAATATAAAGCAATAATATGATTGCAATATAAATAAAAGCTTTTGAAACACTGATAACAACTTTGTGTATTGAAAAATACAATAGAAACTTTGTTTGCATGCAATAATATAATATATGATCTTCTTGTATGCAAATATACAATATAAACTCTGTTTTATATGAAAATACATGTATTCTCTTTGTATATAAGAATACAAAATATAATTGTGGGAGTTTCTCTAACCGACAATCATCACCTAAGATCTATGTGATGATACAACTTTTTACACCACGCTGCCAGGGCCATCCTATAACCTGCGGAGGGTATAAAACCTGACTACTGAGTGTATCCACTAGTCTATGCTAAAAAACACTAAGGAATCATCTAAAAATAATGATCATGTTCAACCCATAATGGCTACATGGTTTATCGGGTCTGAGAGTTGTATGAACCTCATCCATATAGCTGCTCAATACTAATCCTAAAATATAACTAGCTCATATCTTTAAAAACATAAATTATGTGGTTTAAGATAATTACTCAAAAACTAACCCGAAGGCTCTCTAGGAAATTAACCTTTCCTCTCTTGTTTAATTGTGAAATCATATACTCTTTACTGAAAACTAGCTCAAAGGCTGTAACGACCCAAGGGTATACCCTAAAAGTTACACGGCGTGTTCGACCTCTTGGAGGTCTTATACAAGCCCGTAGACATCATTCATCGCATATATATGAAAAATAGTGCGGAATTAAAACTTTTCACAATAATAGTCCAAATCATTATAAAATATTTGAAAGAACTAAGTCTCTTTATAGCCATCTTAGACATATATAATATCATAGGGTCACCACCCTTACATCAATTTGAAAAGAAACTATAGTCTATTACAAAGTCTTTTAGAAAAGGAAACTAAAACATAATCCATGTCCTCGAATATGTGAGGACATACCAATCTCGAGAGAATGCTATTTCCCAAGCTTCAACTTCGAAGAGAATCCTCACTTGCAACCTACACTTGTAGAAATAGAGAAACATATGAAATTAGCATATTAAATGCACTAAGTATGGTGAACATGCAAGAAAACCATGCAAAAATGGACATTTACTTTAGAATATAATTTCATGCCATTTTGATAGAAACCTTCATCATAAGAGTTTCTAGACATAGTACAACTCAACAATCACATATAAGACATATTTCATATTCAACAAATAACCTTTTTATTACCTTATATCCTCTACCCAAAGTTACTCTAAGACTCACTAGAGTAAGACATGAAGAGACCGCCCATACACCCTCTTCAAGAACACCTAAGTGATCCTCAAAGCTACCCTAGATAAGAACCTTTCAATTTAACATCCTTTACTAATAGAACCTTATTCATTAGACTCATTTAAGAAACATGAAATCAATTAGAGGACTTCACATAATGGTCTTGGAGGACCTAGGGAGCTCATTCTAGCATCTTCAAAGCCTACTCATTCCATGTCTAGATAACGTCCCATTCCACTACTACACGTTTTAGAACCTATACAATACTAGAGCGTACATACCAAATGATGAGAATAAGCATTAACCGACATAGACCACACTAGTTAGGTATGGAGTCCGGTTTCATAAAGACCCCACACCGTGGATGGTGTTCCACTTGCCAAATGTAGAGCTAGTAATCATCCAATGTTGGCACATGGTTAAGGAATATCAAGGGCTTCTTTGTACTCTAGTCTCATCTAAAGTAGAGCTACTACCACTAGCATATTCACTCGGGGCTTTGACTTTGTTCTCATAGAAGTAAATCATTCACTAAGTGTATTAGAGAAGGTACCATCACTATGCCCTACCAACTCATAATAATATTTCTTCCAAGGATGGGTACACTATGGCTGCCAACCAAGGACTATAGCTCTTATGACTTCCTTAGATATGGTTTCATGCCGTTCCAGCCAACCTACCCCTAAGTCCATTATTCCACTCAAGAAGGACACCATTACGATTTTTCACTTCAAGGCTTCTTGTTAACCTTCTTTTCATATTCAAGGTTTCACATTCTTAACATTATTTTCTTATTCAAGGTTCTACATACTTAAACTTCTTTACATATTCAAGGCTTTACATTCACTTAGGTTTCTAGACTCATCAAGAAGGGCCACCATGCTTAGGTCTACCAGTTCAAGACATATTCTAGAATACCTCATTTAGTCATTCAAGGAAGGGCACCTATTATAGGTCTACCGATTCTATACTTTCATTCATACATCATTCAATACAATACAAGCACCAAGTAGGGACAACTACTTTACCAATACAAGATACAACACCATTCTATAACGTCTCTTCCTAGTCCTTCATCATCATAAATCAACAACTAGAAAAGAATCATATTCAATCATATCATTATACCACCCATATAAGATCATATAGACATCACATGAGCACCTTCACTTCACACCTTCACATATACCACATAATGATCATACCATAACTCACCTAATAATGCCGACAAGGCCATGTTCATAACGAATATAACAATTAAACACCACCACCATAAGTAGACCATACCAATCAATGAAAATTCAATATCAATTATATTCTAAACAAAGGAATTAGGTCAACTCACCACCTTCCTATATCCATAATGAACATTCCTTAGACTTTCCAACAATTTCACATAACAAGAGATCTTTACAATAGTAATATACATAAGACTAGGCCAAAATTCATACGTATCAATGATCCATCAATACTCAATATACATATAAATATTATAAGGCAAGATATGAACAATTCTACAAAAATCAATACATAATTAAATAGCCCACAACACTATACACATGAATTCAATATGATTAAGCCATGATCAATTCACCACTTTTGAGCCAAAATTAGGAATTCAAGGAATACATGGGTTAAGTAGTTTTTGATCTTAAAACCACTAATTAACATCAATTACTTCATAAAACATTGATCTAAACCTTTTCATGGAAGAACCCATGCTTAGAATTCAAAATAGGATTTTAAGGTTTTTGATGATCTTTGAAAAGCCTTTAAAATTGGCTCCTTGAATAATAGAAGAATCAAGAATGAAATCACCATACCTTATTGGTAGAAAGAACACGAAATTGGATTGAAAAACTTGGAGAATTTGGCCTTCTTTCTTGGAAATTCAAAGCTTCAACAATGGAGGTTTTGGATAGAAGGAATGGAACGCTTTTGTTTTGGGTGAGGGTTTTATTTTGATTGGTGAATTTTGGGGTTAAAGTGACTAAATAACCGTTTTTGAATAACCCCCAAAGAATCCAAAAGATCCCTACACTTATTGGACCTTTTAACCAAGTCTAATTTGACCTCAAAAGGACGTGACCAAATCTGGAACATAGCTGCGCGTTGCGGTGACACTTATAATTCTTGGTTCTGGAAAATTTTGAGACAAAATGGTTCGTGTTGAGCCCACGTCGCAGGGAAAACTTTTTTCCCTTCAAGTGTAGGCTGTGCGATGCGCAGGAAGCTTAAAAAATAGGCTGCCTGGTCGCTGCCTTGGCAGCCTACTTGCCACACATTGGTCCTCCTCAAGGACCCTTTTGTTGGTACTTTGGTAGTCGTGCGGACATTTTGACCCTAAATATGTCCCTCTAGGTGTTAGGGTCATACCCATTGATTTTAGGCTCCATACAACACCTTAAAACATGCACAACAAAAAAGGACACACTAGTACACCAAAAGACTAGTTTCAGAACGCCTTGGTCGTTCTTTAATGTTTGACTTTCAAACTCAACAAAATGACTTATAAAGCTATTATTCATCATTTTAACACCTTATTAACTCATAAAAACATGATAGGCTCTAGTTTAACCTAGTTTAGTTTGAGGGTTGTGACATTCTCCCCCACTTAGACAAACATTCATCCTCGAATGACACCAAAACACTTTTAACATTTTCAAGAGTAAAGACTCAAGACTAGAAGCTCATAACCATACCACATCATACACAATACACATACATAGGAGAAAAATCAACTCCACATAATTAAGAGACTCAAAAGCACAACAAGAAAGTAGGAACAACATCTAAAACTTATCATGCAATAAGACTCTACCTTCTCATTTTATATAGGAGGAACTTCCTTCTCCACATATCATCATGCTCCTCACATTATTTCTTAGCACATTATGACCATTTCTCATGAAACACAATTATGCAACATTTTCAAGAGGTTCTTTGGTAAACATGATTACAAGTTCACTCATGAAACGTTTAAGCATTCACTATACAAACATAACAATATGAAAAACAAAATCATTTAAGCTCATTTTACCATATAAACATAATCTCATGAAAATATGCACAATGTAAGGAGATCAATGAAATTCATTTCACTTAGACTCCTAAATACATGCAACATGCTACTAGAATGTTCTAACTCTCAAGATATAATAGAATAGAAGAGAAGAGACAAGATTCATCGACCCGACTATTCACCCTACTCTCCCCCACTTATGAGAAACCCATAATGTTACATCCTCAAAATGAGCTAGGTTGAGCTAGAGCCTAACACTTGTGTCATGAATTTTTAAAGTCATAAAATGGTTAATAATAGTTTTTATAGGCAGTATATAAAGTTTGGAAGTGTTTGGAGGTTAAACATCCAAGAACATCCAAGACGTTCAGAAATCAGTCGAAGTTGAACTAGTGTGTCATAGTGTTTTGTAGTGATGTTTTGGGGGATTGCTTGAAGGTGAAATTCAGTAACAAGGGTTCTAAGCATATCCTGGCATACAAAGGGTCGAAAAGTAGGAGAACGACTCCCCGGGAACCATAAAAGGGTCCCAAAGGAGGACCCAAACTTGGACAGCCAAGCTACCGCGCCAGCCTGTTTTAGGCAGTGTCTGTGCGTCGTGCAGCTGTCGTGCAGTGGGGAAAAGTTTTGCCCAGCGACGCAGGCCTGTCATGAACTATTCTGTCCAATAATGTTTTGAAAAATAAGATTTGGAAGTTTCTCCGCGACGCACTGTAAAGTCCGAGATTTCGTTGCGTCGTTTTTAAGTAAAATTTGAGTTGGTTAATTTGTCCAATAAATGTAGGGGTCTTTTGAGTAATTTAGGGGTTAATTATGGACGGTTATAGGACTATTAAAACCCCTAACTTCACCAATTAAATCAAAAACCCTCAACTCAAAACAAAACCTCTCCATCCACTCTCTCCAAAAACTCCATTGTTGAAGCTTTGAAGCTCCAAGGAAGAAGATAGGATTCTCAAGTTTTAATCCATCAATATTGTGGGCATTTCATCACAATTAATTTATGGTTATTCTTCCTTGAAATCTCTTTCATCAAGGAGTCGATTCCAATGATTTTCAAAGATGATAAAAAACATGAATTGTCCATTTTCATAATCTATCCATGCGTTCTTGCATTAAAGGTTTTGAATCAATGTTTTAGGATTGAATTGATGTTAGTGCAATGTTTTAAAGCTATTGTTCCTACGAACCCATGCAAAGCATGCAACTCTTATTTTGACTATTTTATGGGTTAAGTGATCATGTCTCAATGCTTATGAATTCTAGTGCAGTTTCCTATGGGCTATTGAATGATGTAATAATTGTATTGAATTGATGTATAGGCTGTATTAGATTGATAAATCTATATTGAATTGACCTAGATTCATTGAGTATTATGATTTTTGTATTGAATTGATGATCATGGCCATGGGTAAGGGCCTATTGGTATTGTATTGGACTACTTAGCTATGGATTGAAGTGGTGAGAATGGATTGGTGGTACGCTGCCCTAATTCTCTTTATTTTATGTAATGTAGGTCTTGAATTATGTTGTGATTGGTATGGTCCACTTATTATGGTGGTGTTATGTGCATTACTTGTGAATTACGTGGCCTCTTCGGCGTTACTTTATGTATTATGATGATCATGGCCTTGTCGACAACTACTTGATATATAATGATGAATTGTATATTTTAATTATGTGAAGTATGATCATATCTATCTAATTGTGATTAAGGTGATTGTATGTGTTTTTCTATTTATGATGAATGTGGTCTATCTAGGGTAGCTTTGAGGGTTGCTTAGGTAAGCTTGAAGAGGGTGTATGGGTGGTATCTTCTTGTTTTACTTAGGTGAACCTTGGAGTAACCTTAGGTGGGGAGTAAATGAAAGGAAAAGGGAACAATCTTATCTTAGGTAGTCTTAAGGATTGTTTAGGTAGGCTTGAAAAGGGTGTATGGGCGGTCTCTTCTTGTTTTACTTAAGTGAGTATTAGGATAACCTTTGGTGGGAGGAGTATACATTTATATGGGTTGAAGTGATGTTGATGTTATATTGTGGAATGTGATTTATGTGAATATATGTTAACTTGTAAGTGACTATTATAAATGTCTTTAAAGGTTTTCTCAAAAAGAGCATGTTTTATACAAATGTCCGTCTATCGTGATTTTATGCATTATGCCATACTTAGTACAAGTGTTTGTACTAATTCCATACATTTTTTCTATCTCTAAAGGTGTAGGTGGCGTTTTAGAGGAGTCTCGAAGTGGAAGCTTGGATTAGTGTTCATTCAAGTGAAGAGTTGGTATGTCCTCACTAGATTCGAGGACATCTTTATGTTTAGATTTCCTTATTGAAAGTATTGTAATAGACTTAGCTATTTCCTATATGTTAAAGTATGGGCCTTCTCCCAATATATATTCGTATGTCTAAGATGGCGACTTTGAGACTTAGCCTTTCATTATGTTTTTCTATAAAAGAGATATTTTGAAGTATTATTATTTTGTGTGAAAAGTTTTAATTTCGCACTACTTTTCGTACATGTATTCAATGAATGGTACGAAAGGGCTTGTACAAGACCTCCGCGAGGTCGAGGTCGTGTTTCGGTTCAGGAATACCCTAACTTCCAGGGGGTGCTCTCGGGTCGTGAAAAACTTGGTATCATAGCATAAGGTTATAAAAGTGGTCTTTGGAATCGAAAAGTCTCAAAAAGTCACGTCTAGTAGAGTCTTGACCATCGGTGTGAGTCGCGACACATCTATGGGAGAGAGGCTATAGGAAGATAGAGTTTGCCTTCTTTTGTACTTCTATGTCATGCTGTAGAGATTAAAAGTTATGAGTGTCCTTTCTTATGGTTTCCTTGTGTTTCTAGGAACATGAATATGAGGAGGACACCGGCTAGGAGAGTTGAGGAGAATGAGGGACTTCCTCCCCGAGGTGGACAAGTGCCACTAGGTGTGAAAGTTCCTCAAGGTGTTCAAGGTGATCAAGTCCCTATCGTGGAAAGAGGTAATGAGGTTCTGGTGGTTCCCCCAGAAATGGGTAATAGGGAGATTAGAGAGGCTCTCCTTACCCTAGACCGAGCTATGACAACTCAAGTGAATAGAGACATTGGGCCTAGGGTGAATGCTATGGAGAGTACTATGACCTCTCGATTGAGGGACTTTGTGAGGATGAATCCTCCTATCTTCTTTGGTTCTAAGGTTGGAGAAGATCCCCAAGCTCTCTTGCATGAGATGTATAAGATAGGTCATGCTATGGGAGTGACTTCTAGGGATAAAGCGGAGTTAGCTTCGTATCAATTAAAAGATGTTTCTCAAGTATGGTTTACTCAATAGAAGTATAGTATACCGGTTGAATCAGGTCCCTTCGAGTGGGAAGAGTTTAAGGAAGCATTCTTATAAAGATACTTTCCCCGTGAGAAGAGGTAGGTTAAGATTTAGGAATTTATAAACCTTAGGCAAGGTAGCATGAGTGTTGAGGAGTATTCCTTAAGGTTTATCCTATTGTCTAAGTATGCTCCATCCTTGGTGTCTAACTCTAGGGATGAGATGAGTAGGTTCTTGACCATTATTTCAGATATTGTAAAGGAAGAGTGTCATACAACCATGCTCTATGGTGACATGACTCTATCTAGGATTATGGTGTATGCTCAATCCATTGAAGAGTCTAAACTTGGAATGAGAAGTAGAGATGCTACGAGGGGAAGAACCGATGAGCAAGTTCAACCTAAGTTTAAGAAGAGGGCTCCAAATCAAGATGGTTCTAGTGCTTTTAAGGATAACTATGAGAGAGGTGGTGGTTCCCATGTGATTAAGCCTAATTGTGCTACTTGTGGGAAGAAGCACTTTGGGAAGTGTCTAGCCGGTACTAGTGGGTGCTTTGGTTGTGTGAAGGATGATCACAAGGTGAGAGATTGTCCTACTATTGCGGCTAGAGGAAGAGAGGCCAAGCAAGTTCCTCCTAATGTTCCGGATGGTGGTGCTCCAAAGAGGAATCTCTTCTATGCTCTCCGAGCCAAAGGAACAAAATGGGATGATGATGATGATGCCGGTAAGTTGTAGTTTTATCTCTTTAGTTATATGAGTTCCTTCTAAGTGGGGGAGTATGGTGAGTAGTATAATGGTGATTTGTTGTCTCAACTCTTCTATTCAATTCAAGCTTGAGTGATAGAATGTCATAGTAGCATGCTGCATGTTGCATTTTGTTTAGGAGGCTTGAAATTGAATTTCATTGATTCCTTGCATTGTGCATTTCATGAAGTTATGATTATGTTTTAAATCTAGTTTATATGGTCTTATATCTCATATTGTCATGCTTCCATCATGAATTACTTAAGAGTTGCATTTTTGGAAAATTGAGCATGTTTCACTGTAAAGAAATTGGTGCTTACTGTAAAGATTTTGAAATTTTGACTAAATTGTTCTTTCATGAAAAATGGTTATGATGTGTATAGAACTGATGTATATGAGCATGATATTATGTGTATAAGGAAGTTCCTCCTATATGAAATGAAAAATGTGAGACTTATGGCATGATGAGTTGTAGATGTAGTTCCTACCTTCTTGTTGTGTTGTGAGTCTCTTTGTTATGTGGAGTTGATATTTCTCCTATATGTGTGTATTTTGTATTGTGTGGTATGGTTATGATATGTTCGTCTTTGAGTCTTAACTCTTAAAAAAATTCAAAGAATAGCAAGTGTCATTCGAGGACGAATGTTGTCCAAGTGGGGGAGTATTGTTACACCCTCAAAATGAGATAGGTTGAGCTAGAGCCTAACACTTGTGTCATGATGTTTAAAAGTCATAAAATGGTTACTAATAGTGTTCAAAGGAAGTATATAAAGTTTTAAAGTGTTTGTAGGTCAAACGTCCAAGAACATCCAAGACGTTCGAAAATTAGTCGAAGTTGAACTAGTGTGTCGTAGTGTTTTGTAGTGATGTTTTGGGGGATAGTTTGAAGGTGAAATTCAGTAACGAGGGTTTCTACGCATAGCCTGACATACAAAGGGTCGAAACATCCGAGAACGACGCCCCGGTACCATCAAAAGGGTCCCCAAGGAGGACCCAAACTTGGACAGCCAAGCTGCCGCGCCAGCCTCTTTCAGGCAGTGGCTGCGCATCGCGCAGCTATAACGCAGTGGGGAAAAGTTTTGACCTGCGATGCGGGGCTGTCACGAACCATTCTGTCCAAGAATTTTTGAAAAATAAGATTTGGAAGTGTCTCCGCGACGCGCAGTAATGTCCCAGATTTCGTTGCGTCATTTTTAAGTCAAATTTGAGTTGGTTAATTTGTCCAATAAATGTAGGGGTCTTTTGGGTAATTTATGGGTGAATTATGGACGGTTATAGGACCTATTTAAACCCCTAACCTAAAAAATTAAAGCAAAAACCCTCAACTCAAAACAAAACCTCTCCATTCACTCTCTCCAAAAACTCCATTGTTGAAGCTTTGAAGCTCCAAGGAAAGAAGATAGGATTCTCAAGTTTTTCTACATCAATATTGTGGGATTTTCATCACAATTAAGGTATGGTTATTCATCCTTGAAATCTCTTTCTTCAAGGAGTCAATTCCAATGATTTTCAAAGATGATCAAAAACATGACTTGTCCAATTTCATAATCTATCCATGGGTTCTTGCATTAAAGGGTTTGAATCAATGTTTTAGGATTAAATTGATGTAAATGCAATGTTTTAAATCTATTATTACTATGAACCCATGCAAACCATGCAACTCTTTTTTGACTATTTTATGGGTTAAGTGATCATGTCTCAATGCTTATGAATTCTAGTGTAGTTTCCTATGGGCTATTGAATGATGTAATAGTTGTATTGAATTGTTGTATAGGCTGTCTTATATTGATAAATCTATATTGAATTGACCTAGATTCATTGAGTATTATGATTTTTGTATTGAATTGATGATCATGGCCATGGGTAAGGGCCTATTGGTATTGTATTGGACTACTTAGCTATGGATTGAAGTGGTGAGAATGGATTTGTGGTACGCTTCCGTAATTCCCTTTATTTTATGTAATGTAGGCCTTGAATTATGTTGTGATTGGTATGGTCCACTTATTGTGGCGGTCTTATGTGCATTACTTGTGAATTACATGGCCTCGTCGGCATTAATTTATGTATTATGATGACCATGGCCTTGTCGGCAACTACCTGATATATAATGATGATTTGTATAGTTGACTTATTTGAAGTATGATCATATCTATCTAATTGTGATTAAGGTGATAGTATGTGTTCTTCTATATATGATGTTAGGTGATCATGTTAGACTATGACTATGTCCTTATGTGTGCAGTCTTAGAGTTGATGCATGATTATTCCTACTTGGCTATATGAGTCTATGATGGTTATATTGATGATGTATAGTATTGTATAGGACGACTTAAAGATGATAATTGTTATTCCTATGTGCTTCAAGAATGATATGCTATATGTGATAAAGTAAAGTTAATGGTGTGTCTTGTGTGGAAGACTTGTGTCCCTTACTTGATGCATGTACGTTATGAATATGAACATCTTGACTTAGTAGGCTTAGGCACCTTTGTCTTGTATGTGTATGGATGAATGTTGAATGAAAGTGTAGAATCGGTAGACCTGAGATGGTGCCCTTCTAAGAATGACTAATATGTGGAACCTTCTATATAAAGAGAAGGTTAAGAATGAGCTATACTTATAGACCATTGAGTGGCATCCCTAGTGGACCCATCTTTGGTAGGTGCATTATGACTAGGTAATGACTAAGAGATGGTACCTTTTCATATGCCCCTTTTTATTGAACTTACTCTATGTGAATGAAGGCTAGCACCGAGTGAATATGTTGTGGTTTGTAGCTCTACTTAAGAAGGAGACTAGAGTACAATGTATCTCTACTTGAGAATGAGACTAGAGTGCATAAAGACCTTGATATTCCTTAACCATGTGCCTACATGGGATGTGTCCAAGTTCTACCCTTGGCAAGTAGAACACCCTCCATCGGAGTAGGTTTATGACTCCGGATTCCCTGCCTAGCTAGTATGGTATATGTCGGTTATTGCCTATTCTCATCATTTGGGATACATGCTAGTGTTGGATAAGTACTATGAACTTTAGGTAGTGGAATGGGAATCAATCTAGAAATTGCACGATTAGGCTTTGAAGATGTTCGTGTGTGAGTGCTCTAGGTCTTTCTAAGACCATTATGTGAAGTCTATAATGAATTAAATGTCTTCTAATTGACTTAATGAATGATTATGACTTTAGCTAATGTATGATGAATAGAATGTGCTCTATCTAGTATAGCTTTGAGGGTTGCTTAGGTAAGCTTGAAGAGGGTGTATGGGCAGTCTCTTCTTGTTTTACTTTGGTGAATCTTGGAGTAACCTTAGGTGGGGAGTAAATGAAAGGAAAAGGGAACAATCTTATCTTAGGTAGTCTTAAGGATTGATTAGTCGGCTTGAAGAAAGTGTATGGGCGGTCTCTTTCTTGTTTTACTTAAGTGAGTCTTAGGATAACCTTTGGTGGGAGGTGTATACGTTTATATGGGTTGAAGTGATGTTGATGCTATATTGTAGGATGTGACTTATGTGCATATATGTTGACTTGTAAGTGACTATTATACTTGTCTTTAATGGTTTTTTGAAAAAGAGCGTGTTTCATAAAAATGTCCGTTTATCATGATTTCATGCATTATGCCATACTATGTACAAGTGTTTGTACTAATTCCATACATTTTGTCTATCTCTAAAGGTGTAGGTGGTGTTTGAGAGGAGTCTCGAAGTGGAAGCTTGGATTAGTGTTCATTCAAGTGAAGAGTTGGTATGTCCTCACTAGATTAGAGGACATCTTTATGTTTAGATTTCATTATTGAAAGTATTGTAATAGACTTAGCTATTTTCCTATATGTTGAAGTATGGGCCTTCTCCCAATATATATTCGTATGTCTAAGATGAATAGTTTGAGACTTAGCCTTTCATTATGTTTTTCTATAAAAGAGATATTTGAAGTGTTATTATTTTGTGTGAAAAGTTTTAATTTCGCATTACTTTTCATACATGTATGCAATGAATGGTACGAAAGGCTTGTACAAGACCTCCGCGAGGTCGAGTCCGTGTTTCGGTTCGGGAATACCCTAACTTCTAGGGGGTGCTCTCGGGTGGTGACACATAAACTCTATCAAGAATAACACAAGGGAAATAGACTTACGGGTACCTTAATCCAAATTTTCTCCCTTATTTGCTTGGAGGCAATATAAGCGATTCTTTTTTGGTTCACCAACACCCGGGACATTTGAAGGATCTTCCTTGGCCTCTCTCCCCCTAGAAGCAATACTAATACAATCACTCACCTTATGATCATCTTTTCCACAACCATAGCACCAATCGGTACCGGTTAGACACTTCC
The DNA here is from genome assembly GCA_016801875.1 of Solanum sitiens. NCBI lineage: Eukaryota > Viridiplantae > Streptophyta > Magnoliopsida > Solanales > Solanaceae > Solanum > Solanum sitiens. The sequence continues at coordinate 2,501,489 of JABWTJ010000039.1, read as the reverse complement.
CAAAGTGCTTCTTCCCACAAGTGGAACATGTAGGCTTAACACCTTTATAACCACCACTTCTCTCATATTTTACCTTAGGAGAACTAGGAACATCTTGATTTGAAGTCTATTCTTAAACCTAGGTTGGTTTGCTCATCGGATCTACCCCTTTTCAAATTTCTTGTAATCCTACTAATCTTGGACTCTTAAATGGATTGTGCATACACCACAAGTCTAGATAGGTTCATGTCATTATGGAGCATGGCCGTACGACACTCTTCTTTCACAAGGTCGACAACACCTGTCACAAACCTACTTATCTCATCTCTATGGTTAGACGCCAAAAATGGAGCATACTTAGACAATAGGGTAAATTTCAAGGAATACTCCTCCACACTCATGTTACCTTGCCTAAGGTTTATAAACTCCTCAACCTTAACTTCTCTCTTCTCACGGGGAAAGTACATTCCTAAGAAGGCTTCCTTAAACTCTTCCCATTCTATGGGACCCGATTTAATCAGCCTATTGTCTTTCCATTGTGTGTACCACCCTTAAGCAACTTCCCTAAATTGGTATGAATTTGACTCCGCCTTCTCTTTAGAAATCACACCAATAGCACTCAAAACCTTATAAATACCTAGAAACTCTTGGGGATCCTCTCCCGCCTTAGCGACAAAAAAGGTAAGAGAATTCAACCTCACAATGTCTCTCAACCTAGAGGTCATGGTACTCTCAAGCGCATTCATCCTAGGCCCTACATCTTGATTCTTTTGAGCCGTCATGGCTCGGGATAGGGTAGAAGAGCTCCTCTAATCTCCCCATTTGTCATGTCCAGGGGAACCATCAGAACCTCATTCCCTTGATCAACTATAGGGACTTGTTCACCTTGAGGAACTTGAACACCTTAGGGCGCTTGTCCACCTTGGGGAGGAACTTCCTCATCAATTTTTCTTGTGGGTGTCCTTCTTGTATTCATATCCTATAAACACAAGAGAAGAGATTTGTAAAAGACACTTATAACTTCAACTCTATGGTACGACACAAGAGTAACGAAAAAACTGAAACTTATATCGTCCTATAGCCTCTTGCTCATAGATGTGTCGCGACTCAACACCGATGAACAAGACTACTAGACGTGGATTTTACTTGACTTGAATCCTAAAGACTACTTCATAACCTTATGCTCCATTACCAAGTTTGTAACGACCCAAGGGTATACCCTAGAAGTTACACGGCGTATTCGAACTCTCAGAGGTCTTATACAAGAACATAGACATCATTCATAGCATATATATGAAAAATAGTGCATAATTACAACTTTTCACAACAATAGTTCAAATCATTTAGAATGTAAGAAAGAACTATGTATCTTCATAGCCATCTTAGACACATATAATATCATAGGATCACAACCCTTACATCAATTTGAAAACAAACTATAATCTATTACAAAGTCTTTTAGAAAAAGAAACTAAAATATAATCCATGTCCTCAAACATATATGGACATACCAATCTTGAGAGAATGCTATTTCTGTCACGACCGGAGTCTAGACCCCAGACGAGACTGGCGTCATTGACCTCTCAGAGGTTGCAGACGAGCCTACATACGTCATCGTTACTTCATCTAGGTTAATTTTAGCGGAAAATTTGAACTTTTTGTTACTTAACATTCATATAAGACATTCTACTTAAAACTCATAAACGTTCACAATCAACCATCTAATATTAAGATCATCAAATGAAAGAAATAGTTCCATACTGCATTAAGTGTATACTTGCCAAAATGGCACCAATGCAATGTCTGAAATAAGATGAGAAAGAAACGCTAGTGGAACATACTCCACTAACTCAAACCTATAGCGTCCTCGAAAGCATGAGGGCCTACCAAATCCGGATGAATGCTCCACGTCCGGATAGCTGCAACGTCGTACTGTTAGCTCTAACGTCCACCTGTGCCTGCACCTAAAAGTAGATATTGTATGGGATTAGTACACACTTGTACTAAGTATGGGTATATGCAAGCACACACCAAGGACATGCATGAGTAAGAATAGCTCTTTCCTAACAACATGATTTATTGAAAGTCAAGTTAGTGGACTTGCCAAATTTGTATTAGGAAAGTTAGTGGATTTGCCAAATTTGGATTAGGAAAGTCAGTGGACTTGCTAAATTTGGATTAGGAAAGTCATGCCATGAGAGTAACATGCATCATCATACTTATCATTTTGCAAGCAGCACATAACATATTACACATATCATATCACATAGTTCATATCATTCTTTCATATGCCATGAGACCTTGGAATCATGGACTTAACATTAGAACTTCCCAAAATGAGGGCTCAACATATGGGACCTCCATTCAAGAGGTTGGGGGTTCAATCCCCACTCTCCACATTTATTTTTCTCCTTTATTTTTCTGCTAATTCTCGCATCCATTCAAGAGGTTGGGGGTTCAATCCCCACTCTCCACATTTATTTTTCTCCTTTATTTTTCTCCTAACTCTCTCATTCATTCAAGAGGTTGGGGGTTCAATCCCCACTCTCCACATTTATTTTTCATTTCATTTTTTTCTTGAATTTTTTTATGTAATTTACATTTGGTGAGGTCTTGGGTTCCATTCCCAACGACCTCATAATTTTTAAAAAAACATTAAAACATAGTCATTTTTCTCACCTCTTGGCCGAGACCTCTCCCAATCCATTTTTCTCTCATTTTTTTTGTAGCATTTTGAGTGACATTCAGTCAGCCACCTTAAACTTTTATGAACATCACGTTTTCAGCATTTTTACACACGAAAAATACAACATTTAACATACAAACTTCAGGCAACAAATATAGTCAAATTTTCAGCACACACATGCTCAAAACAGTCCACTTAATACACTTTTCTGGAATATATTTTTCATCCTTTACATGATTTCCTACCACACATTCAACACATAATCACAACCAGACCTAACATTATCTACCAGAAGACATACCAACGCATGCTTTGAATCGTTCAAAGGATCTAATGACAGGGGCATGCAATGGGGACAACCTTAGTTTTTTTTTTACTGGAATTAAGCTGAACTTAGGGGTGTATTGGGAAAGGGACCAAGAGAGAAGAAAACCCATACCTTAATGTCGTTAAAAATTTGTTTAAATGCTGCCAATTTACCATGAAACCAAGCCTCACCACCGAAACTTCAAGCACAATCCCGTCAAGAACTTTGTTTTGCTTTACGTTTTTAGACTAACTTTTCTTTTGACTTTTTTTTTTTAGCGTTCAAGTTCTTGATGAACTTTATATTTTGTTGTTCTGTTCATTTAGAGAAAATCAGACGTTCAAGTGAGATGAGAGTAGAGAGAAACGTGAGTTTGAGTGGATTGGGATTAGGAGAGTTAGGCGGAGACTTAGTCAAACTACAACTCCTCATTATTATTATTTATTATTATTATTATTATCTTTTTTATTAAAAATCTAATTTTCCTTTAATTATATCAGCAATTTTAATATTAATTAATTTAATTAATTCACTAAATATAATAAATTAATTAAATCATTGCTCCCACCAAGGCTCGAACCCGGGTGGAGCAAGATTTCGCTCAAAGGTCAATTTCGGCCCTCTCTACCCGAATTGCCCCTCCACCATATTAATTAATTAATTAATTAAATATTTAGGGTAATTACAATACTACCCTTAGCCTAAAAAAAGACCATTTTACCCCTAGACCTTCCAAGCTTATGATTTCCCCTTTTTAAGTCCGGTAAAGACTCATCCGGGTAAATCTTCATATTCGGGTGCCCTAAATGGCTGGACCCAACCTTTACTAGCTCAACTAACTCAACAAGTTAGTTTGATTGGCTGTTACAGAGGTTCAGAGGTCTGGTTCTACGCGCATCAATCCGTGTAAACCCGGTCTAATCGTAGGCATTCTAGACACATTAAGCATTACTTAGCATATCCATTTTTAGGGTTGTTACAATTTTCCTAGCTTCAACTTCGAAGAGAATCCTCACTTGCCACATACACTTGTAAAAATAGAGAAACATATGGAATTAGCACATTGAATACACAAAGTATGGTAAACATGCACGAAAACCATGCAAAACAGACATTTACTTTAACACATACTTTCAAGCCATTTTGATAGAAACCTTCATTATAACAGTTTAAAAGACATAGTACAACTCAACAATTACATATAAGACATATTCCATATTCAAAAAATAACCTTTTCATTACCTTAGATCCTCTACCCAAAGTTACTATAAGACTCACTTGAGTAAGACATGAAGAGACCACTCATACACCCTCTTCAAGCACACCTAAGTGATCCCCAAAGCCACCCTAGATAAGAAACTTTCAATTTAACATCCTTTACTAATAGAACCTTATTTATTAGATTCATTTAAGAGACAAGTAATAAATTAGAGGACTTCACATAATGGTCTTGGAGGACCTAGGGAGCTCATTCTAGCATCTTCAAAGCCTACTCATGCCATGTGTAGATAGCATCCCATTACACAACCTACACGCTGTAGAACGTATCCAATACTAGACTGTACATCCCACATAATGATAATAGTCATTAACCGAAATAGAACACACTAGCTAGGTATGGAATCTGGTGTCATAAAGACCCCACACCGTGGAAGGTGTTTCACTTGGCAAAGGTAGAACCAGTAATCATCCAATGTTGGCACATGATTAAGGAATATAACAAGCTTTTTTGTACTCTAGTATCATCTAAAGTAGAGATACGGCCACAAGCATATTCAGTCGGTGCTGTGCCTTTGTTCTCATAGAGTAAATCATTCACTAAGTGTATTAGAGAAGGTACCATCACTATGCCCTACAAACTCATAATACTTTTTCTTCCAAGGATGTTTCAACTAGGGATTCCAACCAAGGACTATTAGTATAGCTCTTATGACTTCCTTAGAGATGGTTTCATGTCGTTCCATCCAACCTACCCCTAAATCCATCATTCCACTAAAAAAGGACACTATAAGACCCCCAAAATGAGTCAGGGTTTCTAGTAACTAACATGGTTTTCCTAAGGGTCTACGGTCCTAAAATGGTTTATAATATGGTATAGAGGCAGTGACTAAAGTTTGAGGTGATTTGGAAGTCAAACGTCTAGGGACGACCAAGACGTTCGACGACTAGTTACCTAAGGGACCTTATGTGTTTTTATGTGATTATGTGTGTGTATTGAGCTGATGAGGTCCTAATATGATTAATAATGATGTTTATAAGCAGTGTATGGAGTTTCATGAAGTTTAGAGTTCAAACGTCCAAGAACGTCCAAGACGTTCGAAAGATAGTCCTTGAGACATGCATGTGTGTGTCTTGATGGTGCCTAGCATGTTTGGATGTGTTGTGTGTAATTGTTTTGGATAAAACTAATGTGGTAGGTACTTGACTTGTTAATGTTCATATTTACGTTGGAAACTTCCGGGTACAACTCCCCAAGGGCCGCGCAAAAGGGCCCACAAGAAGGACCCAAAGGCTGTCGAGACACTGCCTTGGCAGTGTCAATCGATGAGCCAAACGATGCCTCGTCAGTAGACTGACGCCCCGTCGATGGGGAGGCATCGATGGGAACTTATCCTGGAGAAGTCTTGGCCACATGACAGCCTCATACCAAAACAACGGAAGGCACAAAATGGTTCGTCGATGGACCAACGCCCATCGTTGGGTCCGTCAATGCAGGACTTTAGTTACTGCCTGCGCACTGTTTCATTAGTGAGGTGAATGGGAAATTCACCCCACGTGCTAACCTGACCCTACATGGTTTATTTGATTATTTTTGGGTGTATTTAAGTGATAAAAACGTGAACAACCCATTCCCAATCCCATTCACACAAATTAGACTTTCCCTCCAAAAATATTCTCTTTAGAACCTCCATTGAAGGTGAAGCTCAAGAACAGATTGTAGCTTGGATTTACATGGATTCTTCATCAAGTTTTACAGGTTTTCTTCTAAATAAAGTTATGGTTATCCTTCATCTCTAGTTCATCTTTCATCTACAGAGTCCTCTTCAAAGTTTTCAAAAAAGTTTCATGATCAAATGTCTTCTTCTTCAATATACACTACACCTTTTTAGGCCTACGACCACACTAAGTCTGAGCAACGCTTAAAAAGTGTTGCCTAAAATATTTTTGAGAACGCTTTTAAAATGTAGGCTAATTTTTTAAATTTTGGCAACAACAATATTGGCCACACTTGTAAAGTGTACCCTTTAATGGTATATGCTACACTTTATATGCGTTGTCATAATATGAAATAAATGACAACAATTATTTACATATATGGCAACACTTTTAAAGTGTCCTATTATTATAATTGTAAAAAATAACACATTAGAAGTGTGGCCTAAAATTTCACTAAAATATTAGATTCCCTCCAACATTTTTAACTCTCCCTCCCATTTTTATTGGCCTAAAAAATAATTAATAAAACATTAAAAAAACCTTTTGTCTCTGCCTTCTTTCCTAGATAGCTGAAAGTTAGAACAGACCTACTTTCTCTTCTTATCTATCTGAAAAATATACCATTTCTCTTCTCCATAACATAAAATCGAAGAGTGGAAGCTGAAGATCGAAGAGAGGAAGCTGAATAACTGCAGACCTGAGCTAAAAAACGGAAGAGTTGAGCTGATTCTCTTCTCCAAAACCCAATTTTCTCGAATAGATGGAGAGTTGATGCTGACAAACTAGGGATCGATCGAGGAACTGAGGATCGAAGAATTGAAGAGTGGAAGCTGAAGAACCTATTTCGTCAAGCGTAAGTACCAATTTCGTACAGCCGATTGAGAAGGTGATAGTTCATCCGCTTGTGCTTTTGAGCATCGTAGATAACAACAACACAGTTGCAAGAGACACAAGGAAACATGTTTTGGGTCTTTTATTGGAACTTCATTTAAAGGCGTTGTTGATGTTACAAATTGTTATGGAGGTATCATTGTTGCAAACCCTTTTGAGATCTATTCAAATTTTTGCTTCATGAGGTTTTTGATTTTTTTGTTTTTTTGTTTTTTTTTATGAAATTTGAAATATGTTAGGTTTTTTGTGAGGTGAAATAAAGATTTGAACTGTGAACAATGAATAGGTATATAATGTGCTGAGAAATTATTCGTTCCTTAGATTTGTCACTTGTTTGTAAGATGTTCTTGCCTCTTTGTTAAACTTGTCAGGGAAAGAAAAAATATTCATGATGAAAGGCTTATGCATGTGTGGTTAATTGGCTTTATATTGTAAATCATTTTCATGCTTATAGAGAGAATTCAACTTTCAACAGATTATTTCTGCATAATTAATTATTACAGTTCCATTGGAGTTAATACAAGGTTAGGTTTGAGCTTAAGTATTGCTATATGAAGTTTGGGTTCAGGCAACCCAATTATTTATTTGATTGTACAATAAACTTCCTTCCAACAACAGAGACCAAAATTCAAATCGTCTTTACAAGCTTTTGTTTTTACATCATCTTCTTGAATTAGTTCAGGGCAGTATGTGTTTCAAGCTGTATGTGGATGACTAGAAGTTATCTCGTTCAAGTTATTAGTTGACAAACTGCATCTCGCTTAGCTTCTAAATGATAGAATGTGAAATTCATTTTCTTTTACCATTTTTTCGGTGATAACCACTGTAGTATTATTGAATCTGCCCCTCATGTATATAACAATTTTTTTCATCCCTTGTGGGTACAGAAAGATCCATGGCGCACCAGTCTCATTAATTAAAATTTAATATACAACTAATCTTGTCTAACTCCTCAAACTTATTCTTATTGTAGTGAATGGAAGTAAGAAATTCGGATCATACTTTAGTCACCAACGCCTTAACTATTGATTGTTGAATTTTGAGGGAAAGACTGACATCCCTTTCTGTTTAGATGTATTGCAGTATCAATTAGACTATCTACATACTTAGTTGAAGGAGTTGGGGAGTCTATGGAAGTGAATATGGCTGTGGTAACGGAGATAGATTCAGTCACTCCATTATTTTATTTATATGTTTCTCTTGTAGCGGAAATGTCAGATTCCTACCTTGCAGCTACGATGACCACAACAGAATAATAATAATACTGTTTTTCCTAATCAATGTTAAAATCAAAGAATAAAATTATAATGTATAGTATGGAGCTGGTACCAATTAGAAGAAAAGAAAAGATAAGTATGGAGTTGGTCTAATCAACTTTTTGTTGTTCTAGAATAGGTTAATGACGAGCATGATGATCTATCTTAAATTGGTTTTGATATGGATCAACTAAATAAGATGATTATTGGTCTGGTGAGCTATTCTTTCAGCCGAAGTGTGTATTTCCCGAAAAAGATTTCAAGGCTTTTTTCTTTCTGTTATATCTAAATATGTGTGGAGTACAAGCATTTTCCAATGGTCTTAATTATCATCTTGGTCATTGTGCATGTCTATGTAAACATATACTTACATATGTATTTGATAAAAATATCTACGCAAGCAGGTAATTTGAAAAAATTGTTATTTCAGCTTATTAGGCTACAGAATCTGTTCATTATTATTAATAGCCAAAAGGTCTAATATGCGATTTCTGGAACTAGTAGTGATTATATATTTACCAACTCATTTTCATTGATATTCGGTATTAATGTATTGTAGTTACTGTTAATAACAAAACCTTACAGATGCTGGTGTTATGTACCTGTGTAATTTTATTAATGGAAAAAGGGTGAAGATCTTTGAGCCGCTGCAGGTTTGTACAATTGTAAGTTCAAGTAACTTTTTACACAAAAATGTTGTGGATACATTTAGTGAACCAGAAACAAAAGAAGTATCCTTATTCTAAAAAAGTTCCTTCAAACTTTAACAATTTTTAAAGTACAATTTTACACTCCTTTTCAACTTAACTTCAAACACCACTTTTTTCTTTTTTCAAATATCAGTCAATTCATATCAAAACACCACACTACTTGATTATTCTACGCGCATGATAGGATTTTCTTGATCTTTTGTCACCCTAAGATGGAGTTAATCATATAATCTTTAGATTTTATATGTATACAACTTGTGCACTTGCTTGAGTTTCTAACTTTAAAGTTCTTATCTTTAATGTCTGATGCTTTCGGTCATTAGCCACTGTATTTTCCTACCGAAACATTATTGAAAATATTATAAGGGTAAACTGGTAGATTCATTGTGTTTTTGTTATTATATCAAAATGATAATGTGGTACATAAGTGAATATGATGAACGAGGCACTAATTTTATTTTCTTACTGTCAAATTTTTACTGAACTAACCTCTCAAGCTCTATATTTTCTTTACTTCATTTGAAAGTTGATACAAATCTTTAATTTCAAGGTGATAGAGGTCATTTATTGATTACACTACATAGTCGGTATTTGATCTCAAAATATATCTATTTTAATTTGCAGTTACGATTCAGCTCTAAATTGAAAAGTTTAAAGGTTCATCATTCTAGCACGAGTGCTACAATATAAAGTAAATTCAAAAGTTTAAAGGTTCGTTAACCCTAGCACAAGTGCTTCAATATAAAGTATATGTCCATCTTGTTGTTGTTCTATGTAAATAGAAACTTCTTCATCTAGTTCACAAATTTAATAAAAAGAACTTAATCGGAAGTGATAGGTTATGTACATGCTCTATGATGATATTTTGTGAAAGCTGGTTTTCTCTTCTTCACATATAAATGATGGTTGTATTTTGAGGGGACTCTCTAAAAGTACAAATTAATTCTTTTATTCATCTTTTTTTGTAGGTGTTAAGTTTACAGACTAGCTTCATGTTACATATGAATAACAAGACTTAATCAGACAGGTCTCCATGTTCTAAGGTATGAAGCTTGCATTTAACATATCTCTCATTTTACTTGATTTTTGTGTCTCTGCGTTATTAGATAATATAATGTATCACATGAAGACGGTCTCCATGTTTCTTACTTGAGTGACAGATTTGTAGGGATTATATAGAATTCTGATAGTGTGTGATTTCCTCTTTGAAAATAGGCTTTTTATTTCTCCATTTCGTTCATGTGCTTTATGATAATCTAAGGTCGTTATTTATTTTAATTTGATTAAAATATGTAATTTTAATGTATATGTGTGCTGTAAATTTAAATTACTTGGTATATCTTTTCAATTTTCTATAACTAGAGAGTGATTGAAGTAAATTAAGTATAGTACATGTTTTTTATTCTTTAATCCTGTTGTACCTGCAACTCCAACAAGTGTGACAACACCATCTACGGAAGGAAAGAAGAAGAGGGGAAGGCCTAAGAAATACAGTCCAGGTGGTTCTTTAAATACTGCATTATCACCAGTGCCAATATCATCTTCAATTGCACTTTCAGAAGATTTTTTAGATTCAAAAAACAATGTAAGCCGCCCCGTTGAATCCTTTAAGAAGAAGTAGCACCAGTTTGAGCTTGGAATGCCAGGTAACAATTATAGAAGCTTGAACAGAGGTTATGACTTTTTATGTGTGTAGTTTATCTTTTTAAAATGGTCTATACATTGTCAAATAGTTATTTGTGACTACTAATATACACAATGCTGAATTTGTTGGTGTAGAAAGTTTTTTTTTTCTTTCTGAATTATGTTTTATTCTGCATTCTTTCCGTTTTATTTGGGTCCCACGTCTAAAATGGTCTCATTCTTTGGCGTTTATGATGTTGAATGGGGGTATATTTTTTAGTTGAGTTGCCAAAGAGCTTCGAGGTAGTTTTGTAAATAGGCATATCCTATTCTCTTACCCACCAGTTTGATGATTAGTGAGTACTTCGAGGGAGAATAGAGCCTCTGTTTGTCACTTGTTGTTATTGGAATGAAGTTTGGGTGGTTGTTTGGCTTTTCTTGTTCATCTTGGAATAAATCCCATCTCTCTTTTGAATTTATCAAGTCACCTTCGTTGAATTCTTATTTCTTTAGATGCAATAATACTTGGTTCCCAGTTATGTGATTATTCTTTTTGACTTTGTCCTTGATTCGTCAATGACGGATAAGGAATGGTTTCTCTAGAAGTTTGTTGGCTTACAACTAATACTAGCTATTTCTTGACACTAAGAGTACTATGGTATGGTGTAATTAAAAGAATTTCCAGATATAATTGGCAAAGTGTCCAAACAGAAAGACGCTATTAATTGAATCCATTCCAAGTTTGCTACAAGTAAAATCTGCAAGTTCTCTTTCAAAAGTAACAATTTTATCCTTCTTGCAATTGCTATTTGGTGTTAAGGATAAGGGGCAATAGTAGTGGTGGGGCATATTGGCTTACCAAAGTTTCATTCCATTGTCCTTCATTGATAAAACGTGACACAGTGAGCTGATTTATTGTTGATGATTTACTGTTGATGAACTTACTACATGTTTAAAATTCATAGTTCTTATTACATATGGTTCAGCTCTGTACATGTAATTAGAAACCACAAAGGTTTTATAGTCCCCTGTAGCAACATAAACATCCTTTATGTTACTTAGTGCTTCCACTACCTTAAGATCCGATTTATAATCTTCGTTACCGTGACCCAAGCACCCATAACGGCCTCAACCCTATGTACAGACCCTTCCATCTTTCCCAACAAGATCAACATGCCAAGCCAGCTGCAACAAGTGCAGGCTGAATATTCAAAGTCTGATGTTGGCCAATAGAATACACAGGCCTGATATTATTTCAAAGTCTGATGCTATTACTACTTCGGGTTTTGAAAACAGGGGAATTACGTCTGAATATCATTTATATCCAAGCCAATGTTCACCTTCTTTTTAATCACCGAAATTGGGTTAAAAATCTTTCTGTTCAGGTGATTGTTGGCTTACCTGAATAATTTTCTTATTTCTTCGTTCTTAGTGTTTCACATTCTTCATTTCACAGGTTATACGTCCAGTCTTAGTGATTAAAGTTTTTGTAAGATCTGTGTTATGCTGACTATTTTCTCATGGTAGACTGAGATGAGTTGCTATTCATTTGTGTTACGGCTTTTCTTTTGTTCTTAATAGAGAGCTGGAGTCAATGGTTTCTAAGGGTATTTCATCACATGTTTTTTCTGCATTTGTATGTTTGCCTAATGTTTTCTTTCAGATTTTGTCATTCTGTTCAGATTTTGTAGTTTTTGTACATGTTTGGGGATTATTTAACTGTGAATGGGTTGGGAAGAGGCTGGGAATTGAAAAATATAGTGAGCTATGAAATATATGATTCTCTAACTTATGATTTACTTTTGAATGTGCATGAAAATGCTGCTGATTGAATTTGATGAATAGATGATAGAAGGAAACTCGATTTGTAGTGAACGATAAAGAGTTTTTGTACGATTATCATAAATGTTGTTTGAATACATTTGGTTTTGTGGAATGCATTGCTATTAGATATCTTTTAAGTAATTGCTTTCTATATGTATGAATGGGACATGTTCTAAAAGATTATTTAATTTGAAATATATACTTTCAAATTATTTATAAGCTTATTTTGCGCTTTATATCACTTATACATATTTAATTGTGATTATTATATTCAAACTAAATTTTATCGTAAGTGTGGCTAAATTGTGGCTACAAAAATTCTACACAGCATTACAACACTTTGAAAGTGTGGCTTATTGTTTATAAATTTTATCTTGTACATAAGAAAAGTTACATTTTATAAGTGTTGTTGTAGGTGAGATATAAAAGGCTACACTTATAAAAGGCTACACTTTTAAAGTGTAACCAATAGAAACGCAAAGATCACACTTTTAAGTGTAGTATAATCAGATAAAAGTGTTGCTAATGAAATACTCCAAAGTGTGGCCTTTATACCTCTTTGGCCACACTCTTTAAGTGTTGCTGCTTTGGTAACACTTCAAAAGTGTTGTCTAATGTCAAAGGTAACACTTCTTTTGGCCACCCCCTAAAAAGTGTTGCCTAAAGTCAAAAAGTGTGGCCATTTATCGAAGGCCACTCTTTTTTCTACTTTAGGCTACACTTTACCAGGGTGGTCGTAGGCCAAAAATGGTGTAGTGATAGCAATGGGTTCTTTCTAAAAACATTTTAAAAGGCTTAATCATGATAAATTGATGATAATGTATTGGTTTTAAAGTGAATCTTAATCCAATTGCATTTTGAACCCATGTCCCTTCCCAAACTCGATTTAGCCCTTGCATGGGCATTGTGATCATGGCTTATTATTTGTTAAATTGTGATTCTATTAAGTTGAATTGATTATGTCTACTGTTTATTATGTATATTGATGGTTAATTGTTTATGAATGATCCATGTGGATCAATATATGAAGATTTGAATAAGCCTAGCCTATGTCTCTATGTGTTCACTATAACCTTGCCTCTATGATGCATGAATGTGGGATTCAGTTGTGTGGGGATAATTGTATCTACTGCCTCACTTGGATGTTATTGATGAATTGTAGATCATATATTCATGTGGATCAAGGTTTGATTAGCCTATGTTATTCTATCTTCCATGGATTCCTAATGTAGCATGTTCACTGTAATCTCGAGTTTATAGAAATTGTATTAGAATTTCGTTTAGGTTATGATTTCTTTAACTACTGCCTTATATTGATGTTATTTATGAATTTTGAGTACGAATCAATCATGATTAAATTAAAGGAGTCTTGGGATGAATTGGTCTAGGTTCTTCTAGCCTATGAATTAAATGTGGTAATGTAAATTATGTGATCTTAATTCGAGGGTAGGTAAAGCATGAGTTAGACTTGATTATATGTCTTTAGGTACTGCCCTAGATTTATACTATTGTTGAAATATGATTGATGATCCATGCAAGTGAAATTGGTTAATGGTCTATGTCCTTCTACTTTATAGTATGTTGGTGATGTGTTGTACTAGTTTGAATCTTGGTCTTGTAGTAGCTTATACATGACTTAGTATATGATTATTGTACTTTAGCTACTGCCCTATATTTTATTTATTGATGAAAGAGTAGTAATGGTCCATATGACCAAAGGCTAAATGATTGGTAAGAATTGCTCTACTCTTCTACTTCTCTACTTTTCTATATTATTGTAGTTGATGAAGCCTTGTATGACATTGTGCGGTATGGTCCACTTATGGCAGTGGTGTTTACTTCTTGTCAATCTATATATGCGTTTATTATGGGTTGATGGCAAATTAATGAATGTATGATTGTGTGGTTATGATGATCATACTATATGAAGATGATGCCTACTTTCCTATTCTAGTTGTGATCTAGGTTGTATGGCTATTGTATAAGCATGTGTATATCAATATTAGGGTTATGTGTAGGTGATTCCATTAATGAAGTATAAAGAAATGGCGACCCCTACTTATGTATCCCCATGTGAATGCATGAATAGCAAAAGTTAGGAGTCTTAAGTGTAATATGAAGTTGGTTTGTCTCCTATGCTATTGAGTGTTGTGTGGTCTATGCTTGAAAGTATATTATGGTCCTAAGAGGGTGTCTGCCTCAATGTGTTGTTGATAGCCATTATGTGATCATATTGACCAATGTACACACACCCTCACTCTACATGCATGCTTACAAGTAGTATAGGATCATAGTGTATGATGAAATGTTGTTCTCATATTCACTAGTGTCTACTACTATGCATGTTAAGCTTATGTCTATGAAAGTATGATATGTGTTTCCTTAATTAGGATGACTTGATAGGTGTACTAGTATGTGCAAGGGTATGAGACCTTGCCTATGCATTGCACATGTGTGCCTTGATAGGATAGTTCCAAGGTTTGGTTCTCTATGTGCATGAATATGAATGTATGGTCATGTATGGTCTTAATGTGTTTGTGTGAAATGAGTGCTCTCATATATGTATACACATACATGAATGATGATATAGTCAATAGAGGGGCCTTGAAAGGTGTGCTCAAGTGTATCCTTAACTAGATAGTGCCAATACATATGCTATGTCCATGTGAAAGGGTTTCTCACATGATTTAGGTTGATGAAATCTCATCTATGACCTATGATCTAAGCATATGAGGGGATGACTCTCCTAAGCCTACATCTTATGAAGTAAAGATAATAAAGACTTTTAATAAAAGGGAACTTAGCTTAGCACCGAGTGAACTTGTATATGAGTGTGTGTCCCTTCCCAATGTGGGAAGGAAAGTCTACCATAAATCTCATGAGGTGGATAGCCTCATAGCCCAAGGGCATAGAGTGATGTTTCCACGATGGTCTCCAAGTTCCATAAACTATGCTTGCCACATAGGATCTAGAAAGTGATATCAACTAAAGATGCTAGCATGTGTTAATGTTCTATTTTGTCTAGGTATGAACACCTTCCATTGGTGTAGGACTCTACAACACCAAATTCCATGTAGCACCCATGGTCTTAGTGTTGGTTAAGACTATTGTTTCCTTAAAGTAAAATGGACACATAACTATGATAACCTAAGGGTAGTTTCTTAGTGTAGGTGGGGGTATGCGACTTCACCTATGCATTGCACAAGTGGCTCTTGAGGGAATTCCTAGGAAGGTGTCCTAATGCATATCTCTATATATATGTTCCTCATGCATGACTTTGTAGTATTTGTCTACTTGTTGTGATGAAATGCATGGTATGAGTCTATATGAAGTAGTCTTGATGTACATGCTTAATATTGGTCTTAATGACTATATGATGAATGTCTTACTTGACATGAGATCAAGTGGGTGGTATAATGCCCTAACTCTCTTATTATTGTGTATAGTTATTGTAAATTAGCTTTTTGTTTATATGTGATTGGTATGGTCCACCTTTGGTGGCGGTGTTATGTGAATTGATGTGGCCTTGTCGGCATTATTTTAAATATATTGATGATCATGGCCTTGTCGGCACTACTTGAAGTTATATGACTATTTTTGTAGTTGATTATGTGAATTGTGATGATATCCACCTATATGTGAAATAATGTGAAAGTATGTGTTCTTTTATTGATGTTATTTAGGTGATCATGTTAGACTAATAGCTATATGTTAAGTGTGTAGTCTTAGAGTTGATATGTGGTTGTTCCTAACTTGGCTATAGGAGTCTATAATGATTATATTGATGATGTTAAGGTAGTGAATAGGTTGACTAAATAATGTTAAGGGTCATTTCTAAGAGTCTAAAGAAAGATAGGCTATATGTGTTAAATGGAAGTATGTTGTGTCTTGTCTAGGTAGACTTGTGTCCCTTACTTGATGCTTATTTGAATATGTGATGTCTTGACTTAGGAACCTAAAGGGTCTTAGTCTTGAATGAATGAATGTAAGTGAGACCTTGAATGATGATACAAAGGTCCTTTATGTGGAACCTTGAACCAAGTGGTAAGGTTATGAATCGTAAAGTAGTAAGCCGTAATGGTATCCTTCATGTAATGAATGATGGACTTAATGTTGATTGGCTGGAATGGCATCATATCGATCTTAGGAAAGTCATGATGAACTTCTTGTCGCCATAGTGAGATAGCCCTAGTGGACCTTACTTTGGTAGGGTAAATGTAATTGAGTTATGAACTAGATATGAGACCCATTTATATGAACCTTAATGTGAATTGATCTATAAGAACTAAGGCTAGCACCGAGTGAGAATGGTAAGGGGAAGTAGTTCTAGTCAAGTATGATATTAGAATACAAAGCATGCCCTTCATATTCCTTAACCATGTGCCTACATGGGATGTGTCTATGTTCTACCATTGACAAGTATCACACCTCATCGGAGTAGGATAGAACTCTAGATTTCATGCTTTGCTACCATGGTCTATGTCGGTTATTGCCTATTCTCATCATATGGGATACCCACTAGCATTAGAGAAGTTCTATGAAGTTTAGGTGGTGGTAAGGGACGCTATCTAGACATTGCACAATAGGCTTTGAAGATGTTAGTGAGAGTCCCTAGGTTTTCTCCAAGACCATTACTTGAGCGTCCTTATGTGATGAATGTCTCTTAAATGAATTAAGTAATGAAATGGTTTAAGTTAAAGAAAGCATGTTAAATGGATAATTTCCTTTCTAGAGTAATTAAGGGTTATCTAGTTAAGGTGTGAAGGGGGCAAGGGAATGGTCACTTCATCTCTTACTTAGATGAGTCTTAATAAAGATTCTAGTTAGTGAATATGTTTGACTATGTGGACATGATCCTAACTTAGGTAAGTCTTAAGAACTATTTAGGTAATCTTGAAGAGGTCAATCATGGACGTTATCTTCTTGAGTTACTTGCGTAGGTCTTTGGATAACCTTTGAAAGGAGAATGTCATGTTTGACGTATGCTATTGTATTAAGTAAGAATGATTCTATCCTAGGTAGTCTATAGGATCCCTTGTGTGTGTGATAGGGATTGTATGGGCGGTCGCTCCACACTCACCCAAGTGAACCTTGGAATCACCTTTGGTAGGAGGATCTTATGTTTTGTATGTTCATGTATTGTAGGTGTGTATGTGTCTCATTATGAGTAATCATAAGGATCGTTTAGGCACATCTAGAGAGGGTGTATGGCCGGTCTCTCTTTGTGTGACTTAAGTGAATCTTAGGATAGCTTTAGTGAGAAGTCTACATGCCAAAAGATGTTTAACGTGAGGGCTAAGCACTTCACTGTAACAGTGAAGAAAGGTCACTGTACAGTGAAGAAAGGTCACTGTACAGTGAAGTGGTTCACTTTAATGTGTTTAAAAATGTGATAATTGCTTAAATGATTTTGTTATATATTTATAATGTGATAAATGTTGTTCTTATGTTTATACTGTGATGTTTAAACTGAAATTCATGAAAAGCATGTTATTAACTAAATGTCCCTTTTTCATGGTTTTTGCATGGCATTCATACTTAGTATATCTAATGTGCTAACCCCTTCTTTCCCTTTTTGACTAAAGTGTAGGGAATTGAAAGTCTTTATGTACCATGGATGACGGATAGGTTTCTAAGGATTGAAGATGAAGTATTGGTGAGTCCTCATCGATTCGAGGACAATATCCACACGTTCGGTTATGTCTTAATGTTTAAGTCTTTATGTTATTGTCTTGTATGGGATTAGTCCCAAGACTTGTATACTCTAGGCTTAGATGGTTCAAGGGTTGTAAAGGTTTAATGTTTTAAATGAAAGTCTTCCGCTTATATATTGTTTATGAAAAGAAAGTTTTTAATTCTTACGCATTTTTAGTATGTTATTATGCAATGAACGATACGAGAGGCTTAGATGAGACTTATTAAAGTCTCATTTTCCGTGTGATGATCTCAAGGATGCTCTAACTTTTAGTGTGTACTTGAGGGTCGTGACATTTTATTTCCCTAGAAGTCACCTTACTGTAATGTCCAAATAAAAAGAAGAAATTTTAAGGCTAAGTCTCCTCTATTGTTTCCCTTAATGTTGAATGACCTTGGTGACTATTGTATTGTATGAAAACCTTATGTGGTTGAATAGTATGACTTAACTTGAAAGTTTGGGGATAATTTGCATAGGTGATAAAGTTTAGAATGCCTTTGAAGCCCTTATGGTAAGTTACTGTAACCTCTTTTTTGGTTTAAAGGCTAAGATCCTCTTGAAGATTGGGTTAAGTTGCTTTTAATTGGGTTTACCCTAAGTGGGGGCTGGTGATGTATTTGTATGGTTGTAGATATTTTCTACCTTGTCCTTCTATTTTTGCTTGAGCTTGAATCTAATGAATTTTTAGTAAGCTTTTTAATGAATGGAGTTTTGCATAAAGTATGGATTGCATGACCTCTATATGTTTGGTATTTATGATTGACACCATCATAAGGATATTTTGAAGATTTTTAAATTACTTGAAAAAGAATTTTGATTAAACACATGTTTTCTCATGTTGATTTGCATCTTGATATACTAGTTGAGCATTTGACTTCATGGGATAAGGTAAGAAGCTTGGTTTAGTCACTTTTGATATGTAAGGTCTAGCCTTATAATGATAAATTGAGCCTCTTTAAAATGAAAAATGTTGAGTCTGTTGAAAAATTATGTGACTTTTATGACTTGGAAAACATGATTTTAGGCTCACTCTTGAAAATTGAAGGCATGATTAGCTAATAACCTTGTGTGTGCCTATGATTTGTATTATTTTTCCCATATGATGCTTACTGTGAAGGCTATTGCTATGTTAGAAATTGACATTTTGTGAAATGGATTCCTAATTATTGTGAGTGCTTGGTGTGACTTACCATTTAGACTTCACTAGAAAGGAAACATGAGCATGCCTTGGTTTAAAAGTTGAGAATTTCTCATTTTAAAAGGAATTGACCCTGTGCTTTACTTCGGTGTGAACTCGTGATACATGTAAATGTGTTGAGGAGAAGGGCATTCCTCCTTAAGCATGACTAAGCATGGTATTGTATGACCCTCATGGCATTAGTCCTAACTAATAAGAATCCTTTGTCCACCTATTTTACTCAAGTCTATGTGCATTGAAGTATGAGTGCCTACTTGTTCTTGAGTGGTTGATAGAATATTCCTAAGAATGATTTAAAGAAGTTTGCATCATGAGCTCTTAATGAATTGAAATGTAATGACCAGGTTATGATTAGTAGAAGAATGTTCCTCCTATGAACATGGGAAGTGCCTAAGTGTTTGATGTGATGAGCATAAGTGAGTGAAAGTGTGGCTTGCTTGTGTACATTGAGTGCTAAGTGGTTTGAAGTTTGTGTTCCTTGTAAGTTTGGTGAATTGAATTCTATGTGATGATTTTATGAACATTGTGTGCTGATCTATGATTCATTGAAGTCCTTGTTGTGACTAAAGTGTTCTAAAGTGTCATTCAAGGACGAATGTTCCCAAGTGGGGGATATTGTAAGACCCCCACAATGAGTTAGGGTGTATAGAGCCTAACATGGTTGTCCTATGGGTATAAGGTCATAAAATGGATTATAATATGGTATAGAGGCAGTTACTAAAGTTTGAGGTGATTTGAAAGTCAAACGTCAAGGGACGACCAAGACGTTCGACGACTAGTCACCTCAGGGGCCTTATGTGTTTTTATGTGCTTATGTGTGTATATTTATCTTATGAGGTCCTCATATTAGTAATAATGATGTTTATAAGCAGTATATGAAGTTTCATGAAGTTTAGAGGTCGAACGTCCAAGAACATCCAAGACGTTCGAAAGATAGTCCTTGAGACATGCATGTGTGTGTCTTGATGGTGCCTAGCATGTTTGGACGTGTTGCGTGTAATTATTTTGGGTGAAACTGATGTGTAAGGTCCTTGATTTGTTAATGTTAATATTTATGTTGGAAATATACGGGTACGAATACCCAAGGGCCCCACAAAAGGGCCCACAAGAAGGATGCAAACACTGTCAAGACACTGCCTTGGCAGTGTCAATCGACGAGCCAAACGATGCCTCGTAAGTGGACTGACGCCCCGTCGATGTGGAGGCATAGATGGGAACTTATCCTGAAGAAGGCTTGGCCACATGACAGCCTCAGACCCAAACGACGGAAGGGACCCAAACGACGGAAGGCACAGAACGATTCGTCGATAGACCAACGCCCTGCCATTGGGTCCGTCGATGCAGGCCTTCAGTTACTGCCTGCGCACTGTTTTATTAAAGAGGTGAATGAGAAATTCACCCCACGTTCTAACCTGACCCTACATAGTTTATTTGATTATTTTTGAGTGTATTTAAGTGATCAAAAATGTGAACAATCCATTCCCAATCCCATTCAGACAAATTACACTTTCCCTCCAAAAATATTCTCTCTAGAACCTCCGTTGAAGGTGAAGCTCAAGAACAGATTGGAGCTTGGATTTCCTTGGATTAAGATTCTTAATCAAGTTTTAGAGGTTTTATTCTATATAAAGGTATGGTTATCCTTCATCTCTAGTTTATCTTTCATCTAGAGAGTCCTCTTAAAAGTTTTCAAAGAAGTTTCATGATCAAATGTCTTCTTTTTCAATATAGCCATGGGTTCTTTCTAAAAACATTTTTAAAGGTTTAATCATGATAAATTGATGATAATGTATTGGTTTTAACATGAATCTTAATCCAATTGCATTTTGAACCCATGTCCCTTCCCAAATTCGATTTAGTCCTTGCATGTGCATTGTGATCATGACTTGTTATTGGTTGAATTGTGATTCTATTACGTTGAATTGCTTATGTCTACTGTTTATTATGTATATTAATGGTGATTGTTGATGAATGATATATGTGGATCATTATATAAAGATTTGAATAAGCCTAGCCTATGTCTCTATGTGTTCACTGTAACCTTGCCTCTATTATGCATGACTGTGGGATTGGATTGTGTAGGGATAATTGTATCTACTGCCTTAGTTGGATGTTATTGATGAATTGTAGATAAGTCATTCATGTGGATCAAGGTTTTATTAGCCTATGTTCTTCTATCTTCCATGGATTCCTAATGTAGCATGTTCACTGTAATCTCGAGTTTATGGAAATTGTATTACGATTTCGTTTAGGTTATGATTTCTTTAACTACTTCCTTATATTGATGTTATTGATGAATTTCGGGTGTGAATCAATCATGATTAAAGTAAAGGAGTCTTGGGATTAATTGGTCTAGGTTCTTCTTGCCTATGAATTGAATGTGGTAATGTACATTATGTGATCTTAATTCTAGGGTAGGTAAAGCATGAGTTAGACTTCATTATATGTCTTTAGCTACTGCCCTAGATTGATACTATTGTAGAAATATGATTGATGATCCATTCAAGTTAAATTGGTTAATGGTCTATGTCCTTCTACTTTATAGTATGTTGGTGATGTGTTGTACTAGTTTGAATCTTGGTCTTGTAGTAGCTTATACATGACTTAGTATATGATTATTGTACTTTAGCTAATGCCCTATATTTTATTTATTGATGAAAGATTAGTAATGGTCAATGATGACCAAAGGCTAAAGGATTGGTAAGAATTGCTCTAATCTTCTACTTCTCTACTTTTCCATATTATTGTAGTTGATGAAGCCTTGTATGACATTGTGTGGTATGATCCACTTATGGTGGCGGTGTTTAGTTCTTGTCAATCTATATATGTGTTTATTATGGCCTTGAAGGCAAATTGATGAATATATGATTGTGTGGTTATGATGATCACACTATATGAAACTTATGCCTACTTTCCTATTCTTGTTGTGATCTAAGTTGTATGGCTATTGTATAAGCATGTGTCTATCTATATTAGGGTTATGTGTAGGTGATTCCATTAATGAAGTATTAAGAAATGGTGACCCCTACTTATGTATCCCCATGTGAATGCATGAATAGCAAAAGTTAGGAGTCTTAAGTGTAATATGAAGTTGGTTTGTCTCCTATGCTATTGAGTGTTGTGTGGTATATTCTTGAAAGTATATTATTGTCCTAAAAGGGTGGCTGCCTCAATGTGTTGTGGATAGCCATTATGTGATCATATTGACCAATGTACACACACCCTCACTCTACATGCATACTTACAAGTAGTATAGGATCATAGTGTCTGATGAAAGGTTGTTCTCATATTCACTAGTGTCTACTACTATGCATGTTAAACTTATGTCTATGAAATATGTGTTTCCTTAACTAGGATGACTTGATATATGTACTAGTACGGTCAAGGGTATGAGACCTTGCCTATGTATTTCACATGTGTGCCTTGATAGGATAGTTCCTAGGTTTGGTTCTCTATGTGCATGCATATGAATGTATGGTCATGTATGGTCTTAATGTGTTTATGTGAAATGAGTGCTCACATATATGTATACACACACATGAATGATGATATAGTCAATAGATGGGCCTTGAAAGGTGTGCTCAAGTGTATCCTTAACTAGATAGTGCTAATACATATGCTATGTCCATGTGAAAGTGTTTCTCACATGATTTAGGTTGATGAAATCTCATCTATGACCTATGAGCTAAGCATATGAGGTGATGACTCTCCTAAGCCTACATTGTATGAAGTAAAGATTATAAAGACTTTTAATAAAAAGGAACTTAGCTTAGAACCGAGTGAACTTGTATATGAGTGTGTGTCCCTTCCCAATGTGGAAAGGAAGGTCTACCATAAATCTCATGAGGTGGATAGCCTCATAGCCCAAGGGCATAGAGTGATGTTTCCACGATAGCCTCCAAGTTCCATAAACTATGCTTGCCACAAAGGATCTAGCAAATGATATCAACTAAATATGCTAGCATGTGTTAATGTTCTACCTTGTCTAGGTATGAATACCTTCCTTTGGTGTAAGACTCTACAACACCGAATTCCATGTAGCACTTATGGTCTTAGTGTCGGTTAAGGCTATTGTTTCCCTAAAGTAAAATGGACAATGGAAGTAAAGTAAGGACCCTAACTATGATAACCTAAGGGTAGTTGCTTAGTGTAGGTGGGGGTATGGGACTTCATGCATTGCATAAGTGGCTCTTGAGGGAATTCCTAGGAAGGTTTCTTAATGCATATCTCTATGTATATGTTCCTCATGCATAACTTTGTAGTATTTGTCTACTTGTTGTGATGAAATGCATGGTATGAGTCTATATGAAGTAGTCTTGATGTACATGCTTAATATTGGTCTTAATTACTATATGATGAAGATCTTGCTTGACATGAATGAAGTTGTCTTCACTTAATATGTTGATGTATGAATTGGATGTTATGGCTTGTGATATTATGATAGGTTTACTAAGTATGTGTGAGGTTTTGGGGTTTCACATGTACATTGCACTAGTAGACTTAGATTGAGATATTATGTAAGGTCTTATAAGTTTGTATGTTAAGCAAGGTCGGTATATGTGCTTAATAAGTAAAGTTCACTGTAATGTCCTTATGGTCTTGGCTTAAATGTGTTTATGATGTGTTATACTTCTATGATGGTAAGTGTTGGCTTGTGTAGGTCGTATGTATTGTTTCCTTGTGGCCTTAAGGTGATGCATTGCACCAAGTATAACTAGAGGGATACTTGGGAAGATTAGCAATTAAAAGAAAGGAAGTTCACTATAAAAGGAAAATGGCTTACTGTAAAGTGACCTCGAATGTGCCTTAAATTCTATATGTGATTTTATATGATGTTTGGCCTTTAAATATGTGTATATGTAGTATGTGAATGATATAAATTCTATTGTATCAAGTTTGTATAAAAATTTCACATCAGGTATGGATTTCAAGTAAAATGTCCTTTTTAAATGCATGTTTTTGCATGGTTGTCATACTTAGTGCATTCTTGTATTAACACCATTCTTCGCTACTTTTACATAAGTGTAGGTTATGTATGCCTAAAGAAGGTCTCTAAGGTGAAGGGCTTGATATGTGATTCCCAAGCTCAAGGAAAGGAGTCCTTAAGTCCAAGGATTCCTAAGTCATGTGTTTACTGTATAGTGTATAAATTAGTACTTATGTTTTATGTCTTAATGGTCGTGTACCTTATGTACTATAATGTTGTTGAGTCTAAGATGACAAAGAGACTTAGAGTCTACGTATGTAATATGATATTTTATATATATGAAGTGAAGTTTCTAGCATATGATGTGCTATGAAAAGTTTCAAATTTTCCTCTAAATTTACTATGACAATGCGATGAATGATAACTATGGGCTTGTATAAGACCTCCGAGAGGTCAAGTACACCATGTTACTTCTAGGGGGTGATCCCGGGATGTGACAAACGTGGTATCAGAGCATGAGGTTTTAAAAGGTGTTTAGGGTCCAAGAAGTCTCATATTGCCACGTCTAGTAGAGTCTCGTATCATTGGTGGTGAGTCGCGACACATCAAATGGTATGGGAGGATATAGGACGATAGAGTTTTCCTTCTTTATCATTCTCATATCGTGCCATAAAACTTAACTCTATAAGATCTCTCTTTTATATTTTCTTGTCCGGTGGTCTTTTAGATGTGATTGCTTGGATGAGATGGTATCTTATATGATGGAGGGAGAAAAGGTGAGTTTAAATTCTTATTTTGGTTTTATGGTTTGATGAGTATGTGTGAAGGTGAATTTTGGCATTTTTTTGATGATGTGATGCCATTTATGCCTATGTATGAGATTTATGTGAAATAGTATGTTATGTTGAAAAATGTGTGTTATGCTATAATTAAAGCATGTTAGAAGTTATTATGGTTAAAATGAGTTTCTTTTGGAATGATGTGTTACTATATGGTCTTACATGATGGTAGCCTAATATTATGATTTGAGCTTGAAATGCTTAGTGATTACCTATAGAAGCATGCTACCCTAATAATATGTGCTTAAAAGTGTTCAATGTTTCCGTTTGTGTATATATGGTCCTTTCTAGTTGCCTAGTATGTATTGGAGTCCTTTGTATAGACTTGATCCTAGGTGTGAAGGTAGTATGATTGTCCTTGTAAGGTGATGATGTGGGTTTTATTGCCCTAGAAGTCACCTTACTGTAATGTCCAAATAAAAAGAAGAAAGTTTAAGGCTATGTCTCCTCTATTGTTTCCCCTAATGTTGCATGACCTTGGTGACTATTGTATTATATGAAAACCTTATGTGGTTGAATAGTATGACTTAACTTGAAAGTTTGGGGATAATTTGCATAGGTGATAAAGTTTAGAATTTAGAATGCCTTTGAAGACCTTATGGTAAGTTACTGTAACCTCTTTTTTGGTTAAAAGTCTAAGATCCTCTTGAAGATTGGGTTAAGTTGATCTTAATTGGGTTTAACCTAAGTGGGGATGATGATGGATTAGTAAGGTTGTAGATATTTTCTACCTTGTCCTTCTATTGATTAGTAAGGTTGTAGATAATCATTTTCTCAATATTTCATTATAATAAGGCCCTTAGGGCAGTAGCTAAACCAAAACAACAACACAAGAAAACCAAAGTTCAAAAACCACCAAGTTAAGCTCATTTAACCCATTTCTTTTGCCAACATTTGAAGAGAAGATTTAACATGATTTAATTGAAGTTTTAAACTTAAAATCATCAACTAACATTAGAAACATCATTAATTAGTCATTAGAAACGTTTTCATGCAAGACCCATATTTAGAGTTGAAGATAGTAGAAACTAGGGTTGAAAATCCTTTTTTGAAATTTCATTAGAAGGGACTCCTTGAATGGAAGAGAGTTGAAGGATGGATACCATACCTCAAATTAAATAAAACCCAAAGATTTTGGTGAATAAACACGTCCAAACCAGCCCTCCTAGCTCTCCTTGACTTCTAGCTCCAATGGTGACTTTGAGAGAGTTTGAATTTTGAAGTGAGGGGTCTTGTCTAGGTCTAGGACTTAAAAATAATCTTATATAACTTAAAAACCCTAAAAATATCATCCTAGTGTCATAAAAGACTTTGGGTGAATTTACCAAATACCCCAAGACTTCACAGTGAAACGGCAGCTTTGGGGACATTCACCATCGACAGACCAACCAACGGACCGTTTGTCAAAGGACGGACCGTTGGTGGGGTATCGTTGGTTGGAACTTTAACTCCAAAACCTTCAGGTATTCTTTTCCAAATGATGGACCAGGTTGACGGTCCGTCGACTGGCCGTCGATTGGACACTGATTTGGCAGTTTTGGTCCAAGTCTTGGGCCCTTCGCTAGGGCCCTCTTGTGGGTCCTATGTGGGATCGTACCCAAACGTTAAACCCTTAAACATGGTCTTATATGTCTTAGGAACATCTCATGAAAGTTTCAAGTAAAACGAACACGTAAAACTCACTCAAACACCTTAAGACGCATAAGTACTTTCTAAGGCACACCTTCCGAACGTCATGGACGTTATTGGTCGTTTGACCTCCAAACTTAACCAAACATCACACACTGCATAAGAACACTAAAGTAATTCATTATAACTTAAAATTAACTCAAGAAACAACCACGAAGCGCTAGTTCACCTTAGTTCATTTTAGGGCGTTACATTCTCCCCCACTTGGAATAACATTCATCCTCGAATGACACTTAGACTTTGAGAACAACAAGTACTCACTTATCATCACATAACACATCACATTAATGATCAAAACACTCAAAATAAAAGTATCAACTAGCAAGGAGCATAGATTCACACTTTCATACACTTAGCAACATAAGCAACTTTGCCAAACTTCACAAAGTCAAAATTCATTCTTAACCTTATTTTATGGAGGAACTACCTTCTCCAACATTAAACATGCTCATATAGACCAATTTTTCAAACATTGAAACTTCAATCAAGGAAAATCAATATTTTTTCAAAATGTAAAATTCTTACAGTGAAATGTTCACTGTATCACTGTCAAACATGCAATTTTTTTTCAAAAATTCATTCTTTGAGAAATTTATCAAGATGACATGATTATATGAACAATAAAACTATATAAACTCATTTCATAACATAAAAACAACAATCATAATGAGTTAAGACTTACCAAGACCATCAACTTTGGATTATTTATCCTTCCTAGCTCCCATCCCATAGGAAGTGTTCTTCTTGGGAGCATTAGGATCTAGGGAAGCTTGATCGACATCTTTCCCTCTTGCTTTGATGTTAGTGCAGTCCCTCATCTTGTGGCCTTTGCTACCACAACTAAAACAACCATCCATTCTGGCAAGACACTTACCCGAATGTTTCTTTCCACAAGTAGGACACCTAGCCCTTTCAAAAGTGTGGCCGCCACCTTATTCCCCATGGAAGAATCTTGATGATAGAACCTCTTTTTAGTCTTTTGGTGACTAGAATCATCTGACCTTGGCCTCTTACCCTCTTGCCTTATCTCCCTAATTTTGGACTCCTCAATTTGTTGTGCATAAACCATGAGCCAGAAATATCCATGTCATTAAGAAGCATTGCCGTATGAAACTCTTTCTCCACCAGCTAGACACTCCCATCACAAATTTGTTCATCCTAGCCCTAGGGTTGGCTACCATGTTTGGGGCATACTTAGAGAGTTGGGTAAATTTGAGAGAGTACTCTTGCTGTAACAACCCTAAAAATGAATAGGATAAATACTTAAGGTGTCAAGAATGCTTTCGATTAAAACAAGGTTCACGCGGATTGATACGCGTAGAACCAGACCTCAGAACCCTTACTACGACCAAGTCGACTAACTTGGGGAGTTAGTTGAGCTTGGAAAGGTTGGAACCAACCATGTGAGGCTCTCAAAAACGAAGATTTAATCGAAAGAGTCTTTACCGGACTTAAAAAGAAGAAATTTTAAGTTTTGAGGGTCTAAGGGTAAAATGGTCTTTTACCAGGCTGAGGGTAAAATCGTAATTACCCTAAATATATATTTAATTAATTATTTAATAAGATGGAGGGGCAATTTTTGGAGAGAGAGCCGAAATTGAGTTCTTGGAGTAGAGTCTTGCTCCACCCGGGTTCGAACCTAGGTGGAAGCAATGATTTAAATTGCTTTTATTTAAGATTGATAAATTAATTTAATTAATTAATGTCTATTATCTGATTTAATAAAAAGGAAAATCAGATTTTTAAATATTAAGGAGAGTCCTTAATTGACTAAGTCATCCCCTAATCCTAAACAACTACACACACGTTTCACTCTCTCTCAATCTCTCTCTCACATTTCATCACTCTCTCTCTCACGTTAGTTCTGCCAAAAACAAAAATAGAACTGATGAAATATTAAAAGTTCTTCACACTTGAAGAACTCATAAGAATTTTTAAGGAAAAGACAAAGTAATCGAAACGTCAAGGCAAAAAGAGGTTCGTCGAGTGGTGTGTGCGTTGAAGTGAATTGGGCGTGGTTTGGAGGAACGTTTGGGCATCAGCTTCGCACTTAAACAACGTCAAAAGGTATGGGTTTCTCTCCTGAAATTCTTTCTCCAAGAGTATTTTCCTTCGAACGATTCTCAAGGTCTTGAAAACTAAGGTTGTTCCCTTTGTATGTCCTTGTCCTTAGCTCCCAAATGAATTCGTAGGATGGGTATGTTGTGCTGCTAGATTTAGGCATGAATGATGTGTTTATATTAAATGTGAATATGTTTATGTGCGGGAAATCACGATGATGACCATCAAAATGTGATCGGAAAAGTTGGTGTTTGTGCGTGCATATGGGCAGTGTTTTGGCCACTGTTTTGGGGTGTACAAGTCGCGTATTTCTTGTGTATTTTATGTGTGTAATGTGTGTGCAATGTGATGTTCCTTGTAATGAAATATAGTGGATTGAATAACCATCTTTTGGCTAAATAAACTTATGAAAAAATGCGCCTAAAAATGAGTTGAAGAGGGACTAAAATTTTCCAGATTTGTGCACTAAATAATAATGTCAAATTCTGGATTTTAAAAAGGAAAATAAAATAAGTGAGGTCAATGGGAATTGAACCCAAGACCTCACATGTTGAGAAGGCTGAAAAAGAAAGGAAAAACGTGAAGGAGCTAAGGGGAATTGAACCCCTTAGCTACTGGTTTCGCGTGACAAGGGAAAGAAAAAAATGGGGACGCGGGGATTCGAACCTGGCCACTGATATTTGCTACAAAGAAAAAGAAATTGGGGCTGGGTGGGGTGGGGGATCAAACTCGCGATCTGTGGGGAGAAGGAGGAGAAGCTTAATTAAATAAATAAATGAGAGGCGTGGGATTCGAACCCACGACCTCCAGGTACGCGCGAAAGAAGAGAAAATAAGGAAAAAGAAAACGCGAGGCGTGGGAATCGAACCCACGACCTCAAGACTGAAGATAGAGGCGAAATTAATTAAGAAATGAAGTGAGGCTGTGGGGGTTCGATCCCACAACCTCACTGCCACTCGCCCAATTAATTAAAATAAAGATAGAGAGGCTGTGGGGGTTCGAACCCACCACCTCACAGCCTCCTCAGTGAAATTAAAACAAACAAATAAGGGGGGGCTGTGGGGGTTCGAACCCACAACCTCCCCATTTCCAGCGAATTTTATACTAAAAATCGGGGGTTTGAACCCACAACCTCTTGGTTTAGACGAGTAGGGGCAACAAGAGACTAACAAATATTAAAAAGGGGTTGTGGGGGTTCGAACCCCCAACCCTTCGGCCAACTTAAGAGTAAAATTAAATAGAAAATTAATCCTTCGATATTAATGTTGAAATTTAATTTAGAGTTCTAATGTTATGAATATTAGAAATAAAATCAATGAAAAATATAAAGGATATCCAAGTGATTCAAGATTTGGGTTCCCCTTGCCCAAACTTCCGTATTGATACATAAATCATACGTGAGTAAAGTATCCAAGAATAATGCCATCTACTTAGATCAAAATCAAGATCTTGGCATATATACAAGATACATAAGTCTTGTACTACATAATCTTAGGAAAGTAAGAATCACTTAACGAACTATGAATGAAACCACATGGCTTGTATTTATAGGTACATAATTCTAACATACGTTCAAAAATAAGTGAACCAAAGATGTATGTAATGAAATGATGAACCCTAGAATGGTTAAGTACGAGTGTAAGATACACTAAGTGGCCAAATGCATTGGCATATGATGAGATGAACTATGAAATGATGAAATGAACATTCACGTAATAAGAGGTGAGTAACTATGAAAAGCAAAGGTGCTAATGATGAAGAATGTGGTGACAACATGATCTGAGGCTAATGTAAATGATGAGAGCAATCTCAAATGAGCTTAAGTAAATGTTACCAATACGTACTCACTAATGAGAGTGTAAGATAATGAAGAGACCAGTCTCTGTGAACACTCTAATAAAAGTATTGAGATTAACACACTTAATACTAATGATGAGATGAGAAATCATCTAATGAGCTATGATGTCCTCCTATTAGAAGCCAGCTTCCATGACGTATGAATTGAATGAAATGGAACTTTATACTGAGCACCGATAGGCTAGCTATGAGCGGTGATGCCTTCTTTCGGGAAGGGCGGAGGTTCACGTAACTCTCATGAGATGAGACTGTCCGGCTTGCCGGGTATGTCTCCTTATATCTCCTAGTCTTACGCTAGCATGTTTTTGGGTCACCTTGGCCGGTAATTCCACCTCTTTTCGGTGTGGGGCAGACACTGAATTTCATGATGCTCACATGATCTATGTCGGTTAAAGTTAAAGTTCCCAATGAATGAATGAGGCCAGCCTCAAATGAAGCACATAACGAAATGAATGATACGAAAGGTGTTAGGATAGGATAATCAAGAGGTGAGCTAGACTCAGGTAATGATATTAGGTTATTCTTGATCATTGCACAGCAAGCCAGATGAAAGTCTTAAACTACACCCTAGGTATAGCTGGTGTTCACACTGGCTTATGAATGAAATGAAATGAAGTACGTATGAATGAATGAAGCAGACTCTGTGTTTGCTACTGAAGACTCCCTAGTTGAGGTCCCATATGTTGAGCCCTCATTTTGGAAAGTCTTAATGTCAAGCCCATGATTCCAAGGCCTCATGATATATGAATGAACGATATGAAAGAAGCTATGTGTTATATGTTATGATATGTGATATATGAAGATGTTATGTGCTGTGTACAATATGATGTTTATGATGATGCATGTTACTCTCATGGCATGACTTTCCTAATCTCAAGTTGTCAAGTCCACTGACTTGACCCCCAAAAATCACGTTGTTAGGAAAGAGCTATTCTTTCTCATGCATGTCCGTGGTGTGTGATTGCATATACCCATACTTAGTACAAGTGTGTACTAACCCTATACAACTATACTATTTTAAGTGCAGGCACAGGTGGGCGATAGAGCTACAGGATCATTGTTGCAGTTATCCGGACGTCCAGCATTCATCCGGAGTTGGTAGGTCCTCATGATTTTGGGGATACTACTGTTTTACATTCTAGCTTAATTTTAGAGTTGAGTTAGTGGAGCATGTTCCACTAGCGTTTTTTCCCGTTTTTATTCAAACTTTGTATTGGTGCCATTTTGGTAATTATACACTTAATATTTATTGGACTATTTCTTTCAGTTGCTTATTTCTTAATGTTATATGGTTGATGGTGAACAATTATAAAATGATAAGGGTGTTTAACAAGTATGTTTAGGAAACAAAAGTTTCAAATTTTCCGCTAAAATTAACCTAGATGAAGTATGAATGACGTAAGTAGGCTTGTCTGCGACCTCTGAGAGGTCAACGACGCCGGTCTCGTCTGGGGTCTAGATTCCAGTCGTGACAAAGTTGGTATCAGAGCACTAGGTTAAATTCCGATAATAATAAGTTCACATCAACCACATTGTGTTGTTTCTAAGTCATGGTAGTGAAGTGCACCACTATCCTGTATTAAAGACTGCATGATGCGTAGGAAAACTTCCCTTTTTCTGATCTTATCGTGCTTCTCCTAAAGTTTAATTTCTTGGTGTTATGAGCGTGTCTAACATCAATCTTTGTTGTTTTCAGAGAATGAACACTACGAGGGCTATTGGTAAGAGGAGAGGAGGAGCAGCTGTTGGGGGCAACCGAGTTCCACCCCAGGCTCCAGCTGAAGGAGTGGTTGTGCCAGTTAACCCAGCTGGGTTGACTGATGCTGAGGTGAGGGCATCTCTGGCCCAGATGGCACAGGCCATTACTATGCAGGCCCAGGCTATGACTTCCCAGGTCAACTGACAGGATGTTCAGAGGCAGAACCCACTGGTTCGTAGTATGGCTGACAGTCTGAGGGATTTTACGAGGATGAATCCTCCTATTTTCATAGGGTCTAGGACTGCAGAGGATCCCCAGGAGTTTGTGGATGAGTTGCATAAGATTATGGTGGCTATGGGGACAAAGATACTGAAAAGGCTGAGCTGGCTTCCTATCAGCTCAAGGATGTTGCATAGACTTGGTGCAAGATGTGGCAAGATAGCCGAGTGTTGGGTGGAGTGCAAGTCACTTGAGAGCTGTTCAAGACAACATTTCTGGAGAGATTCTTCCCCAGAGAGATGAGGGAAGCCAAGGTTGAGGAGTTCATCAACCTTAAACAAGGCTCTATGACAGTTAGGGAGTATTCCCTGAAGTTTGTTAAGGTATCAAGGTATGTTACTTTCTCTAGTATTTAATAGCAAGAATGAGGAGAATACTGAGCTTTGTTGAAATTATCCAGGTATGCTATTTCCCATGTGTCTAACAACAGGGATGAGATGAGCAGGTTCCTCATAGGAATCAATAGAGATCTAGAGGAGGAGTGTCGGTCTGTGATGCTTCATGATAATATGGACCTCTCCAGGTTGATGATACATGTACAGCAGGTAGAGGACAGCCTTAAAAAGAGGGGTGTTCGTGATTCTAGGAGGCCTAAGCCTCAAGATCAGGAAGGTCCCAGCCATGGAGGCCATAGAAACAATTTTGCCGTCCGTGAGCATCCCAGGTTCAAGAAGGGGCAATAGAGTTCTGGGAACTCAAACTTTCAGAGGAGTACAACACCTAGAGGAGGCAGACCTAAGCCCAAGAAGGGCAATGGAGGTGAGATGCAGCGTCCTAAAAAGAATTGTTCTAAGTGTGGCCGAGCTCACAGTGGAGAGTGCAGACAGGGCACTAATGCCTGTTTCTGTTGTGGTAAGAGTGGACACATGGTCAGAGACTGTCCACACAACAGAGGTTAGGCTGGAGGTAATGCTCAGCCTAGGCCTAATCCACAGGGTGCAGCAGCAGCCGAGCCTCCTAAGAGGAACAGGTTCTATGCCCTAAAGGGCTGGGAGGAGCAGGAGAAGTCCGCTGATGTGGTCACAGGTATGCTGCAAGTATTCTCAACTTCTGTTTATGCTTTACTTGATCCAAGGTCTACGCTTTCCTTTGTGACTCCTCTGCTTGCTCTTACTTTTGAGATATTTCCTGAAGTTCTGCATGATCCTATAGTGGTTAGTACACCTTTAGGAGAGAATGTGAGAACTGATAGAGTATACAAGGATTGCCCAATAGTTGTAAGTGGTAAGACTATGTGTGCAGATTTAGTTGAGTTACCCATGCATGATTTTGATGTTATTCTTGGCATGGACTGGCTTCACAGTTGTTATGCTTGCTTGGACTGTCGTAGTAGAGTGGTGAGATTTTGTTTCCCTAATGAAGAGGAGCTAGTCTGGGAGGGGTACAACTCGAGTCGTCCTAACCCCTTGATTTCGAACCTTAAGGCCAATAAAATGATATCCAAGGGGTTATTGTGTCATCTTGTGAGTGTTAATGATTTAGATCATGACATTCCTTCCATAGACTCAGTGCCTGTAGTGAATGAGTTCCTAGATGTGTTTTCTGATGATTTGCCTGGAGTCCCTCCCCTTCGAGAGATTGACTTTGGTATCGACTTAGCACCTGATACTAAACCAATTTCAGTTCCTCCTTACAGAATGGCTCCAGCTGAACTCAAATAGTTGAAGCTGCAGTTAAAAGATCTCACTGATAAGGGTTTCATTCAGCCGAGCATATCCCCTTGGGGCGCTCCAGTGTTGTTTGTGAAAAAGAAAGATGGAACCCTTAGAATGTGTATCGATTATCGGCAGCTCAACAAAGTCACTATAAAGAATAAGTATCCACTCCCCAGAATAGATGATTTGTTCGATCAGCTCCAAGGGTCTAGTTTCTTTTCAAAAATTGATCTTCGTTCAGGGTACCATCAGCTTAGGGTTAGGGATGGAGATATCCCAAAGACAGCCTTTCGTACCCGTTATGGTCACTATGAGTTTCTAGTCATGTCATTTGGTCTCACGAATGCACCTGCTGCATTTATGGATCTCATGAACAGGGTTTTCCGTGAATACCTTGACTTTTTCGTCATAGTATTCATTGATGACATTCTCATCTATTCTAAGACCAAGGAAGAGCATGAACAACATGTGAGACTAACCTTGCAGGTACTTAGACAACATCAGTTGTATGCCAAATTCATCAAATGTGAATTCTGGATGAGATCAGTGACCTTCCTGGGTTATGTTGTGTCCGATCAGGGTGTGGAGGTGGATCCCAGGAAAACTGATTCTGTGAAGAACTGGCCAAAGCCTCTTACTCCCACTGACATCCGTAGCTTTTTGCGATTGTCTGGTTACTACCGCAGGTTTGTGGAGGGCTTTTCTTCCATTGCTGCCCCATTGACAGCTTTGACTAAGAAGAAAGCCAAGTTTGAGTGGACGGAGACTTGTGAGAGGAGTTTTCAGGAGCTCAAGGACAGACTCACTTCAGCCCTGGTGCTTACTTTGCCTAAGTGTGGTGAGAATTACACTGTTTACTATGATGCATCTAGGGTTTATTTGGGTTGTGTTTTTATGCAGGTTGGTAAGGTGATAGCCTATGCGTCCAGACAACTCAAGGTTCATGAGAAGAATTATACCACTCATGACCTGGAGTTGGCAGCTGTGGTGTTTGCACTGAAGCTGTGGAGGCACTACTTGTATGGAGTGCATGTGGATGTATTCACAGACCATAATAGTCTCCAGTATGTGTTCACTCAGAGGGAGTTGAATCTACGTCAGCGGAGATGGTTGGAGCTGTTGAAGGATTATGATATGAATGTGCACTACCATACAGGTAAGGCTAATGTTGTAGCTGATGCTTTGAGCAGGATGAGCATGAGAAGTACAGCCCACGTTGAGGATGAGAAGAAGGAGCTGGTGAAAGATGTACACAGACTGGCCAGACTGGGTGTGCGATTGGTTGACTATACTAGTGGGGATGTTTTAGTTCATCCTAGTTCTGAATCATCCTTGGTAGTTGAAGTCAAGCAGGGTCAGCATCTAGATCCTGTGTTGATGGATCTAAAGGACTCAGTGCTGATGAAGATGAATGAGTCTTTCGCTTTGGGAGGTGATGGCATACTTAGGTATCAGGACAGGCTGTGTGTACCAGATGTGGATGATTTGCGAACTAGGATTGTTGCAGAGGCCCATGGTTCCAGATATTTCAAACATCCAGGTTCCACCAAGATGTATCATGATCTTTAGCAGATTTATAGGTGGGATGGCATGAAGAAGGACATTGCAGAATATGTGGCCAAATGTCCTAATTGTCAGCAGGTTAAGGCAGAGCATCTTAAGCCTGGTGGTCTGACTCAGATTATTGAGGTTCCAACTTGGAAGTGGGAGGCCATTAATATTGACTTCGTGGTTGGTCTTTCGAGGCCTAGGAGGCAGAATGACTCTATATGGATTATTGTGGACAGATTGACTAAGTCTGCCCACTTTATCCCTGTGAAGTCTACTTACAGAGCCGAGGATTATGCGAGGCTCTACATTGATGAGATTATGAGATGGCATGGGATTCCTTTGTCTATCATTTCAGATATAGGAGCTCAGTTTACTTCACATTTCTAGAGATCTTTCCAGAAGAGCTTGGGTACGCAGGTAAAGCTTAGCACTTCCTTTCATCCTCAGACAGATGGGCAGGCGGAGCGCACCATTCAAACATTGAAGGACATGTTGAGAGCGTGTGTGATTGATTTTAGAGGTAACTGGGATGACCATCTGCCTTTGATAGAGTTCTCGTATAATAATAGTTATCACTCCAGCATTGGGATGGCACCGTTTGAGGCACTGTATGGCAGGAGGTGTAGATCTTCAGTTGGGTGGTTCGAGGTTGGAGAGTCCTCCATTTGGGTCCAGAGATCATTAATGAGGCCTTAGAAAAGGTCAGAGTGATTAGGGACAGGTTGGCTACTGCTTACAGTCGGCAGAAGTCATATGCTGATAACAGAAAATGACCCCTAGAGTTTGATGTTTGTGACCAGGTTTACTTGAAGATATCACCTATGAAAGAGGTGATGAGATTTGGTAGAAAAGGGAAGCTGAGTCCGAGGTATGTTGGGGCATATGAGATCCTACAACGTGTGGGTGAGGTGGACTATGAGATAGCATTGCCTGCGGAGCTAGCTTCTGTTCATCCAGTCTTTCATGTCTCTATGTTGAAGAAGTGCCTAGGTGATCCAGCATCAATCCTACCTGTTGAAGGTTTGGGGGTTGGTGAAGACTTGTCTTATGAGGAGGTACTTGTTGAGATCTTAGACAGACAGGTCAAGCGGCTGAGGAACAAAGAGATTGCCACAGTGAAGGTATTGTGGAGAAATCATCTTGTTGAGGGTCCTACGTGGGAGGCTGAGGCCGACATGAAATCCCGCTACCCTCATCTTTTCAGCTCTTGAGGTTAGATTTCCTACTCTTAAGCCTATGTTTCCTTATCTCTCCGTATTTTATTGCTATTGATTGACTGTGCATAGTGGTTTTATTATGATCTGACTGGCATTACGATATGAAGTGGTAGTGTCATTCGGGGACGAATGTTCCTAAGGGGGTGGAGGTAATGTAACAACCCTAAAAATGAATAGGATAAATACTTAAGGTGTCAAGAATGCTTGCGATTAAACCAAGGTTCACACGGATTGATACGCGTAGAACCAGACCTCAGAACCCTTACTATGACCAAGTCGACTAACTTGGGGAGTTAGTTGAGCTTGGAAAGGTTGGAACCAACCATGTGAGGCTCTCAAAAATGAAGATTTAATCGAAAGAGTCTTTACCGGACTTAAAAAGAAGAAATCTTAAGTTTTGAGGGTCTAGGGGTAAAATGATCTTTTACCAGGCTGAGGGTAAAATCGTAATTACCCTAAATATATATTTAATTAATTATTTAATAAGATGGAGGGGCAATTTTGGGAGAGAGAGCCGAAATTGAGTTATTTAATAAGTCATCCCCTAATCCTAAACAACTACACGCACGTTTCACTCTCTCTCAATCTCTCTCTCACGTTTCATCACTCTCTCTCTCACGTTAGTTCTGCCAAAAACAAAACAAAAACTGATGAAATATTAAAATTTCTTCACACTTGAAGAACTCACAAGAATTTTTAAGGAAAAGACAAAGTAATCAAAACGTCAAGGCAAAAAGAGGTTCGTCGAGTGGTGTGTGCGTTGAAGTGAATTGGGCGTGGTTTGGAGGAACGTTTGGGCAGCAGCTTCGCACTTAAACAACGTCAAGAGGTATGGGTTTATCTCCTGGAATTATTTCTCCAAGAGTATTTTCCTTCGAACGATTCTCAAGGTCTTGAAAACTAAGGTTGTTCCCTTTGTATGTTCTTGTCCTTAGCTCCCAAACGAATTCGTAGGATGGGTATGTTGTGCTACTAGATTTAGGCATGAATGATGTGTTTATATCAAATGTGAACATGTTTATGTGCGGGAAATCACGATGATGACCATCAAAATGTGATCGGAAAAGTTGGTGTTTGTGCGTGCATATGGGCAGTGTTTTGGCCACTGTTTTGGGGTGTACAAGTCGCGAATTTCTTGTGCATTTTATGTGTGTAATGTGTGTGCAATGTGATGTTCCTTGTAATGAAATATAGTGGATTGAATAACCATCTTTTGGCTAAATAAACTTATGAAAAAATGCGCCTAAAAATGAGCTGAAGAGGGATTAAAATTTTCCAGATTTGTACACTAAATAATAATGTCAAATTCTGGGTTTTAAAAAGGAAAATAAAATAAGTGAGGTCAATGGGAATTGAACCCAAGACCTCACATGTTGAGAAGGCTGAAAAAGAAAGGAAAAACGTGAAGGAGCTAAGGGGAATCGAACCCCTTAGCTACTGGTTTCGCGTGACAAGGGAAAGAAGGAAATGGGGACATGGGGATTCGAACCTGGCCACTGATATTCGCTACAAAAAAAAAGAAATTGGGGCTGGGGGGGGGGGATCAAACTCGCGATCTGTGGGGAGAAGGAGGAGAAGCTTAATTAAATAAATAAATGAGAGGCGTGGGATTCGAACCCACGACCTCCAGGTACGCGCGAAAGAAGAGAAAATAAGGAAAAAGAAAACGCGAGGCGTGGGAATCGAACCCACGACCTCAAGGCTGAAGATAGAGGCGAAATTAATTAAGAAATGAAGTGAGGATGTGGGGGTTCGATCCCACAACCTCACTGCCACTCGCCCAATTAATTAAAATAAAGATAGAGAGGCTGTGGGGGTTCGAACCCACCACCTCACAGCCTCCTCAGCGAAATTAAAACAAAAAATAAGGGGGGCTGTGGGGGTTCGAACCCACAACCTCCCCATTTCCAGCAAATTTAATACTAAAAATCAAAGAGGCTGTGGGGGTTTGAACCCACAACCTCTTGGTTTAGGCGAGTAGGGGCAACAAGAGACTAACAAAAATTAAAAAGGGGTTGTGGGGGTTCGAACCCCCAACCCTTCCGCCAACTTAAGAGTAAAATTAAATAGAAAATTAATCCTTCGATATTAATGTTGAAATTTAATTTAGAGTTCTAATGTTATGAATATTAGAAATAAAATCAATGAAAATATAAAGGATATCCAAGTGATTCAAGATTTGGGTTCCCTTGCCCAAACTTCCGTATTGATACATAAATCATACGTGAGTAAAGTATCCAAGAATAATGCCATCTACTTAGATCAAAATCAAGATCTTGGCATATATACAAGATACATAAGTCTTGTACCACATAATCTTAGGAAAGTAAGAATCACTTAACGAACTATGAATGAAACCCCATGGCTTGTATATATAGGTACATAATTCTAACATACGTTCAAAACTAAGTGAACCAAAGATGTATGTAATGAAATGATGAACCCTAGAAGGGTTAAGTACGAGTGTAAGATACACTAAGTGGCCAAGTGCATTGGCATATGATGAGATGAACTATGAAATGATGAAATGAACATTCACGTAATAAGAGGTGAGTAACTATGAAAAGCAAAGGTGCTAATGATGAAGAATGTGGTGACAACATGATATGAGGCTAATGTAAATGATGAGAGCAATCTCAAATGAGCTTAAGTAAATATTACCAATACGTACTCACCAGTGAGAGTGTAAGATAATGAAGAGACCAGTCTCTGTGAACACTCTAATGAAAGTATTGAGATTAACACACTTAATACTAATGATGAGATGGCAAATCATCTAATGAGCTATGATGTCCTCCTACTACAAGCCAGCTTCCATGATGTATTAGTTGAATGAAATGGAACTTTATAATGAGCACCGATAGGCTAGCTATGAGCGGTGATGCCTTCTTTAGGGAAGGGCGGAGGTTCACGTTACTCTCATGAGATGAGACTGTCCGGCTTGCCGGGTATGGGTCTCCTTATATCTTCTAGTCTTTGAACCTATACTGCCAATATAGGGATCTGGCAGGGTTAAATTCCCATGTACGCTAGCATGTTTTTGGGTCACCTAGGCCGGTGATTCCTCCTCTTTTCGGTGTGGGGGAGACACTGGATTTCATGATGCTCACATTATCTATGTCGGTTAAAGTTAAAGTTCCCAATGAATGAATGAGGCCAGCCTCAAATGAAGCACATAATGAAATGAATGATACCAAAGGTGTTAGGATAGGATAATCAAGAAGTGAGCTAGACTCAGGTAATGACATTAGGTTATTCTTGATGATTGCACAACAAGCCCGATGAAAGTCTTAAACTACACCCTAGGTATAGCTAGTGTTCACACTGGCTTATGAATGAATTGAAATGAAGTACGTATGAATGAATGAAGCGGACTCTGTTTTTGCTAATGAAGACTCCCTAGTTGAGGTCCCATATGTTGAGCCCTCATTTTGGAAAGTCTTAATGTCAAGCCCATGATTCCAAGGTCTCGTGGTATATGAATGAATGATATGAAAGAAACTATGTGTTATATGTTATGATATGTGATATATGAAGATGTTATGTGCTGTGTGCAATATGATGTTTATGATGATGCATGTTACTCTCATGGCATGACTTTCCTAATCTTAATTTGGCAAGTCCACTGACTTGACCCCCAAAAATCATGTTGTTAGGAAAGAGCTATCCTTTCTCATGCATGTCCGTGGTGTGTGCTTGCATATACCCATACTTAGTACAAGTGTGTACTAACCCTATACAACTATACTATTTTAGGTGCAGGCACAGGTGGGCGATAGAGCTACAGGATCATTGTTGCAGTTATCCGGACGTCCAGCATTCATCCGGAGTTGGTAGGTCCTCATGCTTTCGAGGATACTACTGTTTTACATTCTAGCTTAGTTTTAGAGTTGAGTTAGTGGAGCATGTTTCACTAGCGTTTCTTTCCTGTTTTTATTCAGACTTTGTATTGGTGCCATTTTGGCAATTATACACTTAATACTTATTGGACTATTTCTTTCAGTTGCTTATTTCTTAATGTTAGATGGTTGATGGTGAACAATTATAAAATGATAAGGATGTTTAACAAGTATGTTAAGGAAACAAAAGTTTCAAATTTTCCGCTAAAATTAACCTAGATGAAGTATGAATGACGTAAGTAGGTTTGTTTGCGACCTTTGAGAGGTCAAAACGACGCCGGTCTCGTCTGGGGTATAGATTCTAGTCATGACACTTTCACACTCATTCCCCCTTGACGCAGATTCATGAATTCAACCATTTTCTTCTCCCTCCACTCTAAGGGAAAGAACCTATCTTGGAAAGCCTCTTTGAATTCCTCCCAATCAACCGGACCTCTTTCTAAGCGTCTCTCACCCCTCCATTTCTCATACCACACTTGAGCAACATCCTTAAGTTGGTAAGCGGCTAACTCCGCTTTCTCCCTAGGGGTCATACCCATAGCATCCACCACTTTGAAAACCTCATCTATGAAACCTTGTGGATCTTCATCCACCTTAGTGCCATGAAAAGTGGGAGGGTTCATCCTCATGAAATCCTGAATTCTAGAAGCGGGAGTACTAGCATTTGGTTGGGGTCTATCTCCTTGATTAACTTGGGCAATGAAGTGATTGTTGACGACATGAGCTTGAGCCGTCATGAGTTGGGTCAAGTTCATTAGGGCATCCCTCAACTCCACATTAGTCATATCACCGTCAACAAAAGGAGCTTGAGGCATAGGAGGCATTTGTGGCTCTTGAGGCTCTTGGGGTTCCGGAGGCACTTGATGTTCTTGAAGAGGAACCTCCTCATTCTCTTCCCCTAAGCCAAAAATAGGAACTTGGTCAACACGGGGAGGGATCCTCTCATTAGCTACACCTCCCTCCTCCCTACTAGCGGTTGATCTCCTCGTATTCATGTCCTATAACCACAAAGAGAAGAGGTTGAGAAAAGACACCTTATAGAACTCAACTCTAAGGCACGACATTAGAATAGATAAGAAAGTGAAACTTCTAGCATCCTATAGCCTCTTGTCCATGGATGTGTCGCGACTCACACCAATGCCGAAGATACTACTAGATGTGGCTTGTGAGACTTTTAGACCTTAAACTATTTCCCAAACCTTATGCTCTGATACCAAGTCTGTCACGACCCTCAAGCACCCCCTAGAAGCTAGGGATAACCCTCGGATCGTGACCAGGCGTAATTGACCCTTTGGGGTCTCATACAAGCCCTTTAACTATCGTTCATTACATAAGACATGAAAAGTAGTACGAAATTTAAAACTTTTCATGAATAATTAAATAAAGGAAGTCTTTCATAAATACTAGAGAATCTCATTATCACAAGCCAACTTAAAGACACGATATAATATCTTAGGGACACGCCCTTTTACATAAAAAGGAAAATACATAATAAGTCTTTAAATAAGAAACTAAGAGAAAGGACTAT
Source organism: Solanum sitiens (assembly GCA_016801875.1). Taxonomy (NCBI): domain Eukaryota; kingdom Viridiplantae; phylum Streptophyta; class Magnoliopsida; order Solanales; family Solanaceae; genus Solanum; species Solanum sitiens. Next base: position 2,459,182 of record JABWTJ010000039.1, on the reverse strand, counting down.
GCCCTCAAATATATGAGGACATACTTTGTCTTGAGACGAACTTTCCCAAGATTCACCTTCAAACCTTGAAAAGCTTCCATCCTATACTTATAGAGTATATAAAAGTATGGGGTTAGCACAAACAATGTACTAAGTATAGCATATGCAAATTCATGCAAAAAGGGATATTTTAGTAAAATAAGCTTTCATGCCAAATAATTCAACATTCATGAATTTAGAAGCAAAACAACATAAAAACATCATTTAACACTTAGATAAGGATTTTCCATAATTTCGAACCAAGAATACACTTTACAGTAGCTTACCTAATTTTACAGTAAACTATCTAGCATTTACAGTGAATTTCCCAAACTTTACAGTGCGCTTATTAACATTACAGGGAACTACTAAGACTATTACAGTGAACTAAAGACTCCAACAATGGTGAAATTCCAAGGTATTGCCAATGAGGAAGTGAACTCATTTCCGTAGGAGTTTCCCTACCTAAGGATTATCCTAAGACTCTCCAAGGTCAGACATGAAAGGAACGTCTAAACACTCCCTTCAATGCATACCAAAGCGATCCTCAAGACTAACCCCTTTCGGCTTACTCACCTCGGGAAAACAAGTCACCACTCAATAACAATACATTAGAAGAACACCCAACAAAACACCACAGACTTCCCTTTTGCAATGCCTACTTAGTGCAATGAGTAGATGGCGTACCATACCACCACCTACCCTAAGTAGTACACTCTTTTAGAAGGTTTGTCACCAAGTCATCCCTTTCGGAAGGTCCTACTTAGTGCAATGGATAGATAGCGTCCCATACCACCACCTATCCTAAGTAGTACGTTCTTTAAGAAGACTTAGTTCATTCAATTCATGTAAGCAACACATGCTTTTAGAAGACTTATTACTTTTATTACTTTTGTGGGGGGTTAGTTTAACGGACAAATAACATGAGAGCTAGACATGGAATCCCGATATTAACCCCTATCGGATGAGGGATCCTCACTTGCTTAGAGTAAGGTCATACTTCTTAGCTTTTACATGGCTTTCCCAATAGTTACACCTATGTGGGCACATAGTTAAGGGATAAGGAGATTGCTACTAAGTAACTCATTCTCTACTAATGAGGAGTACTCATCTCAAGAGGTACATTGGATACAACATCTCAACTCACGAAGTGTAACCACCCCTTGTTCATATCTTCTCGGTGCGAGGCATAACTCCCCTCAGATTCTCAACATTATAAACTATAGGTTAAGGATAACAAGTGAAAACCACATCTCAACTCACGAAGGGTATTCATCCTCCGACCTATCTTAGAAAGCCCTTAGGATGTAGTGAGGTTGCTACTAGACACTTCATCTCAACTCACGAAGAGTGTCCACCCCAAGACTCCCCTTTTTACTTAACTTAGCTTCATACGTTCACTTAATTTTGTGTGTGTACAAGTGAGAACACCTTGTATATAAGCATAATTTCATTTACTTTACTTCTGTACATGCTTTAGACCTTCATTCATCAATTCACACACTTTACATACTTCACATAATCATATACTTCATTTAGACATAATCTAGGTCAAACATATAATTCAAGCTTCATAAAACACAATACAAGACCCATTTTCAATATCTCTTCATTTCATATATTAGACCTTCAAAACCACATTCACAATAAATACTAAGTAATATCAAGTTCATCAAGTAAACACCGCCACCAAGAAGGTGGACTATACCACTCAAGAGCAATTTATAATAAGAACTATACAATATAAGCAACTCACCAGTTAACCAAGACATCACCACCTATAATCATTTTCTCAATATTTTATCATAATAAGGCCCTTAGGGCAGTAGCTAAACCAAAATAACAACACAAGAAAAACAAAGTTCAAAAACCACCAAGTTATGCTCATTTAACCCATTTCTTGTGCCAACATTTGAAGAGAAGATTTAACATGATTTAATTGAAGCTTTAACCTTAAAATCATCAACTAACATTAGAAACATCATTAATTAGTCATTAGAAACGTTTTCATGCAAGACCCATATTTAGAGTCGAAGATAGTAGAAACTAGGGTTGAAAACCCTTTTTGAAAATTCATTAGAAGGGACTCCTTGAATGGAAAAGAGTTCAAGGATGGATAAAATAACTCAAATTAAATAAAACCCAAAGATTTTGGTGAAGAAACACGTCCAAACCAGCCCTTTTAGCTCTCCTTGTTTTCTAGCTCCAATGGTGACTTTGAGAGAGTTTGTCTTTAGAGAGAGAGTTTGAATTTTCAAGTGAGGGGTATTGTCTAGGTCTAGGACTTAAAACTAATCTAATATAACTTAAAAACCCTAAAAATATCATCCTAGGGTCATAAAAGACTCGGGGTGAATTTACCAAACACCCCAAGACTTCACAGTGAAACGACAACTTTTGGGACAATCACCATCGACGGACCAACCAATGGACCGTTTGTGAAAGGACGGACCATTTGTGGGGTCTCGTTGGTTGGTACTGCAACTCCCAAACCTGCAGGGATTATTGTCCAAATGATGGACCAGGTCGATGAGACGTCGATTGGTCGACTAGCCGTCGATTGGCTCATCGATTGGACACTGATTTGGTAGTTTTGGTCCAAGTTTTGGGCCCTTTTATATGGCCCTCTTGTGGGTCCTATGTGGGGTCGTACCCAAATGTTAAACCCCTAAAAATGGTCTTCTAGGTCTTAGGAACATCTCATGCAAGTTTCAAGCAAAACGATAGAGTTTTCCTTCTTCATCATTCTCATATCGTGCCATAGAACTTAACTCTATAAGATCTCTCTCTTATGTTTACTTGTCCGGTGGTCTTTTAGATGTGATTGATTGGATGATATGGTATCTTATTTGCTTGAGGAAGAAAAGGTGAGTTTAAATGCTTATTTGGTTTTGTGGTTTGATAAGTATGTGTGAAGGTGAATTTTGGCATTTTTTGATGATGTGATGCCATTTATGACTATGTATGAGATTTATGTGAAATAGCATGTTATGTTGAAAAATATGTGTCATGATATAATTAAAGCATGTTAGAAGTTATTATGGTTAAATGAGTTTCTTTTGGAATGATGTGTTACTATATGGTTTTACATGATGGTAGCCTAATACTATGATCTGAGCTTGAAATGCTTAGTGACTACCTATGAAAGCATGCTACCCTAAGAATATGTACTTAAAAGTCTTCAATGTTTCCCTTTGTGTATATGTGGTCCTTTCTAGTTTCCTAGTATGGATTGGACTCCTTTGTATAGACTTGATCCTAGGTGTGAAGGTAGTATGCTTGTCCTTGTAGGGTGATGATATGGGTTTTATTGCCCTAGAAGTCACCTTACTGTAATGTCCAAATAAAAATAAGAAATTTTAAGGCTAAGTCTCCTCTATTGTTTACCCTAATCTTGCATGACCTTGGTGACTATTTTATTATATGAAAAACTTATGTGGTTGAATAGTATGACTTAACTTGAAAGTTTGGGGATAATTTGTATAGGTGATAAAGTTTAGAATGCCTTTGAAGCCCTTATGGTAAGTTCCTGCAACCTCTTTGTTGGTTGAAAGGCTAAGATCCTCTTGAAGATTGGTTAAGTTGATCCTAATTGGGTTTACCCTAAGTGGGGATGGCGATGGAGTTGTAAGGTTGTAGATATTTTATACCTTGTCCTTCTATTTTTGCTTGAGCTTCAATCTAATGAATTTTTAGTAAGCTTGTTCATGAATGGAGTTTCGCATAAAGTATGGATTGCATGACCTTTATATGTTTGGTATATATGATTGACACTGTCTTAAGGATATTTTGAAGATTTTTAAAGTACTTGAAAAAGAATTTTGATTAAACACATGTTTTCTCATGTTGATTTGCATCTTGATATGCTAGTTGTGCATTTGACTTCATGAGAAAAGGTACGAAACTTGGTTTAGTAACTTTTGATATGTAAGGTCTAGCCTTATAATGAGAAATTGAGCCTCTTTAAAATGAAAAATGTTTAGTCTCTTGAAAAATTATGTGACTTTTATGACTTGGAAAACATGATTTTAGGCTCACTCTTGAAAATTGAAGGCATGATTAGCTAATATCCTTGTGTGTGCCTATGATTTGTATTATTTTTTCCAAAATGATGCTTACTGTGAAGGCTATTGCTATGTTATAAAAGACATTTTGTGAAATGGCTTCCTAATTATTGTGAGGTGCTTGGTGTGACTTACCATTTAGACTTCACTAGGAAGGAAACATGAGCATGACTTGGTTTAAAAGTTGAGAATTTCTCATTTTAAAAGGAATTGACCTTGTTCTTTGCTTGGGTGTGAACTCATGATACATGTATGTTGAGGAGAAGGGCATTCCTCCTTAAGCATGACTAAGTGTGGTATGGTATGACCCTCATGTAATTAGTCCTAACTAATAAGATTCCTTTGTCAACCTATTTTGCTCAAGTCTATGTGCATTAAAGTATGAGTGCCTACTTGTTCTTGAGTGGTTGATTGAATATGTCTAAGAATGATTTAAAGAAGGTTGCATGATGAGCTATTAATGAATTGAAATGTAATTACCAGGTTATGATTAGGAGAAGAATGATCCTCCTATGAACATGGAAAGTTCCTAAGTGTTTGATGTGATGAGCGTAAGTGAGTGAAAGTGTGGCTTGCTTGTGTACATTGAGTGCTAAGTGGTTCTAAGTTTGTGTTCCTTGTTAGTTTGTTGCATTGACTTTTATGTGATGATTTTATGAACATCGTGTGCTGCTCTATGATTCATTGAAGTCCTTTTTGTGACTAAAGTGTTCTAAAGTGTCATTCCAGGACGAATGTTCCAAGTGGGGGATATTGAAAGACCCCCAAAATGAGTTAGGGTGTCTAGAAACTAACATGGTTGTACTAAAGGTCTAAGGTCATAAAATGTTTTATAATATGGTATAGAGTTAGTGACTAAAGTTTAAGGTGATTTTGAAGTCAAACGTCAAGGGACGACCAAGACGTTCGACGATAAGTCACCTAAGGGGCCTTATATGTTTTTATGTGCTTATGTGTGTTTCTTGAAATTATGAGGTACTAATATGAGTAATAATGATGTTTATAAATAGTTTATGGAGTTTCATGAAGTTTAGAGGTTAAACGTCCAAGACGTTCGAAAGATAGTCCTTGAGATATGCATGTGTGTGTCTTGATGGTGCCTAGCATGTTTAGACGTGTTGCATGTAATTGTTTTGGGTGAAACTGATGTGGAAGGTACTTGACTTGTTAATTTTCATATTTACATTGGAAACGTATGGGTACGACTCCCCAAGGGCCCTGCAAAAGGGCCCACAAGAAAGACCCAAAGGCTATCGAGACACTGCCAATCGACGAGCCAAACGATGCCTCGTCAGTGGACTGATGCCCCGTCGATGGGGAGGCGTCGATGGGCACTTATCCTGGAGAAGTCTTGGACACATGACAGCCTCATACCCAAATGACGGAAGGCACAGAATGGTCCGTCGATGGACCAACGCCCCATCGTTGGGTCCATCGATGTAGGCCTTCAGTTACATCCTGCACACTTTTTCATTTATGGGGTGAATGGGAAATTCACCCCACGTGCTAACCTGACCCTACATGGTTTATTTGGTGATTTTTGGATGTATTTAACAGATAAAAAACGTGAACAACCCATTCCTAATTCCATTCACACAAATTAGACTTTCCCTCCAAAAATATTCTCTCTCGAACCTTCATTGAAGGTGAAGCTCAAGAACAGATTGGAGATTGGATTTCCATGGATTCTTCATCACGTTTTAGAGGTTTTCTTCTAGATAAAGGTATGGTGATCCTTCTTCTCTAGTTCATCTTTTATCTAGAGAGTCCTCTTCAAAGTTTTCAAAGAAGTTTCATGATCAAATCTCTTCTTTTTCAATCTAGCCATGGGTTCTTTCCAAAATGTTTTTAAAGGATTAATGATGATAAATTGATGATAATATATTTTTTTTTAGTGTGAATTTTAATCCAATTGCATTGTGAACCCATGTCACTTCCAAAACTCGATTTAGCCCTTGCATGGGCATTGTGATGGTCGCTTGGTTTTGGTTGAGTTGTGATTCAATTATGTTGAATGGCTTATGTCTACTAATAATTATGTATATTTATGGTGAATTGTTGATGAATGATCCATGTGGATCAATATATGAAGATTTGAATAAGCATGCCTATGTCTCTATGTGTTCACTGTAACCTTGCCTCTATTAAGCATGAATGTGGGATTCGATTGTGTAGGGATAATTGTATCTACTGCCTTACTTGGATGTTATTGATGAATTGTAGATAAGTGATTCATGTGGATCAAGGTTTGATTAGCCTATGTTCGTCTATATTCCATGGATTCCTAATGTAGCATGTTCACTGTAATCTCGAGTTTATGACAATGTAGTAGGATTTCGTTTAGGTTATGATTGCTTTAAATACTGCCTTATATTGATGTTATTGATGAATTTTGGGTATGAATCATCCATGATTAAAGTAAAAGAGTCTTGGCATGAATTGGTCTAGGTTCTTCTAGCCTATGAATTAAATGTTGTAATGTACATTATGTGATCTTAATTCTAGGGGAGGTAAAGCATGAGTTAGACTTGATTATTATGTCTGTAGCTACTGCTCTAGATTTACACTATTGTTGAAATATGATTGATTATCCATGCAAGTGAAATTGGTTAATGGTCTATGTCCTTCCACTTTCTAGTATGTTGGTGATGTGTTGTACTAGTTTGTAGCTTGGTCTTGTAGTAGCTTATGCATGACTTCATATATGATTATTGTACTTTAGATACTGCCCTATACTTGATTTATTGATGAAAGAGTATTAATGGTCAATGATGCCCAAAGGCTAAATGATTGGTAAGAATTGCTCTACTCTTCTACTTCTCTACTTTTCTATATTATTATAGTTGATGAAGCCATGTATGACATTGTGTGGTATAGTCCACTTACGGTGGCAGTGTTTACTTCTTGTCAGTATATATATGTGTTGATTATGGCCTTGAAGGCAAATTGATGAATATATGATTGTGTGGTTATGATGATCACACTATGTGAAGCTTATGCCTACTTTCCTATTCTAGTTGTCATCTAGGTTGTATGATTATTGTATAAGCAAGTGTTTATCTATATTAGGGTTATGTGTAGGTGCTGCCATTAATGAAGTATTAAGAAATGATTACCCTACTTATGTATCCCCATGTGAATGCATGAATAGCAAAAGTTATGAGTCTTAAGTGTAATATGAAGTTGGCTTGTCTCCTATGCTATTGAGTGTTGTGTGGTCTATGATTGAAAGTGTATTATGGTCCTAAGAGGGTGGCTGCCTCAATGTGTTGTATATAGCCATTATGTGATCATTTTGACCAATGTACACACACCCTCACTCTATATGCATGCTTACAAGTAGTATATGATCATAGTGTCTAATGAAAGGTTGTCCTCATATTTACTAGTGTCTACTACTATGCATGTTAAGCTTATATCTATGAAAGTATGATATATGTTTCTTTAACTAGGATGACTTGATAGGTGTACTAGTATGGGCAAGGGTATGGGACCTTGCCGATGCATTGCACATGTGTGCCTTGATAGGATAATTCCTAGGTTTGGTTCTCTATGTGCATGAATATGAATGTATGGTCATGTGTGGTATTAATGTGTCTGTGTGAAAGGAGTGCTCACATATATGTATACACACACATGAATGATGATCTAGTTAATAGAGGAGCCTTGAAAGGTGTGCTCAAGTGTATCCTTAACTAGATAGTGCTATTACATATGCTATGTCCATGTGAAAGGGTTTCTCACATGATTTAGGTTGATGAACTCTCATCTATAGCCTATGAGCTAAGCATATGAGGGTTGACTCTCCTAAGCCTACATTTTATGAAGTAAAGATAATAAAGACTTTTAATAAAAGGGAACTTTGCTTAGCACCGAGTAAACTTGTATATGAGTGTGTGTCCCTTACCAATGTGGGAAGGAAGGTCTACCATAAATCTCATTAGGTGGATAGACTCATAGCCCAAGGGCATAGAGTGATGTTTCCATGATGTCCTCCAAGTTCCATAAAATATGCTTGCCACATAGGATCTAGCAAATGACATCAACTAAAGATGCTAGCATGTGTTAATGTTCTACCTTGGCTAGGTAAGAACACCTTCCATTGGTGTAAGTCTCTACAACACCAAATTCCATGTAGCACCCATGGTCTTAGTGTCGGTTAAGGCTATAGTTTCCCTAAAGTAAAATGGGCAATGGAAGTAAAGTAAGGACCCTAACTAGGATAACCTAAGGGTAGTTGCTTAGTGTAGGTGGGGGTATGGGACTTCACCTATGCATTACACAAGTGGCTCTTGAGGGAAGTCATAGGAAGGTGTCCTAATGCATGTCTTTTTGTATATGTTCTTCATGCATGACTTTGTAGTATTTGTCTACTTGTTGTGATGAAATGCATGGTATGAGTCTATATGAAGTAGTCTTGATGTACATGCTTAATATTGGTCTTAATGACTATATGATGAAGGTCTTGCTTGACATGAATGAAGTTGTCTTCACTTACTATGTTGATGTATGAATTGGATGTTAAGGCTTGTGATCTTATGATAGGTTTACTAAGTATGTGTGAGGTTATGGGGCTTCACATGTACAGTGCACTAGTAGACTTATATTGGGATTGTAAGTAAGGTCTTATAAGGTTATATGTGAAGGAAGGTTGGTATATGTGCATAATAAGTAAAGTTCACTATAATGTCCTTATGGTCTTGGCTTAAATGTGTCTATGATGTGTTATACTTATATGATGGTACGTGTTGGCTTATGTAGGTCGTATGTATGGTTTCCTTGTGGGCTTATGGTGATGCATTGCACCAAGTATCACTAGAGGGATACTTGGGAAGATTAGAAATTAAAAGAAAGGAAGTTCACTGTAAAAGGAAAATGACTTACTGTAAAGTGACCTCAAATGTGCCTTAAATTCTATATGTGATTTTATATGATGTTTGGCATTTAAATATGTCTATATCAACTATGTGAATGATATAAATTCTATTGTATCAAGGTTGTATAAAAAATCTCACAAAAAGGCATCATGTATGAATTTCAAGTAAAATGTCCCTTTTAAAGGCATGTTTTTGTATGGTTGCCATACTTAGTGCATTCTTGTACTAACACCATTCTTCTCTACCTTTACACAAAGTGTAGGTTATGGATGCTTAAAGAAGGTCTCTAAGGTGAAGAGCTTGATATGTGATTCCCAAGGTCAAGGGAAGTAGTCCTTAAGTCCAAGGATTCCTAAGTCATGTCTTTACTGTAAAGTGTATAAATTAGTACTTATGTATTATGTATTAAGGGTCGTTTCCCTAAAGTACTCTAATATTGTTGAGTCTAAGATGACAAAGTGACCTAGAGTCTTAAGTATGTGATATAATATTTTATATATGAAGTGAAGTTTCTAGCATACAATGTGCTATGAAAAGTTTTAAATTTTCCGCTAAATTTACTATGACAATGCGATGAATGATAACTATGGGCTTGTATAAGACCTTCGAGAGGTCAAGTACGCCATGTTACTTTTAGGGGGTGCTCCCCGGATGTGACAGACACGATTATGGTCTTTCACTTGACGACTTCTTATTAACCTTCTTTACATATTCAAGGTTCCACATTCTTAACCTTCTTTTCTTATTCAAGGTTCTACATTCTTAACCTTCTTTACATCTTCAAGGCTTTACATTCACTTAGGGTTCTAGAATCATCAAGCAGGGGGCACCATGCTTAGGTCTACCGGTTCAAGACATTCTAGAATACCTCATTTAGTCTTTCAAGTAAGGGAACCTATTCTAGGTCTACCGATCCTAGAATTTTATTCATGCATCATTCAATACAGTACAAGTACCAAGTAGGGACAACTATTCTACCAATACAAGATACAACATCATTCTATAACGGCTCTTCCTAGTCCTTAATCATCATATATAAAAAACTAGAGAAGAAGCATATTCAATCACATCATTGTAGCACCCATATAAAATCATATAGACATCATATGAGCACCTTCACTTTACACCCTCACATATACCATATAATGATCATACCATAATTCACCTAATAATGCCGACAAGGACATGTTCATAACGAATATAACAATTAAACACCTATACCATAAGTGGACATACCAATAAATAACAATTCAATATCAATTCTACGATAAACAAAGAAATTAGGTAAACTCACCACCTTCCAATAGCCATAATAACCATTCCTTAGCCTTTCCAACAATTTCACATGACAAGAGATCCTTACAATAACAATATACATAAGACTAGGTCAACAATTCATCCATATCAATGATCCATAAATTCTCAATACAGATATCAACATTATAAGGTAATATATGAACAATTCTACAACAATCAATACATAATTCAATAGCCCACAACAATCTATGCATGAATTCAATAAGATTAAGCCATGATCAATTCACCCACTTTAGAGCCAAAATTAGGAATTCAAGGAATACATGGGTTCATGGATTTTTTTATCTTAAAACCACCAATTAACATCAATTACTTCATAAAACATTGATTTAAACCTTTTCATGCAAGAACACATGCTTAGAATTCAAAATAGAATTTCAAGGTTTATGGTGATCTTTGAAAAGCCGCCTCCTTTAATGATAGAACAATCAATGATGAAATCACCATAACTTGTTGTTAGAAAGACCACAAAATTGGGTTGAAAAACTTGGAGAATTTGTCCTTCTTATTTGGAGCTTCAAAGCTTCAACAATGGAGGTTTTTGAGAGAAGGAATGGAGAGCTTTTGTTTTGGGTTGAGGGTTTTGTTTTGATTGGTGAATTTTGGGGTTAAAGTGACTAAATAACCGTTTTAAATAACCCCCAAAGTACCCAAAAACCCATACACTTCTTGGAACTTTTAACCAAGTCTAATTTTACTTGAAAACGATGCGACCAAATCTGGAACATGGCTGCGCGTCGAGAGCACACTTCCACTTCTTGGTTCTGGAAAATTTTGAGACACAATGGTTCGTTTTGAGCCTGCGTCGCAGGGAAATTTTTTGCCCTTCAAGTGTAGGCTGCGCGACGCGCAGACAACTTCAAAAATAAGCTGTCTTGTTGCTGCCTAGGAAGCGTACTTGCCACACATTAGGTCCTCCTCTAGGACCCTTTGGTCAGTCCTTGGGGAGTCGTGCTCGGACTTCTTGACCCTACATATGTCCCTATAGGTATTAGGGCCTTCCACACTGATTTTAGGCTCTATACAACACCTTAAAACATGCACAACAAACAAGGACACACTAGCACACTAAAAGACTAGTTTTAGAACGTCTCGGTCGTTCTTCGATGTTTGACTTCTAAACTCTACAAACTGACTTCTAAGATATTATTCATCATTTTAAATCCTTATTTACTCATAATACAAATTATAGTCTCTAGTTTAACCTAGTTCATTTTGAGGGTTGTGACAAAGGCTCTTTTGGAAATCGGTGTTCCCTGTCTTGTTTAAATGTGAAAACATTTACTCTTTGGGAATACATAGTCCCCATATACACTTTTGAAGAAGTGAACTTCATTTGATACTCTTTATTTAACTCAAATCTCATGTGTTAAAAAAAGTTTAAAACATTTTCAATAAACTTCTTGAAAAGACTCTATGAACTTTCTAGACTTGACTCTTAATTTTCCTTGAATTTGAATTTATGGATCAAGGTTAGGATTCATGTCTATGGATGATTTTTATATGTTTATATGTCATTTAGAGTAGTTAGAATTGATGGGAAATGTTAGCACACTTTAGGTGGACTCGAACGGGCAAAACGATGAAAAATGGGTTGGGGGGGACGACCATGGCGCACCTCTGGCTTGCCACACGAACACCAAACTTCAGAGGGTCATTTCTAGTGCGTTTCTGGCACGCCTCCCCACCCTTGTTGGCACTACGGGGGATCGCCGCGCCAGCATCCCCCCAAACAAATCTAATGAATGTTTTCTCTCATTTTCTAACCTTAATTCGGTTAATTTCTATTCTTTTTCTCAACATCTCTGTATATTCTATTAGCCAAAACATATACACAAGAATATAACTCAAAACCTTTAATAATAAATATTTAACTCTCAAGAACTCCTTAATATCATCCCAAATTCAAGAACGAAAGCAATTCAAGAGCATAACTCAAGAACATCAAATTCTCAATCTTTTAGGATGAAATGAAATTGAAATAAACATGTTTGGCGCCTGGGTAACACAACCAACGCTATGTGAACTCAGGTACCTCTTAGGTTGCATCCTTTGTGAAATCCACAATCAATTCTTCAAGAAAATGGCGAATCTTGACTTTCCTCTTCTCTCTGAAACCTTAGCATGAATTTTCAATTGTGTGAACTAAACCAATTCAGTTTTGAACCTAATTAATTCATTTGAAACAAATTAAACCAATTGGTTATGTAAAAAAACAAAATACCTTTTTAAAATCCTTATCTAGATATCCCAACTTCAAATAGGCATATCCCTCATACTAACTCGTAAATGAGCAAACTCGGTGGAGTTGGAAAGATAATTCAAAAAAATTCATACATTGTCTTGTAGACCACCTAACTCATCATGTGTTACGAGTTATGGCTGTTTGAAGTTCACCAAAACTCATAATTAACATAACTTAGCAAAATTTTAGATTTTCGTACTTTCCAAAAATGGTTTCTTTCTATTCTGTCTTTCAAATAGCGAGGTGTTGCAATATCTACCCCTTGGGAACATTCGTCCTCGAATGAGTTTACTCTTAGTGGTATAAAGGCGTAACATATAACATTTAGCTCAAGCACCCAACAAGAAAATCTAGCACATCCGGTATATCAATTAAAGAGTACTAAGAAGGGAATTAGTACTTTGATTTGGAATTATCTAGGCTCAAAGAGAAGTTGATATCTCTTCACAATATCCTCCTCAGCTTCCCATGTTACTTCCTCAATAAATTTATTTCTCCACAAAACAAATAATGATGCTACTTCCTTGGTTCTTAACTTGCGAACATGACGATCTATCATCTAAACAGGAATTTCCTCATAAGACAAGCTATCCTTGATAATAATATCTTCATTTGGTTTAATTAGTGAATGATATCCAATACACTTATTCAACATTGAAATATGGAATACTGGCTAAACTTGTGCTAACTTTTGTGGTAACTCCAACTCATAATCTACATTACCAATCCTTTTGGATATTCTATAAGGACCAATATACCAGGAACTATGTTTCCCCTTCTTTAAAAATCTCATAACACCATTCATGGGGGAAACCTTTAAGTATTACCAATCATCTACTTCAAGTTCGATGTTTCTTCTTCTAACATCAATGTAGGATTTCTAACGACTCTGCGTTGTTTTCAAACTTTCTTGGATAACTTTCACCTTCTCCATAACTTGATAAACTAAGTTTGGTCCTATCAAACCAGCTTCACCGAATTCCACCAATATAATAGGAGGTATGAATCTTCTCGCATAAAGAGCTTCACAAGAAGCCATTTAGATGGCAGAGTGGTAACTATTGTTATAAGCAAACACAATAAGAGGTTTGTGATCATACCAATTACCTTTGAAATCAATCACATAGGACCTCAACATGTCTTCTAAAGTCTGAATAGTGCGCTCAGCTTGACCATCTGTCTGAGGATAAAAAGTAGTACTTAAGTTCACCTTTGACTCCAAGCCTTTCTGAAAAGATTTTAGAAATTAGCAGTAAATTGTGTACCTCAATCTGATATAATCGAAACAGGGGATGCATGAAGTCTATTACCTCTTGAATTTACAATTTAGCATAATCCTCTGCTGAATGGATAGTCTTCACGGTAAAAAGTGGGCTAACTTTGTCGTTCTATCAATAATCAACCTAATAGAATCATTTTACCTGCGAGATCGTGGTAACACAATAATGAAATCCATATTGATCATCTCTTACTTCCATTTCAAAAGCTCTATATTTTGATCCATACCACCAGGCCTTTGGTTCTATACTTTTTTCTTGTTGATAGTTCAAACATTTAGCAACGAACTCAACAATAACTTTCTTCATATTATTCCACCAATATACTTCTTTCAAGTAACAATATATCTTTGTGGAACCCGAATGGATAGAATATCTAGAGCTATGAGCTTCCTCTATGATCCTCTCTTGGAGTTCATTAACCTTTGGTACACACAATCTACGTTGATACCTCAATACACCATTTCCCCCTTTTTCAAAAGCCATTACTTTTTGCTTATGAACATTTGCCTTCCATTCAAACAAAACAGGATCTTGGTCTTGCTTTTCTTTCACTTATGACACTAATGATGATTAGCCCCATTCATCACCACTACTCCTCATTTTGTGGAATCCAATAGTCTAACTTCTAGTCGTGAAAGTTTGCGCACATATTTTTCTAACTCAATATTTTATTCTTCAACCTGGGCAATACTGCCCATAGACAATTTACTCAAGGCATCAGCAACAACATTAGCCTTACCTAGATGATAGAGGGTGCTTATGTCATAATCTTTTAGTAACTCTAGCCACCTCTAGATCATGGGTGGGATAATTCTTCTTGTGAACTTTCAGATGTCTGGAGGTATAAGCTATAACTTTACCATTTTGCATTAACAAACAACCCAAGCCAACTCTGGGGCACCATAATATACACCAAAGCATTGCGTACCCTCTGGTAAGATCAATTCTAGGCAGTAGTCAACCTATTTTCAATTTTTGAAATCTTTTTTCACAAGCTTCACACCATTGAAAGTTCATTGTTTTCTAATTCAAATTCGTCAAAGGGGGTGAAATAGATAAGAACCCCTCTACGAACCTTCTATAATAGTCACCCCCAAGGAACTCCTAATATCTGTTGGAGAAGTGGGTCTAGGACAATTTTGTACTACCTCTATTTTCTGAGTGTCAACTCTAATTCCATCACCAGAAACAATGTGGCCTAAGAATGCCACAGAAAGCCAAAAGTCACACTTAGAGAACTTAACATACAACTATCTATCTTTTAGAGTTTGTAGAACTACTCTAAGATGACTAGCATGATATTCTTTATTCCTCAAATATATCAGTATATCATCAATGAATACAATAACTAACATATTTAAATAAGGATTGAATACTTATTCATAAGGTCCATGAATGCTGCAAGAGCATTGGTCAAACCAAAGGACATAACGAAGAACTCATAATGACCATAGCGAGACCTGAATGCTGTCTTTCGAATATCGAATTCCCTAACTTTCAATTAGGTAGCCTGATTTGAGCTCTATATTAGAAAAAACAAGTGGCACCCTGAATTTGATCGAATAGATCATCAATTCTCCGAAGAGGATAGTTAATCTTTACAGTAACCTTGTTCAACTGACAATATTCAATACACATTTTAAGAGAGCCATCTCTTTTTCTCATGAATAGGGTCGGCGCACCCCAAGGTAAGACATTTGGTCATATAAAACCTTTCTCTAGGAGTTTTTTCAACTATTTCAACTCTGCTGGTTCCATCCTATATGGAGGAATACATATTTGAGGAGAAGAAGATCTATATCGAAGTATATTTCTCTCTCAAGAGGGACTCCGAGATGATCATCTAGAAAGACTTGTGAAAATTATTTTACTACTGTAAGTGACTGAATAAGAGGTATATCAACACTAGAGTCATAAAGTCGGATTAAGTGATAGACACACCCCTTAGAAACTAACTTTCTTGCCTTAAAGGTAGGAAATAAAATGACACTTAGGCACCGTTAAACCCCTCTTCCACTCTATTACAAGCTCATTAGGAAACAAGTCGAGTTTAAAATTAATAAGGTATAACAGGCATGAACCCAGTCAATACCTACAACAAAATTATAATCTACTATGTCTAACTCAACTAAATCAGCCATGGTGCTCTTGTGATTGACAAAAATGGTACAATAATGATAGACTCTCTCGTCTAGAATAGAGTCAAAAATACGTGTAGAAATTCTTAAGGGCTCACTAAGTTGCTCAGGATGAACATCACATGTCATCTCAACATAAGAAGTTACAAAAGATAAAGTCGCTCATGGATATAGAAAATCATAAATATCAAAGTTAAAGTCTCTTATCATACCAGTAACAACATCTAGAGAATTCTCTTTGTCACGACCTGAGGGTATACTGTAGAAGAAATGATATTTCAAATCGTGGAACGACGTACTCGATCTCTCGAAGGTCTTGTACAAACCCTTTGACATTATTCAATGCATACATGTATGAAAAGTAGTGCGGAATTAAAACTTTTCTCAACAAACGAACCATAGTTCAAAATCTCTTTAATAGAAAACATGGGAAAAGGCTAAGTCTCATAGTCGCTATCTTAGACACACGAATATATTGGGTCACAGCCCAAACATCAACAAAATAAAAATATCTAAGTCTATTACAATGTCATTAACAAGAAAATCTAAACATAAGTATGTCCTTGAATCAATTGAGGACATACCACGACTTGCTTGAATGAATGCTAATATCCAAGCTTCACTTCAATGACTCCTCTCAATTGACAACTACACCTTTAGAGATAAAATAGAATATATGGAATTAGTACGTTAGAATGCACTAAGTACGGTGACATGCAATTAAAATTTTGCTAAAAGGACATTTGTATAAAACATGCTCTATTCTATAGAAAACCACATAAGACAAGTATAAGAGTCACTTACAAGTCAACATAAACATATATAAGTCACATTCCACAATATATCATCAACATGACTTCAAAACATATAAGCATAAGACCCTCCTACCAAAGCCTACTTGAAGACCTAGGGAACTTACATACTAGCATCTTCAAAGCCTACTCGTGCCATATCTAGATAGTGTCCCATTCCATTACCTAAACGTTATAGAACTTATCCAAAAGTAGAATGTACCCCACTTGATGAAAATAGGCATTAACCGACATATACCATACTAGCTAGGCATAGAATTCAGAGTCTACCTTACTCCGATGGAGGGTGTTCTACTTGCCAAGAGTAGAACTAGGACACATCCCATGTAGGCACACGATTAAGGAATATCAAGGGATTCTTTGAACTCTATTCTCATCCTCAAGTAGAGCTACTACCTCAAGCATATTCACTCGGTGCTAGCCATGTTCTCATAGAGTAAGTTCATTCACACAAGGGCATGTGAAAAGGTACCATCTCAAAGTCATTACCTAATCATGATACACCTACCAAATATGGGACCTCTAGGGAAATGGTCAATAAGGATAGCTCAATGACTTTCTTAGAGAAGGTTTCATGCCGTTCCGACCAACCTATTCCTAAGTCCACAATTTACACAAGAAGGATACACTTACGACTTTCAACTTCAACAATATCTTAACCTTCTTTCTATTTTGAAGGTTCCACGTATTAGTCATACTTATAAGGGCACCATCTTAGGTCTACCGATCCTATATTTTCATTCATCATTCATCCATACACATACAAGACAAAGGAGATTAAGCCTACTAAGTCAAGATGTCCATATTCACATACTAGCATGTATCAAGTAGAGGAACATTGTCTACCACAAAAGATACACGCATGATCATCATGTCAACTATACAACAATATTCAAGTATCATGTAGGAATAACCAAGTTTACCTAGCAAGATACACTAGCAATACAACTAGAGACATCACCTTTGTCTAGCATGATCACCTATAATCAAGTAGGAGACAACATGATTTCACTTCATTCATACACATATACCACATAAGCCTTCACATTGATCATATAGACAAGTTATAACATGATAACATCATAATTCATTAAGTAATGCCGACATGGCCACATTCTTCACAATTATATCACATCAGCACCACAACCATAAGTGGACCATACCAATCATCACAATTCAATGCCTATACTACACAATATAGAAGAAGTCAGGTCAACATACCACCATTCCATCAACGACACCTTTAATCCTTAGCCTTTCCAACTAACTCAATCCACAAAGGCTCTTACCAATATCCATACAAATCAATCCAAATCAATACTCGAATCGTACAATGATTCAACATGATAGAACATGAAAATCTTTGAATTAAGGCAGCCTATATACAATTCTATCATAATTTATACATATATCAATAGCCCAATACAATCTACATAAGAATTCAACACGATAAGTCCATCATCAAATCACCCATAATATAGCCAAAATTAGGATTTCATGATTTTCATGGGTTCATAGGAATTTTGATAAAAAATCATTCAATTGACATCAATTATATCACAAAACATTGTTTCAAATCATTTCATGCAAGAACCTATTACTAGAAGTTGAAATAGAAGGTTTCATGTTTTTTATCATCTTTGCAAACCATTGAAATTGAATCCTTGAATGGAAGAGAATCCAAGAATGAAACACCATACCTTATGTCAATCAAAGACCACGAAATTGATGGATAAGAACTCAGAAAATCAGTCTTCTTCCTTGGAGCTTCAAAGATTCATCAATGGATGTTTTTGGAGAGAAGGAATGGAGAGGTTTTCTTTTGAGTTGAGGGTTTTGATTAAATTGTGACTTTTGGAGTTTAAAAAGACTCAATAGCCGTCAATAAGAAGTCCCCAAAATACCCCTACACATATAGGACCATTTAACCAATTCTATTTTGACTTAAAAACAACGCGACAATGGGACATGACTGTACGTCTCGGAGGCACTTCAAATTCTTGGTTCTGGAAAATTTTGAGACAAAATGGTTCTTGTCGGCCCTGCGTCACAGGGCAAAGTTTTTTCCCTTTGAGTACTGCAAGTGGGACGCGCAGGCACTGCCATATCTTGGTTGCCTCGACAGCTTCATTGGCCCATGTTTGGGTCCTCATCAAGGACCCTTTGTCTGGTCCTTGGGGCATAGTTCTTGGACATTTTGACCCTTTACATGTCCGGATATGTGTAGAAATCATCTATACTCAATTTCACCCTCAAACAATACCCCAAAACTCCACTACAAAACACTACGACACACTTGTTCAACTTGGACTAGTTTCCGAACGTCTTGGACGTTTCACTTCCAAACTCTTCCAAACTCCTCAAACTGAGTTCTAACACTATTATTAACCATTTTAGGACTTAATAACTTCATGACACACATGTTAGGATCTATCTTCACCTAGTTAATTTGTAGGGTGTTACATTCTCCTCCACTTGGACAACATTCTTCCTTGAATGACACTTGCAACACTTTCAACACTATCAAGGGATAAAGACTCAAGACTAAAAGATCATAACTATACCACACCATACACAATACACATAAATAGGAGAAACATCAACTCCACATAACCAAGAGACTCAAAACACAACAAGAAAGTAGGCACAACCTCTACAATTCATCATGCAATAAGAGTTAACCTATCCATGTCATATAAGAGGAACTTCCTTCTCTAAACATTATCATGCTCATATACATCAATTATATACACATTATAACCATTTTCATGAAAGAACAATGTAGTCAAATTTTCAAGTTCTTTACAGTGAAGTGTGATATCTAACACACTAATGCAATATTTAAGCAATCTGTGATGAAGGCATGACAATATGAGAGACAAGACCATATAAGCTCATTTTACTACACAAACATAACTTCATGAAATGAACAATACAAGGATATCAATGAAATTCATTTTCAACAAGACTCCTAAATAACATGTAACATGCTAATATGACATTATAACTCTCAAGATTGAATGGAATAAAAGAGAAGAGACAACAATCTACAACTAAACAATTCACCATAATCCCCCACATATAAGGAACCCATTACCACACAACAGAGAAAACAATTACTTACCGGCATCATCACCCAACTTTGCTCCATTAGCTTGGAGAACATAGAAAGGATTCCTCTTTGGAGTACCACCATTCAAAGCACTAGGAGGAACTTGCTTGGCCTCTCTTCCTCTAGCCGCAATAGTAGGACAATCCCACACCTTGTGCTCATCCTTACCACAACCAAAGCAACCACTGGTACAAGCTAGACACTTCCCAAAGTGCTTTTTCCCACAAGTAGCACAAATAGGCTTAACCACTCGGGAACCACCACCTCTCTCATAGTTAGTCTTAGGATCACTAGAACCATCTTGATTTGGAGCCCTCTTCTTAAACTTAGGTTGAACTTTATCCTCGGTCCTTCCCTGCTTAACATCTCTACTTCTCCTCCCTAGCTTAGACTCTTCAATAGATTGAGCATACACCATAAGCATATATAGAGTCATATAACCATGGAGCATGGCCGTACGACACTTTTCTTTCTCAAGGTCGGCAACATCGGTCACAAACCTACTCATCTCATCTCAAGGGTTAGACACCGAGGATGGAGCATACTTAGACAAGAGGGTAAACTTCAAGGAATACTCTTCAACACTCATGTTACCCTGCCTAAGGTTAATGAACTCCTCAACCTTCACCTCCCTCCTCTCACAGGGAAGATACTTTCCCAAGAAAGCCTCCTTAAACTCTTCTCACTCTATAGGACCCAACTCAATCAACCTATTTTCTTTCCATTGAGTGAGACACACTTGAGAAACCTCTTTCAATTGGTACTAAGCTAACTCCGCCTTCTCCCTAGAAGTCACTCCCATATCATGCACTATCTTATACACACCATCAAGAAATTCTTGGGGATCTTCTCCACCTTAGAGCCAAAGAATATAAGAGGATTCATCCTAAAAAAGTCCCTCAATGTAGATGTCATAGTACTCTCCAAAACATTCACCCTATGTTTAATACCCCTATTCACATGAGTTGTCATAGCTCAGGCTAAATCAAGTAGAGCCTCTCTAATCTCCCCATTAGTCATATCTGGGGGAACAACCGAAACCTCATTACCTTCACCCAAGTAGGGAGTTGATCACCTTGGGGAGAAACTTGGACACCTTTAGGAACTTGAACTTCTTGGGGAGGAACTTCCTCATTCACCCCTTCCTCTTCTAACCTTCTTGCGGCCATCCTTCTTGTAGTCATACCCTATAATCACAAGAGAAAAGATTAGGAATAGACACTTGTAACCTCAAATCTATTGGCATGACAAAAAAGTGATGAAAAAGTGAATATCTGTCATCCTATAGCCTCTCGCTTATAGATTTGTCATGTCTCACACCGATGAACAAGACTCTAATAGACGTGGCTATAATGAGACTTTGGATTCTTAAAGACTACTTCATAACCTAGCTCTGATACCAAGTTTGTCATGATCCGAGAGTATATCCTATGAGATATGGTATTCTCAAATCGTGGCACGGCGTACTCGACCTCTCAGAGGTCTTGTACAAGCACTTTGACATCATTCATTGTATGAAAAGTAATACGGAATTAAAACTTTTCACAACAAATGAACTATTGTTCAAAATCTCTTTTATAGAAAGCATGGGAAAATGCTAAGTCTGATGGTCTCCATCTTAGACACATGAATATATTGGGTCACGACCCATACGTAAACAAAATAAAAATATCTAAGTCTATTACAATGTCTTTAACAAGCAAAGCTAAACATAGTTATGTCCTAGAATCAATTGAGGACATACCACAACTTGCTTGAATGAATGCTAATATCCAAGCTTCACTTAAATGACTCTTCTCAATTTCCACCTACACCTTTAAAGATAAGACAAAATATATAGAATTAGTACATTAGAATGCACTAAGTATGGTGACATGCAATTAAAACCATGCTAAAAGGACATTTGTATAAAACATGCTCTATTTGAAGAAAACCTCATAAGAGAAATATAAGAGTTACTTACAAGTCAACATAAACATATATAAGTCACATTCCACAATATATCATCAACATCACTTCAAAACATATAAGCATAAGATCCTCCTACCAAAGGCTATCCTTGACCCGCTTGAGTAAGTTATGAAAGTGGCCTCCCATACAACCCCTTCACACACACCTAAGTGATCCTCTAGGCTACCTAAGATAATATTATTTTCTTTTTAACATTGAACTCACCACCTAAGGTTACTCTAAGATTCACTTGAGTAAAACATGAAGAGACCACCCATACACCCTCTTAAATCCTACTTAAGAAACCCTCAAAGCTACCCTAGATAGGGATCCTTTCATCAACATACATTAACTTAAGTCATAGTCATTCATTAAGTCAATTAAGAGATACTACGTCAAATAAGGACTTCACATAATGGTATTGGAGAAGACCTAGGGAACCTACATACTAGCATCTTAAAAGATTACTCGTGCCATGTCTAGATAGTGTCCCACTCCACTAACTAGACGTTTTAGAACTTCTCCAACACTAGAATGTATCCCATGTGATGAGAATATGCATTAACCAACATAGACCATACTAGATAGGCATGGAATCCAGAGTCTACCCTACTCCGATGGAGGGTGTTCTACTTGCCAAGGGTCAAACTAGGACACATCCCATGTAGGGACATGGTTAAGGAATAACAAGGGCTTCTTTGCACTCTAGTATCATCCTCAAGTAGAACTACTACCTCAAGCATATTCACTCGGTGCTATACATCTTCTCATAGAGTATGTTCATTCACATAAGGGCACATGAAAAGGTACCATCTCTTAGTCATTACCTAATAATGATACACCTACCAAAGATGGATCCTCTAGGGCTGCAACTCAATGGTCAATAAGGATAGCTTAATAACTTTCTTAGCGATAGTTTCATACCATTCCAGCGAACCTATCCCTAAGTCCACCATTTACACAAAAAAGGATAGCGGTATGGCTTTCAACTTCAAGGATATCTTAACCTTCTTTCTATTTTGAAGGTTCCACGTATTAGTCATACTTATAAGGACACCATCTTAGGTTTACCGATCCTAGACTTTCATTCAACGTTCATCCATACAAATACAAGACAAATGAGATTAAGCCTACTAAGTCAAGATGTCCATATTCACATACTAGCATGTATCGAGTAGAGGGACATAGTCTACCACACAAGACACACACATGATCATCATGTCAACTATAAAACAATATTCAAGTATCATATAGAAAAAACCTAGTCTACCTAGCAAGATACACTATTACATAAACTTAAAGAACATCCTTGACATAGGCAATCCTTGAATCATAAGGATCCCTTTACTTGGACTTGGGAGATCTATCCAAGTTCTTCACATAGGAGACATCCTCTAGCCATCACCCCCTACACTTTCTGTAAAAAGATGAAGAAGAATGATATTAGTACAATAATGCACCAAGTATGACAACCATGCAAAAGCATGCATTTAAACAGGACATTTCATTTGAAATCATGTACAAGTCTTTTTAGAAAACTTCATGAACATAGGCATAATAAACACAACATAGTTCACATACATCATATTGACATGGATACTACTCCTAATACCACATAAAGACATTTGTCATAATTTGAGGCACATTCAATACATACAATACATTACTTATCCTTTGTCTTACTTCTTTCAATAAGCAACCCTCAAGTGTACTTAGTACAATGTATCACCTTAAGGTCACCTTACAATAGCCTTTCATAGATATGCTTCATAAACACGACAACATATATTCACAACTCATAAGCACATCATAGACATCAACTTAACATAAGGACCATCACCTAAGACAACCCCCAAATCATACTAGTGCAATGTGTATGTAGTATCCCATAATACTACTTCCACCAAGTGTACCTAAGAAGTCACTCTAGACTAGTCATATCATACTCAACAAGTTATAACACTTTTATTTATAACTAGACATAATGAGCATACTTCATAGTATCATATAATGACTCTTTCCTTTACTACAACCTTACTCTTAACTCATTTATTTCATACCATAAGTAAACCACCCTCATAAGCCCTCCACAGTCTTACTTGTGCGACGTACACATGGAGTCCCATACACCCACATATAATAAGTAAACTCATATAGAAACAATATGTGTAAGTCACATACATAATCATAAGTCATGTCTTGACATATCTAAGTAACTTACCATGCATTCATACAATTCATAAATACATAACATAAGTCTTCATTTCATATAAGTAGTAATCTTACCCTTTCTTGGAGTTCACTAGTGCAATGCATGGGTAAGGTCCATAGTCCTACCTATACTAAGTAATCTTGTCAAGGAGTTATGATTAGAGTCCATAATATTATCTTAGTTCATTTCATACTTTGGGAGATATAGGCATAACCTACATAGACTGTCACACCCGGAGAGCATACCCCAGCTGAGACCAACGTCGTCGTCCTCTCAGAGGACTCATACAAGCCCTAAGCATTCGTCATAACATGTGGTCAGTAAAATTACGGAAAATTAAAAACTTTTACATTCTAATTGAAGTATACTTAGACTTCATACTAAACATTCATAATGACATACAATATTCTAAATTTTTTTCTCACATATATAAAACCATTTAAGGAGTGCAAATCTTGACTTAGCCAATATATAGTCAATATGCCATATAAGACTTAACACAAAAAAGATCCAAAGAACATAATGGAAATAGAATATTCTTAAATCTAATAAGTATTACTAAGCTTGAATATGAAAGATAGCATCCCTGAACATGAGGACCTACCCAGACATGGAGAAAGAGTTCCAAGATTCTTCAAATCGACCTCCTTAAACTTCAATGGCTGGATCCTACAGTTGTAGTAATATAAAGTAATGGGGTTAGTACGCCACATGTACTAAGTATGTGTATATGCACATAACACTTAAGGACATACATTAAAAGGACCATTTATCATTTATTTAGAAAGCACGCTAAGTCATATGAATGTCTTAAAGCACATATCCTAGAACATATACAAGTTAAGTACTTCATCAACATACAACATGATTAAAATCAAACAAATACTATCATATAGTCATGTTAACATTCATATTCAATAGTTCAAATATACATAACATACAAAACACTCATCAATGATCCCATCCTCAACCCACAAGTGCAATGGTCATGTGAAGCCCCATAACCCCACACAACCAAGTAGATAAGATAGGAGATCATAAGTAAAGCTTTGCTTCATATAACTTGGAACATAAGTAGTCATCACTTCATATACAATATAACCCAATAACATATTCATTATAATGACCAACATCATATAAGAGTAACATCATGTATCATAAGCATATATCTTTCATGTTATCATATTACATAAGAACAATCTCCTAGGACTTTCCTTAGAGTCAACTTGTGCAATGTTTAGGTAGAGTCCCATACCCCTACCTATACCAAGTAGACTCCTCAAGTCACCCTAGTCAACGTTAAGTTACGTTTCTTCCATTTTACATGAGGAACATTTGCCATTACCGACATAAACCATGTGAGCTAAACACGGAATCCGGTGTCATAAAACCCGATACAGAAAGAAGGTGGTCTACCAGCCAAAGTAGAACTTAACATGACATAGATTTCTAGGTGGATCCACTAGCTAGTATCCTATGATGGCAACATAGTTCAAGAACTAGGAGATGTATTAACGACCCATAGTTCCACATTACATGGCAGCCTCAATATCATGAGAGTCATTGTGACCTAACTTCCAACTAGGGAAGGGACACCTCTCACATCTAGTTCATCGTGCTTAGATTAAGTCCCTTTCTTGAATTACCTTTAATTTGTCTTTTATCATAAACTTATCATAGGCCATAGGAGATTAACTCCTTGTATAAACATGATCATGAGCTCTTTAGGATTAGATGAAAATTTCCTTTCATTCTAACCCTTTTTTTGTGAGATTAACATAACATAGTCATCTTGTGTAAAACATACAAGAGAATATCGTAACTTGCATTTATTGTGTTCTTATCATGACCTTACAAGTAACACGTTCATATCCCAACATATACACATAGAAACATCATACATACTTCCATAACATAGCATCATGATTTATAGGCTAACATAAACATTGTAGAGTAATTACAACTTTAGAAGACTTACCTCTTGCGTCCAAGAACCTTATTCAAGAACTTAGTTCAATTTACAACGTTCATAACCATAACATAGTGAAATAATCGATAGCATAATCAAGAACAACTCTTCAAATTATATACAAGATCAATGCATAATGTAGGATAAGAGAAAGGGTCATTTAAGAGTTCATTCTAGTCTTAGTTCTAATCCCTATGTTTACATGTCATTAAGTAGTAGCGACAACCCTACGTAACCATAATCTAAATAATAACATGCATCACACTATATTCAAACATTACTAACCCAATACTCAACAATTCTTGTGAATTTAACCATAGAAAACAATTTCTTTTCATCAAAATTCATGAATCTAGAGTTAGGAAGAAAATCCGTTTTGTAGAGTAAAAACCCTAGAATTGAATGTCTTGAAAACTTATCTTTGAAAGGTCCTCTTGGGGAAAGGAATACTAAGTGAAAACACCATACCTTATAGATGAAGAATCTACTAAAATTGGATGAAAAGCTTGAAATCTTCGTCTTCTTCCTTAGGCTCTTCCCGTTCTTCAATGGAGTTTGGAAAAGAGAGCGTTTTTGAGAGATGAGGTAAAACATGTTTGATCTGATTGGAACGTGTAAAAGTGGTCTAAAACTGACCTACTATCCATATATAGTTGTCCTATGAATTACCCAAAAGACCCTGCACTTAAATGGGTCTTTTTAATAAGTTAAATTATCAAAAATACGACTTTAGCGATTCTAGGAAGTAGTTGCGCGTCGCGGGGCCAAATCCCATCATTTTTCTGAGATTTTGGGTTGAGGCAGTGAGGTGAGTGTCAGCATCGCGTCACACGGATGCCTCTAAAATCTTAAGTCAGTGGCCTGCATGTCAGCCATACGTCGCACACCCTAGGCTCAAATCTTGTTCGCACAGGCTGCTTTGGCAGCCTGCCTACCCTTGTTGGGGTCCTCCCCAAGGTCCCTTCCGGTGGTCCTTGGTGTGTCCTTACTGGACGTTTGGACCCTTTGTACTACATACTACCTATCAAAGGTCTCTTTACAAGTTTTTGACTTCATTTGACACTTCTAAACCTTCACCAAACATAGGGACGTCAACTAGTTCAAATTAGCTAGTTCCCGGACGTCAAGGTCTTTCTTTGTCGTTTTGGCTCTAACATTTTCTAAATGAGTTTATTACATTAATATATGTCTGGAAACATCATTTTAAAGATTATTTGATAGATTAAGCTCTATTCTAAGTCATGACATTTCCGGAGTGTTACATTATCCCCCCTTAGGAACATTCATCCCGGAATGAAACTAAAATCTTTTGGAGGGTAGGAAAGACTCAATACTAGAAGCCCAACCAATCAACAACATAAAAATCATAATGAGTCACAGATCATATGAGTACTTCACAACTCCTTTCAAAACATACCACAACATTACACATAGCACTCAATTCATGATGCACAAACATATAAGAGATCCATATTCATAAAACATAGTGAGAAATTTCCTTCTCAACCATATCATAAGCTCAAAATGCATCAAAGATTTACCATTCTATCATTCTTCTCAAGACAACAACAAAACAACAAAATCTCAAGAAGACACATGCATACATATTTCACATAAGTGCAAGAATAGAGTATGAAAGCTTTTTCTTAAAACTCTAGTTGGTACAACTTTTACCAAAACATGCACCTATTTAGAAAACAGGTAAATTTCATGATTATTCATTACTTTCTCTATTAAGAGGAATGTCTAACATCAAGGAGTAAATAGATGAGGGTACCAGGACTTCATGTCGGCTTCAGCCTCCCACGTTGCACCCTCAACAAGATGGTTCCTCCATAGAACTTTTACAGAGGCAACCTCCTTGTTTCTCAACTTGTTGACTTGGCGATCTAGAATCTCAACCGGAACATCTTCATAGGAGAGGTTCTAAACCACCCCTAAACCTTCAATAGGCAGAATGGACACCTGGTCGTCTATGCATTTCTTTAGCATGGAAACATGAAGAACTGGATGAACTGAAGCTAGTTCACTAGGTAGTTTCAACTAGTAGGCAACCTTTTCAACCCGTTGTAAAACCTCATAACGACCAACATACCGGGGACTTAACTTCCCCTTTCTACCAAATCTCATAACCCCTTTCATAGGTGAAATCATCAAGTAGACATGATCACCTATTTCAAACTCAAGATCTCTTCTTATATTTTCGGTATAAGATTTTTGCCGACTACAGGATGTCTTTAATCTATCTCTTATGATTCAAACCTTCTCTATAGCCTCATAGAAAATCTCTGGACCAAGGAGCGAGTGATACGCTCAAACTTACTTCTCAAATAAGAAGTAAAGCGGTCGTATCGAGTAAAGAACCCAACTAATGAGGTTGGGATCGATCCCACAAGGAAAATAGTTCAGACTTAACTTTATTGTATTATTACTATTATTTAGCCAACTGTTTTCCAAAAAAAAACAACTAAGAGACAAAAAAGGGGGGGTTTATTTCTAAATTAATGAGAATGATTAACTAAATAAGATCGAACAACTAACAAATTTAACTTTCGGAGTTTTAATCAAATTGTAAAATTAACTAGGGCTTTAGTGTTCCCCACAGGTTCCTAACTTGGTAAATCTAACTATAACATCTCTATCCTGATATCTTGCATGTAAAGTGATAAGTTATGTATCTCTAAATCCTTGGTCCGGCATCTAGAAAATTTCACTCCTGACCTTGGTCCGGCTACGTGTGTTGCTATACTAACCCTTATCTTTACCTCATATTAAACATCGTATTCGGTATTTGACTAAGCTATTAACTCGTACCAACCAATACTAGTCTATTAGATAGTCTACACTAAATCTATGTTGATAATTCTTTTCCTATTATCTACCTCCTTGGTCCGGCAAGTAGCATTAAGGATAGTTCTAACGTTGGCCACCGTTAAAAAGAATTCTAAACGAAAGAATTATCAATACATGCAAGACACCACTCTAGAAATTGTTATTGAAGTCAGATTTCTACCTTGTTATTCACCCATGGTTCCCACAACCCTAGCTATGAGGTTTAGTTACCCATGTTCGTAATTACACAATTCATATCGTTAATGGAAGAGTTCATGCACTTACTTTTATGAAAAGGAATAATTTCCCAGAATTCAACTTGATTAATCACCGAAATCCACAACAATCAATTCCCGGAAAATATCTTAATTTCCAAAATCAAGAGTTTTCTAATATAATCGAAGAACTATAAACTAAAAATTATCCAGAAAGTCTAACCTCAAAAACGAAGTTTTTCCAACTATTTATAAGAAAAATAAAAACCTAATCAAATAAGGATTCTATTTACTAAAAATCTGTCCAAACGCGTCTGGGTCGACGGACCACGTGACGGACCATCATCGACACGACGGACCGTCATAGCCTCCGTCGTCCCATACTTCACATCTTATCATGTTGCTTTCTTCATTCCCCCCGACGGACAGGTATGACGGACCGTCGCGAGCATGACGGCCCGTCGAGGGTCTTCGTTCCAATACACTTGAACTTTGGAATTTTGGGTACTGGGATTACTCTCTGATAATTATGACGAACATGCAGGACGGACCATCATATCTGTGACGGTCCGTCACGAACTTCCGTAATCCCACACTTGGTTAGACTTCCCCAAATTTCCTTCAGCAACTTCTTCCTTCACTACGATGCCACCTACGGACCGTCACAGCCGCGACGGACCGTCATAGGCTCCGTAGGTGGTCTCTTCTGCAATTCTTTCTCAAAAACTCCCGCGTTCTTCCTTAGACAGATTTTCTGCAAACAAAGATAAACTTATATCAAAATCAACACAAAAAGGCTCTCTACACACACTAAACTTAAGGAAAAAGTATTAGAAATACTGTGAAACCACGGTACATCAACACCCTCAACTTAAATTCGTTGTTTGTCCTCAAGCGACGCACTATGACTCACTACAAATTCTTTGTACAAAAGTATCCATATTTTAATTTCCGCAATCATTTGGCTATCAACCTCGATTATTCTCATTATGTTCATGCATGGTCTCACTATTAGGCATTGATTTGTGTAGAATCAAAACATAACCCAGCTTTACTACGCAATGATGCCTATCCTCTTCAATTTCTCACCGAGATGCTAATATTTCTGGTATTACAACTTCTGTCCTTACTTCAAATAACATCCTCATTTTTCACACAATGATTTTAGTTTGAGTATAAGGATCACGTTTCGACACTCACTCTCAGAACAAATTCACCACTCATTTATACATATTGCCATAGGCTTGCCCTTATTTTCACTACTTCAAATTCCTCATACGCACTTAGGATCACAATAGGACTTTTTTAGATTGTAACATAGGCTCAGGGTCAGGTAGGGTGTATTTAGATATACTTTAGTGACTTGTTGCCCTCCTTGACATATCATTCTTATTTCGCCCTATTACTCAATTTTCTTTTCACTTTGCTGTTTTCCCTTTCTTATCCTTATGTGTAAGTGACTTTTCTCTTTTCTTGTGTTTATTTTGCTTTTGGTTATTATTATAATTTTTTTATTTTTTATTATTTATTTTTTTTAGTCACTTCTGTTTTATTCTTTCTTTCTCTTCATTCTTTCAACCCCACTTTCCGTGGTTTTCCTTATAGCAGCCACCCTCAACTCATGATTTTGCCATGAGTCAAGGTTCACAATACCCATGGTTGGGTCAGGGCCAAAACAAGGTTGCTTTTTGCATTAGCCACCCTCAACTTATGCTTTTGGCATAAGCTGAGGTGCACATGTCCAAGGAGGGACCAGGGCCAACACATTGCTCCCAGAGAAGATCATTTGGGGTAAAAAAAAATCTAGTTTAGGCTCAATTCATTTGGATCAAAAAGGGATTAACTTCATTTGGTTTTCTGTTATTTTTAGGCTCAAGATTGACTATTTCGAACAAGGGCCTATGATCCTTTCCTAAGTGATTGTTTTGACTCACTTTCAGTAGGACTAACCAGGCAAGTTCTAGCTCAGTATTAATGGTGGTCATTCGACTTTACCTCACACTCACATGACATTCATTGCATTCCCAGAGTATTAGACACCTAGTTCAAATCTTAGATTCAGGATTATGCAGAAGTGTATCCTTGTTTCATGTTTCAAACCACACAATTATCACTTACTATGCCTAGTCATGCAAATAATTATCGAGATATCATATTTATATTAGCCATCATGCTTCAGATTTATACTGTGTACATAAGATATGACATGCCGGTTCAACAGTAAAAGTAATCAGTCTTTTGGGGAAAAAGAACACAGGCAAGAAAACCCCAAAAGAGGATCGTGAACTTGGGCTACTCAGAATTCACCCAAGTGTTCACTTTCCATTTACCCCACCCCCTACAAAAAAATATGCAATTGTCCCCAATGCATAGAAAAGTTAAACTACGTAAAAGGGTAAGTGAAGCAAACCTAAGGCGCTAAGCGCCGGTGATCAGCAAGCTGGTGGGTCCGGTTCCCCGGAACCTGCTCCCTGCGTAGTCTGGACATCCTCAGTAATGTCCGCAGCATCCACAGCACCATCAGTAGCGCCTCCCACAGAATCTACAATTTTGGAGCTAGACGCCCCGGCAGCTACTTCTACAGCCCTCAACCTACGGGCCTCCTCATCGCCAATCGAGGCTCTCCTCGCAGATTCTATCTCACGGCGCTCCTTCTTCCTTGCCCTAGCCGCATCCTCCTCTCGACCCCTGCGTCTCTTGACATGCTCTTGTGGGGGAGGTGGTGGAACATCAGAAGTGGTAAACAGGGCGGCCATCACGGTGTCATCGGCAGGCTCCGCAGAAGGGGCCTCAGACTCAGGCACCCTCGCCTCTAAAATCATATCAAGATCCGCCCGCAGACTCTCAACCGCAGCCTGGAGAGTCGACATGTCCACCGGAGGGGCTGGTCGGGCTAGTACTCGTAATTCAAATGCGTCTAAGCGCTGGTGT
Organism: Solanum sitiens; assembly: GCA_016801875.1. NCBI lineage: Eukaryota > Viridiplantae > Streptophyta > Magnoliopsida > Solanales > Solanaceae > Solanum > Solanum sitiens. The sequence continues at coordinate 2,427,210 of JABWTJ010000039.1, read as the reverse complement.
ACCCCGGCGATCTGCCTCTCTGTGTGCTGTATCATCTTGCGCTCCACGCGCTCCTCTGCCTCAGCAATAGTCTTCTACATCCACGGCTGAATGTGATGCAGAAGAGTAGCCATCTGTGCCTCAAGTTTCTGAACCCGAGCTAGTGGGACCAGAGTGGCAGAAGGAGCCCAGCGAGAGGAGCTCGGGGCAGTGCTACTACCCGGGATAGACTCGACCGGAGTAGTGTCAGTGTGTGCAGAAGCAGCACGGGAAGCATCATGAGCATGCTCTACGGTGTCGGCCAGGTTCTCACCAAATGGGGCCACCTCTGGACGGGGCCCTCTGCGTGGGGCCAACTCATTGGCCTCATCCCTGATGAGGCCGATGTCAACATGTCCTGGCGGGGTCTTGAGCTGGTCAATGTGCCAAATGGGCACACCTGCTGATCTGCACAAAGAGAAAATCATGCAAGGGAAAGGGTAAGTTGTGGTGACCTTGAAGGCCCTCTCGTGCATTACCGCTTGGAGAAGCCAAGCGAAATCGACCTCGAACCCTGCCATCATAGCAGCCATCAGCACTGCACGATCCCAGGTGACTATGTTATCCGTAGCAGTGGGGGAGAGACAATGGCGGACGATCAACCAGAGAAACTTGGCCGTAAAAGTCAAGTTGGCCTTCCTGATGGCCCCCTTCGGCTCCATCACCCAATCCGCAGCCTCTCCATCAATAGATAGGTGCAGTGCCATCCACCTCTTGGTGGTCTCTCTCAGTGAAGGCTCACGTAAGAACCGGCCCTCTTTAACAATTTGCCACCGGTAATCAAACTCGGCGGTGAGAGGTGTGCTGGTGGAGTCAGAATCCGTGCCGTACAGATATCGGCGGATGGCTGGTAGGGAGATGTCAACCTGGATGCCTCGTACTCGGACATGCTCAAGTGGGGCCTGTTTGACGGGGGCAGACCGCCTATCGATCTGCGAGCGAAGAGTAGCCACATAAGAGGCATAGAACTCGCGGACTAGCTCCTCACTGTAGCGACCCAAAGAACGAACCGTCCACTCTAGCCGGTGTCTGGTGAAGAGGGTGTGAATATCTGGCATGGTGGGGAGACTTCCCGTGAGGACCCGCCGCTCCAGTGTAAGAGTCTGTGTCATGACGCCTTTGTCATTGAGAACCTTGGCGTCTAAGTATACCTTGTATTGCCCGTCAACACACCACCGATTGGGCTGATCGGCAACCGGGGCAGGGACTCCTGTTAGTGAGCCAGGAGTGGAGTCGGTGCTGTCAGCCTCATCATCTGAAGCAGACTGTGTAGCTGTGGCAGGAGCAGAGGCGTCTGCAGACCCAGAGGCTTCCTCTGACCACGAAACTCTTAAGGAGCCAGATGCTCCTTCGTCTTGGGCAGCTGACCCAGAAGGAGTGCCGGTCAGTGTGCGCTCCTCATCAGACTGGGAGGCAGTGACTACGCCGGGCGCCACCTTCTTGTGCGTGACTCGCGGTACACGTGGAGCTCGTGCTGGAGTAGCAGTAGGGGGCACGTATTCTGGATCATGCTCATCATCAGAGCCTATCACCAATCGGGCAGACGGGGCGACAGATTTTGAACGCCCACGTGCGTAAACGCGATCTTGTTTAGGTGCCATGATAGGTAGTACCTGTAACGAATCATCATTAGTACTTGAAGGATGAAGCATGACACAAAAGAAATAAACATTTGAGACAATAATACTCAGACACTCAAACCAGTGATAACAGCTCTGAAGTAGCAGTAGGGCACAATGGACCTGGTGACGGACCGTAGTGCGTATGACGGACCGTCATGCAGTCCGTCATGTAATACTTGGGAAAGTCTCAGACCGATACGACGGTTAAGCAGGACGAACCGTCATGGGTATGACGGTCCGTCGCAAGTGTCCGTCAGAGGACACTTAGAAAAAGTGTTGAGACCCATAGGACAGGGGTCTCTGACCGTCACGACGGTTGTGCAGGACGGACCGTCGTGGGTGTGACGGTCGGTCACATATGTCCGTCAGTGGACACTTGGAAAAAGTATTGAGACCCATAGGACAGGGGTCTCTGACCGTCACAACGGTTATGCAGGACGGACCGTCGTGGGTGTGACGGTCAGTCGCAAGTGTCCGTCAGTGGACACTTGGAAAAAGTGTTGAGACCCATAGGACAGGGGTCTCTGACCGTCACGACGGTTGTGCAGGACGGACCGTCATGGGTATGACGGTCCGTCACATGTGTTCGTCAGAGGACACTTAGAAAAAGTGTTGAGACCCCTAGGACAGGGGTCTCTGACCGTCACGACGGTTGTGCAGGACGGATCGTCATGGGTATGACGGTCCGTCACATGTGTCCGTCAGTGGACACTTAGAAAAAGTGTTGAGACCCCTAGGACAGGGGTCTCTGACCGTCACGACGGTTGTGCAGGACGGACCGTCATGGATATGACGGTCCGTCACATGTGTCCGTCAGTGGACACTTAGAAAAAGTGTTGAGACCCCTAGGACAGGGGTCTCTGACCGTCACGACGGTTGTGCAGGACGGACCGTCATGGGTATGACGGTCCGTCATCGGGTTGTCGTGCTGTGAAACAGAGACAGAACTGAGGGGTGCCAAGTTTTACCCCATGTGAGTCAGAATGACAACCCAAATTGGTAAGTTTTAAAGCCCTAATTTCTCTAGTATTGTCCAGGCAGTTTGTGGAATTACAGACCTAAGTTAGATAATATCTAGGCAAAAGCAGAAACCCATATGCAATCAATAGGGAAAAACAGTAAAACAACCAAAAAAATAGTAAAGGGTAGAGTTTCAGGAATACATACCTTGGAAGAGGAGACAATAATGCACAAATGATGGCACTCAAGTTAGAAGGTTAAGAATCACTGCAGCAAATTCCGACCAATAGGGAAAATTTTGGGATGAACAATGGGAGAAGATGGGGAATTTGGGAAGAGAGTGAAGTTGGAAGGGGAGAAAATGGAGGGAAGATTAAGTGAAAACTGATAATGAAGGGGTGGGGGGGTTTAAAACGTTTTAAACTTTTAAAATTCTCAAGCCGGGTCGGGTCGGGTAGCCGGGTAATGGCGTGACGAAACCCCGATGACGGTTCGTCGCAGTTGTGATGGTCCGTCACATGGTTCGTCGCCTGTGCCCTAGTTTTTCAAAATTACAAGAGAGCGTACCTGGCACGACGGAGTCATGCGACGGTCCGTCACAGGCGTGACGGTCCGTCGATGTATCCGTCAGTGACTGATGTAGAGTAACTTGTCTGCAGTACTTCCTGTAGATGTGCTACCTGAAAATTTACAACCCATAAATAGAAAATGCTACTGTTACTAGAAAGAGAAAAACACAAAAACTATAAACGTGATTAGATGATAACTATTGGGTTGCCTCCCAACCAGCGCCTGATTTAACGTCGCGGCACGACTGAGGACACTTGATTACTCAGACTTCATCAAGATAATATGCCCCAACCACCTCATTCGCCAATTCCGCATGACCAATATAGATTTTGAGACGTTGTCCGTTCACCTTAAACCGCACACCTTCCTTGTTTTCCAACTCAACGGCTCCATGAGGGAATAATTTGGTGATCAAGTACGGTCCAGTCCATTTAGACTTTAGCTTGCCCGGAAACAAGCGCAATCTAGAGTTGAATAAAAGCACCGAATCCCCAATCATAAACTCTCGTTTCTCGATTTTTAGGTCATGCTACTTCTTCATCTTCTCTTTGTAGAGGGCTGAGCTTTCATAAGCCTTAAGGCGAAATTCATCGAGTTCATTTAACCCATTTAATCGTTGTTCTGTAGCTTCGTTCCAGTCCATTTTTAGATTCTTCATAGCCCACATGGCTTTATGCTCTAATTCAACCGGAAGATGACATGCTTTCCCATATACTAGTTGGTATGGGGACATACCTATGGGAGTCTTATATGCTGTCCGGTAAGCCCAAAGAGCATCATCAAGCCTCCTTGACCAATCTGTTCTACTAGCGTTCACTGTTTTCGACAAAATCTGTTTGATTTCCCTATTTGATACTTCAACTTGCCAACTAGTTTGAGGATGGTAAGGAGTGGCCACATTATGGCGAACCCCATATTTCTCCAATAATCCCTTGAACAATTTGTTGCAAAAGTGGGATCCCCCATCACTAATAATTGCCCGTGGGGTACCAAATCGAGAAAATATATTCTTTTTCAAGAATGCAGTGACACTCTTCCCTTCATTGTTTGCGAGGGCGATAGCTTCCACCCACTTGGATACATAATCCACTGCTACTAAAATATACTTCATTCCATGAGAACTCACAAACGGACCCATAAAGTCAATACCCCAAACATCAAATAACTCAATTACAAGAATGGGATTTAGAGGGAGCTCTTGCTTTCTTGAAATGCCGCCATCTCTTTGACATCTATCACATGCTTTGGCGAACTCATGAGCATCTTGATGAATAGTTGGCCAATAGTAACCACTTTGGAAGATCTTGTGAGCAGTCCGGACACCACTATGATGTCCACCAAAGGGTGAGGAATGGCATGCCTCTAAAATACTCAACATCTCGACTTCTGGCACACAACGCCGAATAAGCCCGTCAGCACAACTCCTGTATAAGTATGGTTCATCCCAAAAGAATTTCTTCACATCGTACATGAACTTTTTCCTTTGATGAAAAGACAAGTCCGATGGAACAAGATCACTAGCTAGGTAGTTCGCAAAATCTGCAAACCACGGAATCAGGTCTTGTGAGGCAGCCAAGACATGCTCATCGGGGAACGTGTCATCAATATCAGTCTTATCCCCCAACTCTCTCATAGCTTCATCTTCTAAACGGGACAAGTGATCAGCAACTTGATTTTCGGTCCCTTTTCTATCCCTTACCTCAAAGTCAAATTCTTGCAGTAGTAATACCCAACGAATTAACCTTGGTTTTGCGTCCTTCTTCGCCATCAAATATCTCAGGGCTGAATGGTCAGTATGCACTATGACTCTAGTACCTAGCAAATAGGAGCGAAATTTTTCAAACGCAAATACTACAGCAAGGAGCTCTTGTTCAGTGACTGTATAGTTCTTCTGAGCTTCATTGAGGGCTTTACTAGCATAGTAAATGGGATGAAGGATTTTGTCCCTTCTTTGTCCCAATACCACACCAAGGGCAACCCTTCTCGCATCACACATTACCTCAAATGGACTGTTCCAATCCAGAGAAATAATGATAGGTGCAGATACCAGTTTTTCTTTGAGATCGCCGAATGCTTTCAAACAGGATTCATCAAAAGAAAACTTACAATCTTTCTCCAACAGTTTGCACAATGGATGTGCCATTTTCGAGAAATCTTTGATGAATCTCCTGTAAAAACCTGCATGCCCAAGAAAGCTTCTCACACCTTTTACGGAGATAGGTGGAGGAAGTTTCTCTATCACCTCGACTTTGGCTCGATCAACTTCTATGTCTTTTTTTGAAATACGATGGCCCAAAACAATACCTTCTTTGACCATGAAGTGGCATTTTTCCCAATTGAGAACTAAATTGCAATCTTCACATCTCTTAAGAACCTCAGACAAATGGCTCAAACATTGCTCGAAAGTTTCACCAACCACTGAAAAATCATCCATAAAGACCTCAATAGTATCTTCCACCATGTCGGAGAATATAGACATCATACATCTCTGAAATGTGGCGGGTGCATTGCACAACCCAAACAGCATTCTCTTGAACGCAAAGGTCCCATATGGACAGGTAAAAGTGGTCTTCTCTTGATCTTCTGGTGCAATAGAGATCTGATTATACCCTGAATAACCATCAAGAAAACAGTACCACCCTTTTCCGGCGAGTCTATCCAACATCTGATCCATGAAGGGCATGGGAAAATGGTCCTTTTCGGTCCATGCATTTAATTTCCGATAATCCATACACACCCTCCATCCAGTCACCGGCCTCATTGGAACCAGTTCATTTTTTTCATTGGGGACCACAGTCATTCCCCCTTTCTTAGGTACACACTGAACAGGACATACCCAACTACTATCGGCGATTGGATAAATTACTCCTGTATCTAACCACTTTATGATTTCCTTCTTCACGACCTCTTGCATAGGTGGGTTTAAGCGTCTCTGGTGCTCAATACTTGGCTTATGATCGGGCATGAGTTGGATTTTATGAGAACAAATACCAGGAGGGATCCCAATAATGTCCGCAATGGTCCACCCAATAGCTCTTTTGAACCTTTTTAGCACTTTGACTAGACTCTCAACTTGTTGTTCATTTAGATCTGATGCAATGATTACCGGTAATGTGTCACCGGTTCCTAAGAATTCATACCTTAGATGAGGTGGGAGAGCTTTTAGTTCTAACTTTGGAGCCTCCTCAATGGATGGTTTAGCGGGTGGAGACTCGCGATTCTTCATGTCTAGCTCATATTTCTTTGGTTTAAACCGGACATTACCACGATCAAGGGCAGCAACTAATGACATATATTCTTCAATGCCTTCATTATCAAGATTCATTATCACTGCCGTCAGTGCTTCTACACCTAGTCGTTCTTCTATTTGTGTCTTGGATGATTCACCAATTTTGTAGGATATGGCAGATACCGATTGGAGCTCACCACTGCCGCATGGACCTACAAATGTTGAAAGTCACTTCTTCATTGTTCAACCAAAATTTCATCTGCCCTTTTTCCATATCAACTAAAGCTCTACCCGTAGCAAGGAATGGCCTCCCAAGAATAATAGGCACCTCAAAATCGACTTCACAATCAAGAATGACAAAATCTGCTGGAAATATGAACGACTCCACTTTTACTAGCACATCATGGAGTATCCCTATAGGCCTTTTTACTGTTCGATCGGCCATCAGTAGCCGCATCGCAGTGGGCTTTGGGTCACCCAAACCCAACTTCTTATAAATCGAGAGGGGCATGAGATTTATGCTTGCCCCCAGATCACATAATGCTTTCGCAAAATGTAATAACCCGATTGTACAAGGAATAGTAAATGCACCCGGATCTTCTTTCTTTTGCACTAACGACCTTGTAGCAATAGCACTACAATGCTGCATTCTGTCATCATCCTCAAAAGTGACCGATCTTTTCTTTGTAACCAAATCTTTCATAAACTTGGCATAACCGGGCATTTGTTCAAGAGCTTCTACCAAAGGAAATTGATAGAAAGTTGCTTCAACAATCTTATAAAACGCCGATATTTGCCATCTTCGGTCTTTTTCACTAATCTTTGAGGAAAGGGGGGTGGAGGTCTAGGCATGGGAGTTACCTTTTTAGGCACTTCAGCAACTTTCTCAGTGTTATCTTCTACTTCATCACTAACCTCTACCACTTCATCATTTTCTTTCATCACCTTTTCCACAATAGACGGTATAGGTGGGTCAATAGTTTGTTTACCACCACGAGTAGTAATTGCCATGCAGTGTCCATCATTTTTTGGATTTTGGACAGTGTTGCTAGGAAGAGTGCCCGGTTGCCGTGTGTTCACAGTTGCAGATAATTGAGCCATTTGCAATTCAAGCTGCTTGATTGATATGGCATGTGTATCAACTTTCTGTCCAATACCTGCTACATCACTCCTTAACTCTTTGGTGTGCTCATCACTAGCATCGAACCTCCTCATCATCTTGTGCAACATATCCTCAACTCGCGCCATACTACCTCCACCATCCCTAGGAGCAACTTCACGATTTTGAGGAGGAACATATGGCCCACTTCTCTCATTTCTGTTACCATAGTTACCCCTGTTGAAGTTGTTGTCGCGGTTGTAATTTCCATCACGAACATAATTACCCTCGCGGTTGTAGTTACCATAGTTCCGACCTTGATTTCCTTGACCTTGGCGCCAATTCTCCTGATTGGAGCCTTGGGCATTTGGTCGGAAACCCCCCGTCTGATCATTTACTGCATAAGAATCTTCCTCATAATAATATTCATCAGTTGGTGGTGGTGGTTTAGACAAGTAGTTCACTGCGTTTATCTTTTCTGCACCCCCAGTGACATGTTTTAACACTAACCCAAGCTCAGTTCTCATCTGTGCCATCTCTTCACGAATCTCATCTGTGGCTGGGTTGTGTGTGGATTGCACTGCAAAAGTATTTCTCCCAGTATCTGTCTTTCTAGTACTCCATGCTTTATTATTTTGGGAAATTTTCTCTAATTTTTCGGCAATTTCAGCATAAGGACACTCCCCATAAGAACCACCTGCTATAGTATCCAATACCGCTTTATTATTATCATCCTGTCCCCGGTAGAAGTATTCTTTGAGTGACTCATCATCTATGCGGTGATTGGGGACACTTCTCAGAAATGAAGTGAACCTATCCCAAGAACTACTAACTGATTCTCCTGGTAGTGCCACAAAGTTGTTAACTCTATCTTTGTGATTTAGTTTCTTGGAGACCGGGTAGTAACGTGCTAAGAAAACGTCCCTTAATTGGTTCCAAGTGAAGATTGAGTTATAAGGAAGCTCAGTGAACCAAATGACAGCCTCTCCCGTCAGTGAAAGAGGAAATACTCTTAGCCCTATTACATCCAAATTCAAATCAGGCCTCCCTACACAGCTTTTACACACTGCCCTCACCTTAGCTATATGAGCATGTGGATCCTCGGACGGTAGTCCGGAAAACAAACCTCTAGCAGTGAGCATTTGCATTAGACTACTAGTGACTACAAAGGTGTGACCTTCAGGTAGAGGGGGCAATACAAGTGGCCCATCAGAATCTGCAATATTGTCATAGCCTCTGTAGTATTCTTGAGGACGTGGTGCGGGATTTTGTCCCCTTTGTGCACCTGGATTAGGATTATCAGGTAATAATCGACCATGAGCATCAACCGGAGCTGGGTTGTTCAGGTTTGGATCATCATCATTTATACCCAAGTTTCGATTCATTCTTCGTAGTGTACGCTCTAACTCGTGATCGTAGGGAAACAAGGGTTCTCTTCCGCTCCGTGTATTTGGCATACAAGGACGTCAAACCTAGAAAAAAATCAAAAACAACAGAAAAAGTAAAATCAGGAAAATATTAACTAAATTTTAGTAATAAATTAAAGTTAATCTAAAAGCTACTTTCCCCGGCAGCGGCGCCAAAATTTGATACGCTCAAACTTACTTCTCAAATAAGAAGTAAAGCGGTCGTATCGAGTAAAGAACCCAACTAATGAGGTTGGGATCGATCCCATAAGGAAAATAGTTCAGACTTAACTTTATTGTATTATTACTATTATTTAGCCAACTGTTTTCCAATAAACCAAAAGACAAAAAGGGGGGTTTTATTTCTAAATTAATGAAAATAATTAACTAAATAAGAATGAACAACGAACAATTTTAACTTTCAGAGTTTAATCAAATTATAAAAGTAACTAGGGTTTTAGTGTTCCCCACAGGTTCCTAACTTGGTAAATCTAACTATAACATCTCTATCCTGATATCTTGCACGTAAAGTGATAAGTTATGTATCTCTAAATCCTTGGTCCGGCATCTAGAGAATTTCACTCCGCACCTTGGTCCGGCTACGTGTGTTGCTATACTAACCCTTATCTTTACCTCATATTAAACATCGTATTCGGTATTTGACTAAGCTATTAACTCGTACCAACCAATACTAGTCTATTAGATAGTCTACACTAAATCTATGTTGATAATTCTTTTCCTATTATCTACCTCCTTGGTCCGGCAAGTAGCATTAAGGCGAGTTCTAACGTTGGCCACCGTTAAAAAGAATTCTAAACGAAAGAATTATCAATACATGCAAGACACCACTCTAGAAATTGTTATTGAAGTTAGATTTCTACCTTGTTATTCACCCATGGTTCCCACAACCCTAGCTATGAGGTTTAGTTACCCATGTTCGTAATTACACAATTCATATCGTTAATGGAAGAGTTCATGCACTTACTTTTATGAAAACGAATAATTTCCCAGAATTCAACTTGATTAATCACCGAAATCCACAACAATCAATTCCCGGAAAATATCTTAATTTCCAAAATCAAGAGTTTACTAATATAATCGAAGAACTATAAACTAAAAATTATCCAGAAAGTCTAACCTCAAAAACGAGGTTTTTCCAACTATTTATAAGAAAAATAAAAACCTAATCAAATAAGGATTCTATTTACTAAAAATCTGTCCAAACGCGTATGGGTCGACGGACCACGTGACGGACCGTCATCGACATGACGGACCGTCATAGCCTCCGTCGTCCCATACTTCACATCTTCTCATGTTGCTTTCTTCATTCCCCCCGACGGACAGGTATGACGGACCATCGCGAGCATGACGGCCCGTCGAGGGTCTTCGTTCCAATACACTTGAACTTTGGAATTTTGGGTACTGGGATTACTCTCTGATAATTACGACGAACATGCAGGACGGACCGTCGTATCTGTGACGGTCTGTCACAAACTTCCGTAATCCCACACTTGGTCAGACTTCCCCAAATTTCCTTCAGCAACTTCTTCCTTCACTACGATGCCACCTACGGACCGTCACAGCCGCGACGGACCGTCATAGGCTCCGTAGGTGGTCTCTTCTGCAATTCTTTCTCAAAAACTCCCGCGTTCTTCCTTAGACAGATTTTCTGCAAACAAAGATAAACTTATATCAAAATCAACACAAAAAGGCTCTCGACACACACTAAACTTAAGAAAAAAGTATTAGAAATACCGTGAAACCACGGTACATCAGCGAGGACTCTCCAATCTCTAACCATCGAATCGGAGATCTGCACCTTCTACCATACAGAGCTTCAAAAGGTGACATGGAGATGCTCGAATGATAGCTATTGTTGTAAGAGAACTCAATCAAAGGTAAGTGATCATCCCAACTTCCTATGAAATCAATAACACAGGCTCTCAACATATCTTCAAGGTTCTGAATGGTTCGTTCCGCTTGACCTTCTGTCTGAGGATGAAAATCGGTACTAAGTTTCACTTGAGTACCTAAACCCTTTTGAAAAGCCTTCCAAAAACGAGAAGTGAATCGGGCACCTCTATCCGAAATGATGGACAAAGGAATCCCATGAAGACTCACAATATCATTAATGTAGATTCTTGCATAATCTTCAGCAGTATATGTAGACTTAACAGGAATAAAATGGGCAGATTTGGTCAACCTATCAACAATAACCCATATAGAATCATTTTCCCTTCGGGTTCGAGGTAACCTAACAACAAAGTCCATATTGATGGCTTCCCACTTACATGTAGGAACATCTATGATTTGAGTTAAACCACCCGGTTTAAGATGCTCAGCTTTAACCTGTTGGCAATTTGGACATTTAGCGACAAACTCTGCTATGTCCCTTTTTAAACCATCCCACCAATAGACTTCCCTAAGATCATGATATATTTTGGTGGCACCCAGATGTATAGAACAGGGAGAACCATGGGCTTCTTCTAGAATCTAATATCTTAAATCCTCTACATAGATACACATAATCTCCCTTGGTACCTAAGAACACCATTCCACCTTGGGAGAATGACTCATTGAGCTTACCAAGTACTGATTCCTTCAACAATATCAATAGAGGATCAATATGTTTCTTAGATTTTACATCAACCACCAATGATGAGTCGGAGTTATGATTGACCATGAAACCACCATTTGGGGAATCTTCTAAATGCACACCTAAGCGATCCAACCTATGAACATCTTTCACAAGTTCTTTCTTCTCTTCTTCCACATGAGAGACACTACCCATAGTCATACGACTCAAAGCATCCGCAACCACGTTGGCCTTGTCAGGGTGATAAAGGACACTCATGTCATAATCCTTCAAAAATTCTAACCATCTTGTCTGTTGGAATTCAACTCCTTTTGTGTAACACATATTGAAGACTTTTATGGTCAGTAAATACATCAACATGCACACCATACAAAGAATGCCTCCATATTTTTAAGGCCAAAACTACAGCGGACTAACTCAAGATAATGAGTTGGGTAATTCTTCTCATGAACTTTGACTTACCTAGAAGCATAAGCAATAACCTTGCCGTGTTGCATGAGAACACATCCCAAGCCCACTCGAGAAGCATCACAATACACTACAAAGCCTTCATTAACCTCCGGTAAGGTCAACACCGAAGCAGAGGTAAGCTTATATTTTAATTCTTGAAAACCTTTCTCACAAGTTCCAACCACTCAAACTTCAACTTTTTTTGGGTCAAAGTTGTCAAAGGAGAAGCAATGGACGAGAATCCATCAACAAATCTTCTATAATAGACGGCTAGACCCAAGAAACTCCTTATGTCTGTGGGAGTCAAAGGTCTAGGCAAATTTTTGACCGCATCCGTCTTCTTCGAATCAACCTCTACACCATAACCAGAGATAATGTGGCCAAGAAAAGTAACTGACCTCAACCAAAATTTACACTTGCTAAATTTGGCATAAAGTTGGTGTTCTTTGAGGACTTGCAAGGCCAACCTCAAGTGACTCTCAGGATCATCTTCATTCTTAGAGTATATCAAAATATCATCAACGAACACAATCACAAATGAATCAAGGTAATCTCAGAAACTCTATTCATTAGGTCCATAAATGCCTTCGGGGCATTTGTTAACCCAAAGGACATAACTCAAAATTCATAGTGACCATATCTAGATCGGAAAGCTGTCTTCGGAACATCTTCACCTCTCACCCTAAGTTGGTGATATCTCGACCTTAAGTCAATCTTGGAAAAGTAGCTAGCACCTTGGAGTAGATCAAAGAGATCATCAATCCGAGGGAGAGGATATTTGTTCTTTATAGTGACCTTATTAAGTTGGCGATAATCAATGCACATTATAAGGGACCCATCCTTCTTCTTAACAAACAAGACCGGAACACCCCATGGAGAAATACTAGGTTGAATGAAACCCTTATCTAGTAAATCTTTGAGTTGGAGCTTCAACTCTTTCAATTCAGCCAGAGCCATCCTATATGGAGAAATTGAAATGGGATTCGTATCCGGTAATAAATCAATGCTAAAGTCAATATCCCTTTCGGGAGGAACTCTTGGAAGGTCATTAGGAAAAACCCCTGGGAATTCCCTCACTACAGGGACTGACTCAATAGAAGGAGTTTCACATTCTAGGTCCTTAACTCTCACCACAAGATATAGACAACCCTTGGCTATCATCTTACAAGCCTTCAAACAAGAAATAATTTGACCCCTTGGTATATAATTTACCCCCTTCCACTCTAAAATGGGTTCATTAGGCAATTGAAACTTCAATACCCTTGTTCTACAATCTATGGAAGCAAAACAATCATGAAGTCAGTCCATACCCAAGATGATATCAAAATCAAACATGTCAAGTTCTACCAAATCAACAAGAGTAACTCTATTGGGTAGCATCACAGGACATTTCCTATAGACTCTTTTTGCAACTATAGAGTCACCCATTGGGGTACAAACCGAAAATGGTTCAATCAAAACATCAGGAAGTACATCAAACTTCCTAGCTACCAAAGGTGTAACAAAAGAAAGGGTATCACCTGGGTCAAGCAAAGCATAAACATTAACAGAGAAAACTTGTAACATACCCGTCACATCGTCGGCATAGCTTTCTTGTTCGCCCCTAGCCTTGAGTGCATAGAAATGGTTCCTTTTTGGAGCTTCAGAACTAGGACCGCTTGGTTGAGTTTGGCTATTCCCCTTTACTTGACTTCTTACATTAGGGAAATCTTTCACCATATGGCCACCTTTGCCACAACCATAACAACTATTAGTTCCAACAAGACATTTACCCACATGTTTCTTACCACACTTACCACAAGTTGGTCTTTCTCTTGGTGTATCAACATTTCTCCCCTTTTGAGGTTCAGGATTAGAACCTCTATCATTGTGATTGTACCATGTCTGAGCCACGTCCTTGAGTTGATAAGCACCAAGTTCATCCTTCTCAGTAGTAGTCACCCCCATAGAAAACAAAATCTTGTAGACCTCATCAAGGAATTCTTGGGGGTCTACATAAACTTTTGACCCAAGGAAAATAGGAGGATTCATCCTCGTAAAAATCTGTCAAACGGCTAGCCATAGTACTATCATGCTAGTTCTCTCGAGGTGTAACCTCTTTGTTAGCTTGTACCTTAATAGCCTGAGCTTGGGTGGTGATGTCTTGGGCCATTTGTAATAGGGCTGCCCTCACCTCACCATCCGTCATAGACGGAGGATTCACCGAAACTTGATCATTCACAGCAGCTCGCATTTGAGAAGCATTTTGATTGTCTTGGGGAGTAGGTCCCGCATTCGCAATCTCATATCGTACTCTCCTCGCGGCTGTCCTTCTTGTGTTCATCGCCTATAACCACAAGAAAGGGATTAGATGCTAAAACACACATAGTGTAAAAACTCTAAAGGCACGACATAGGATTATCAATAAAAAGAGAAGTTTCCTAATCATCACATAATCTCTTGTTCATAATTGTGGCGCGCTTCACAATCATGAACAAGACACTAGGTAATGTGGTTTAGTGAGACATTGATCCAAAGGATATTGAAACTCATGCTCTGATAGCAACTTTGTCACACCCAGAGAGCATACCCAGAGGAGACCGGCGTCGTCGTCCTCTGAGAGGACTCAGACAAGCCCTTAGCATTCGTCATAACATGTGGTCAGTAAAATTGTGGAAAATTTAAAACTTTTACATTCTAATTGAAGTATACTTAGACTTCATACTTAACATTCATAATGACATAAAATATTCTAAAAGTTTGTCTCGCATATATAAAACCATCTAAAGAGTGTAAATCTGGACTTAGCCAATATATAGTCAATATGCCATATAGGCCTAATACAAAAGAATCCAAAGAACATAATGGAAATAGAATATTATTAAATCTAATAAGTCTTCATAAGCTTGAATTTGAAAGATAGCATCCTCGAACATGAGGACCTACCAAGACTTGGAGAAAGAGTTCCAAGCTTTTTTAAATCGACATCCTTAAACTTCAATGGCTGGAACCTACAGTTGTAGTAATATAAAGTAATGGAGTTAGTACGCCACATGTACTAAGTATGGGTATATACACATAACACTTAAGGATATGCATGAAAATGATCATTTATCATTTCTTTAGAAAGCATGCTAAGTCATATGAATGTCTTGAATGCACATATCCTAGAACATATACAAGTTAAGTACTTCATCAACATACAACATGATTAAAATCAAAGAAATACTATCATATAGTCATGTTAACATTCATATTTAATAGTTCAAATATACATAACATACAAAACACTCATCAATTATCCCATCCCCAACCCACAAGTGCAATGGTCATGTGAAGCCCCATAACCCTACACAACCAAGTAGATAAGATAGGAGACCATAAGTAAAGCTTTGCTTCATATAACTTGGAACATAAGTAGTCATCACTTCATATACAATATAACCCAATAACATATTCATTAAAATGACCAACATCATATAAGAGTAACATCATGTATCATAAACATATATCTTCATGTTATCATATTTTATAAGAATAATCTCCTAGGACTTTCCATAGAGTCAACTTGTGCTATGTCTAGGTAGAGTCCCATACCCCTACATATACTAAGTAGACTCCTGAAGTCACCCTAGTCAATATTCATTTACTTGTCTTTCATTATATATGAGGGAACATTCGCCTTAACTAACATAGACCATGTGAGCTAAACATGGAATCCGGTGTCATTAAACCCCACCCCGAAAGAAGGTGGTCTACCGACCAAAGTAGAACCTAACATGACATAGCTTTCTAGGTGGATCCACTAGCTAGTATCTTATGGTGGCAACATTGTTCAAGAACTAGCAGATGTATTAGAGACCCGTAGTTCCACATTATATGGCAGCATCAATCTCATGAGAGTCATTGTGACCTACCTTCCAACTAGGGAAGGGACACCTGTCACATCTAGTTCATCGTGCTTAGCTTAATTTATTTTGTTGAATAACCTTTAATTTGTCTTTTATTTAAGCTTATGATAGGTCATAGGATATTAAATCCTTGTATAATCATGATAATGAGCTCTTTAGGATTAGATGATAATTTACTTTCATTCTAACCCTTGTGTTGTGAGATTAACATAACATAGTCATCTTATGTAAAGCATACAAGAGAATGTCATAACTTGCATTTATCGTGTTCTTATCATGATCTCACAAGTAACACGTTCATAGCCCAACATATACACATAGAAACATCATACATACTTCCATAACATAGCATCATGATTTATAGGCTAACATAAACATTGTATAGTAATCACAATTTTAGAAGACTTACCTCTTGCTTCCAAGAACCTTATTCAAGAACTTAGTTCAATTTACAACGTTCATAACCATAACATAGTGAAATACTCAATAGCATAATCAAGAAAAACTCTTAAAATTATATACAAGATCAATGCATAATGTAGGATAAGAGAAAGGGTCATTTAAGAGTTTATTCTAGTCTTAGTTCCAATACCTACATTTACATGTCATCAAATAGTAGCGACAACCCTACGTAACCAGCATCTAAATAAGAACATGCATCACATGAGTTTCAAACATTACTAACTGAATACTCAACAATTTATGTAAAATCAACCATAGAAAACAATTTCTTTTCATAGAAAATCATGAATCTAGAGTAAGGAAGAAAATTCGTTTTGTAGAGTAAAAACCCTAGAATTGAATGTCTTGAAAAGTTATCTTTGAAAGGACCTCTTGGGGAAAGGAATCCCAAGAGTGAAAAATCCATACCTTATATATGAAGAATCCACGAAAATCGGATGAAAATCTTGAAGTCTTCATCTTTTTCCTTAGGCTCTTCTTGTTATTCAATGGCATTTGGAAAAGAGAGCGTTCTTGAGAGATGAGGGAAAACTTGTTTGATCTGATTTGGAACGTGTAAAGTGGTCTAACACTAACCTAATATCCATATATAGTCGTCCTATGAATTACCCAAAAAACCCTTCACTTAAATGGGTCTTTTAAATGAGTTAAATTACCAAAAATGCGACTTTAACGATTCTGGGAAGTGGTTGCGCGTTATGGGGACAAATCCCGTCATTTTTCTGAGATTTTAGGTTGAGGCAGTGAAGTGCGTGTCAGCCTCGCGTCGCACGGATGCCTCTCAAATCTTGAGGCAGTGGCCTGCGTCACGCGTCGCACACCCTAGGCTCAAATCTTGTTCGCGCAGGCTGCTTTGGCAGCCTGCCTACCCATGTTGGGGTCCTCCCCAAGGTCCCTTCGAGTGGTCCTTGGTGTGTCCTTACTGAACGTTTGGACCCTTTGTACTACATACTACCTATCCAAGGTCTTTTTACAAGTTTTGGACTTCATTTGACACTTCAAAACCTTCACCAAACATAGGGACGTCAACTAGTTCAAATTAGCTAGTTTCCGGACGTCAAGGTCTTTCTTTGTCATTTTCGCTCTAACCTTTTCTAAATGAGTTTATTACATTAATATAGGTCTGGAAACATCATTTTAAACATTATTTGATAGATTAAGCTCTAGTCTAAGTCATGGTATTTCCGGAGTGTTACATAGACCATGTGAGCTACATGGAATCCTTTTTGCTCTTCCCACACCGAAAAGAGAGGGTTAACACTTGCCTAAGGTGTAACCAATGATATATATCTATGTAGGTTTAATCCTGTAAGCCCCCAAAGTGAGATAAGGTGTCTAGAGCCTAACATGCTCGTCTTAATGTTATAAGATCCTAAAATGCCTCATTATGTGGTATAGAGGCAGTGTACAAAGTTTGAAGTGATTTGGAAGTCGAACGTCAAGGGACGTCCAAGACGTTCGACGAATAGTCGCTTATGTGCCTCATGTGTGTATGCATTCTTAAATTGTATGAAATGAGTCTAATAAGTCTTGAAATTCTTTTAAATGATGTTTAATGTTATTATATGAAGTTTCGTGAAGTTTGGAGGTCAAACGCCCAAGAACGTCCAAGGCGTTCGAAAGATAGCCCCTAAGCCGTTCATCGTATGTCATGTAGGGGTCAAGGCTGTTTGGACATCTTGTAGGTGTTTGTTTTGGATGAAACTTATGTGGAAGGTATATAATATTCTAAGGTTTGTAATCGCATTGTAAACGTCCGGGTACGACTTCTAAAGGGACCCACAAGAGGCCCCAAAAGAAGGACCCCAAAGCTGTCTAGACACTGCCTGGGCAGTGTCCCTTGACGGACCCAACGACGGATCGTTGGTCCCCCAACGGCCCGTCAAGCAGGTATCATCGAAGGGTAATTGCCTTGGGCACGACTTAAGCCAAGATTTTGGCTAAGTCATGGGCGACGGATGGCATGACGCCCCGTCATGCCCATGACGCCCCGTCGAGGCCCACGTCGCGAGTGTCTGCAGGTTTGGCTGCCTGCGTGCTGCCACTTAAAGGGGTGAATGGGAAATTCACCCCACGTCCTAACCTGACTATAATAGGTTTATTTAAGTAATTTTAGGTGTATATAAGTCATCCAAAACGTGATCAACCCATTCCCAAATCCTCTCACATGTTTAAAGCCTTTCCCTCCAAAAATGTTCTCTCTAAAACCACCATTGTTGGTGAATATGGATTTTCTATGGATGAATCATGAAGTCTTAGAGGTTTTTGACTAGACTAAGGTATGGTGATCTTCATCTCTAGTTATCTTTTCATCTAGAGAGCCACTCTCAATGTTTTTCAAAGAAATCTCATGATCAAGAATCTAATCTTCCAATCTAGCCATGGGTTCTTTCTCAAAACGTTTTTAATGATTGAATCATGATTAATTGAATTTAATACAATGATTTAAATGTGTTTTCACTCCAATTTCATGATGAACCCATGTTCCTTCCAAAATTGGTTTAGCTTTTGCATGTGCTTTGTGATTATGCCTTTTTCTTGATGAATTGGTGATTCTCTTACGTTGAATTGCTTGTGGTTATTGTTATTTACATTAATTGATGCTGAATTGATTATGATCAGTCCATAATGATAAATATATGAGGTTTTGAGCATGAATAGCCTATATTTCTACATGTTGTCTTGAAGTCGATTGTGAGATCGGTTGGGTATACTCTTGATTTTGTATGAACTGCTGTAGCTACTGTTTTAGGGTGATGTAATGGATGAATTTTGTAGGTATATATCCTTAATGTACAAATTAATAAGGGCTTGCATGAATTGATATAGATTCCTTTAGGCTATGAAGTCAAGAGGCTAAGTGTGTGATGTATCTTGAATTATGATTAGATGAAGCATGATTTAGTCTTGATTTCTTATCTAATTAGCTACTGCCTAATGAGTATATTATTGATGAAATATGAATGATGATCAAAGCCTTAGATATTTCATAGTATTGGTAAAGTCTTTTATACTCTAGCAAATTCATAAGCCTAAATGCCTATGTTGTAACCTTAATCTTGAGAGTATGTAATCATGATTTCAATATGGTTAAATGTAGGTTTAGCTACTGCCTTAGATTTATATATGTATGAACTATGATCTAAAATCAATGTAAGGGAAGTTAGCTAATGATCTATGTTATCCTACTTTCCTAGTATGTTGACATGTTGTATTATGTTATGGTATAATCTTGTAGCGACTTGTACATGGTTTCTTATATGCTTAAAGTACGTTTAGCTACTGCCATATATGTGACTTATTGATGAATAAGGTGTATTGATCAATGATGATCAAAGGGTGAGAAATTGGTAAGAATGCTTAATTCCTTTACTCTTCTACTTCTCTATTCCTTATAGTCATGTTGATGAAGCCTTATATGGCATTGTGTGGTATGGTCCACTTATGGTGGCGGTGTTTACTTTATTGTCATTATATATGTGTTGACCATGGCATTGAAGGCATATTTATGAACTTATGAACATGTGCTTAAGATGATACTATGAGAAGATTATGCTTACTTTCCTATTCTAGTTGTGGATTAGGTTGTATGGCTATTATTTGAGCATGTGTATAATCATGTTAGGGTATTGTATAGGTGCTGCCATTTATGTGTTAAAGTGGTTAATAGCCTCTACCCATGTACCCCTCATATGAAAGTGTAAATAGCTAAAGTTAGGAGTCTTGATTACATTGTGTATATTGTCTTGTCTCCTATGCTATTATGTGTTGTGTGCTATGTGCTTGAAGTGTCATGTGGTCTAATAGGGTGGCTGACTTAATAAGTTATTTATAGCCATTATGTGATCATGTTGGTCAATGTACACACACTCTCACTTACATGCACATTACAAGTAGTATAAGTCATTGTGTCTAAACGAAAGGTAGTTCTCATATTCACTAGTGTCTACTACTATGCATGTTAAGGTGATGTTCATGAATGTATGATTCGTATTCCCTTACTAGGATGACTTGATAGGTGTACTAGTATGGGCAAGGGTATGGGACCTTGTCTACGCATTGCACATGTGTATCTTGATAGGATAGTTCCTAGGTTTGGTTCTTATGCATATGAAGGATGATTATATGAACATGTTATGAATATGATATAATGAAGTATGAATGCGTATAGTGTCTTAGTAGGTTTATATAAAAGTATTGCTCATATAGTTATGCCTATAGACTTATGCATTGATATATGAATATGTGTGACCTTATGTGTTATGTGAAAGGTTTGCTCACATCTAAGTATACACTCACACACATGGATGATCTAGTTAGTGAGAGGGGCCTTACTAGGGGTGCCGAAGAATACTCCAAATCTAGATAGGTGCTTGAATATGCTATAAGCATATGAATGATGAATATACTAAGCTTATGTCTTTATAAACAAATGTAATAAAGGCGAACTTAGCCTAGCACCGAGTGAACTTGTAGATGAGGGAGTGACACTTTCCAGCATAGGAGAGGTAGGTTTCACTACGGTCCTCATGTGAGGGGTGACAGTTTCTTACATATGAAAGTTAGGGTTCATTACGGTCCTCACGGGGTGGATAGCCTCATGACCCAACATAGGGTGTAGAGTTGATATTTCCATGAATTCCCCAAGTTCCATAAACTATGTTGCCACCATAGGATACTAGCTAGTGGATTTCCACCTAGATAGTTATGTCATGTTCGGTTCTACTTTGGCCGGTAGATCCACCTTCCATTGGTGTAAGGTTTTATGACACCGGATTCCATGATTATCACCCATGGTCTATGTCGGTTAAGGTTATGATTTCCCTAAAGGTAAAATGGACAATGGAAGTAATTGAATAGGATCCTAACTAGGAGGACTTAAGGTAAGTTACTTAGGATAGGTGGAAGTAATGAACCCATCTAGACATTGCACAAGTGACTCCTTAGGAAGTCTTAGGAAGGTACCTTAATAGATATGATTATGTATGTGTCCTTTATGTATGATATTGTAGTCTTGGTTTGACTATGATTATATTGTACTATACTTCTATGATGGCATGTGTTGTCTTGTGTAGATGCTATGTATGGTATTATCTTATGTTCCTAAGGTGATGCATTGCACCAAGTATCCCTAAAGGATTACTTAGTAAGCAAATGAATTGAAAGAAAGAGTTAATGTTAAGGAGAGTGAGTTCACTGTAAAGTGACCTCTATTTGTACTTAAGTTCTATATGTACTTTTCTATGATGTTTGGCCTTTGATTGTGTTTCTATGAAGTATGTGGATGATATAAATGCTATTGATAAAGGTTTTATGATGATTTACTAAAATGGCATGAAGTATGATTTCAAAGGAAATGTCCCTTTTAAATGCATGTTTTTGCATGGTTACCATACTTAGTACATTCTTGTGCTAATCCCATTCTTCTCTACTTTTTTACACAAAGTGTAGGTAATGGAATGCTTAAAGAAGGTCTATGATTGAGGAGCTTGATAGGTGATTTGCCAAGCTCAAGGAAAGGAATCCTTAAGTTCAAGGATGTCCTAATGTGTACTTATTGTAAAGTCTATTTAGTAATGTATAGCTTTGTATTATGTCTTAAGGGCCTTGTCCTTAATGTACTCTAAAGTTATTGAGTCTAAGATGGCAAAGAGACTTAGAGTCTAAATATGTATTATGAGTTATGTTTTTTATATATATGATATGCTATGAAAAGTTTAAATTTTCCGCTAAATTTACTATGCCAATGCAATGAACAATATGAGAGGCTTGTCTTAGACCTCCGAGAGGTCGACGACGCCGGTTACAATCCAAGATTGTACCCTATCTTCTAGGGTATGGTTTCGGGTTGTGACAAATCCACAAGCTATAACCTACGGGGGCACGTAGTTAAGGAACATGGAGATTGCTACCAAAAACCTTGACTTACTCGATGTGGAGGTTTCTATCTCATGAGACAACATCTATGTTGGGACCGGACTTGCTAAACGTGAAGGTTATCTTGTGGGAAGCCGGACTTACTAAACGTGAAGCCCCCACTCTCATTTATCATGTTCACTCGGTGCTAGGATCTAACTCCCTTTTTAAATATATGTAAGCCTTTAATGCATGAGTTCATAAAGAAGGGTTTGATAGCTTGCTCCTTCATACATCATATAGCTCAAAGGATTCTAAGATGAGAATTTCCTTTAATCATAAAACCTACTTCATGTGAGAATGTGTTTTCACATATTCATACTATCATACATCATGTGTGTGAATACAATGTGAGATATACCTTCACATAACACCTCTAATCACACGTGTTCATAACTTCACTAATCATATGCTTACAATCATAGAATTAGGTAATTATGTATAGGACAACTATCCTTTCCTTAATCATCACGAATCTATCCTATTCATAGACATGCATGAAGTGTGTGTACATTGGTCAACATGATCACATAATAGCTTAAAACATAACATTGAGGAAGCCACCCTCTAAATATCACAACACACGTACAACATTCCTCAAGTCTCAAAGTCATACACACATATAGAGTATTAAGGACTATAGACTACACACACACATATTACATTATAGGAGACAAGAGCATATTCAACATTATAATAGAGGAATCCTAGCACTACTTTGATCACACATTCATATAAGGTTCATATAGGTAATGGTCATGCTACAATAATATTCATCATCATTAGCCATATAGACCACACCTAACCCTAACATTGTCATCACATATACACAACATCATCCACACACCTAAATCATACAACTAGTATGGAAGACTATACATATAACTTGACATAATATCAATTCACTTAGAGATGACATTAGAATCAAGGATAAATCCTTCAACTTCCTAAACATGAGATCATCATATCAATTCAACTTTCATGTAATGCTTTCAAGTCCATTATCATAACACATAAACATGTACAAGAATGTAAACACCGCCACCATAAGTGGACCATACCAGTCATAACAATTCAATATACATTCTAAGCTAAATAGAGGAAAATAAGTCAACTTACCAAATCTACAAATTAATGATCATCCTTGATCAATTACCAACAATTGATAATCAATTGACATAAAGGAATATAGAACCAATAAATTCATTATAACTTAAGCATAATCTAATCATCATATCATCAAGATCACAAGACCCACATAATAGGCCAATTTGAGAAATTAGGAGGATTATGGGTTCTTCATGAAATTGGATTGAAATTCATAATTACAAAAGTAATTAAATAGAAATCCATCATTAGAATGACTTTGAAATCAATTTAACAATGAACCCATGGCTAGATTGAAAATTAGGAATTTTGGTCTTTGAATAACTTTTGAAAATAATTGATTGAACTCCTTAGATGGAAGATTAATTAAGGATCAACGATTACCATACCTTGTTGATTGAAAACCCATGAAAATTGGATAATAAATCATATAAATCCAACCCCTAGCTTGAACTTGAATTTTGGTCTCCAATGGAGGTTTGAGAGAATTTGGAAGAGAAGAGAGTTTTGGGGTTTTAATTTTCTTATTGGGTGTTAGGGTTTTGAATTGGGAAAAGGGGTTAAATAGGGCATAAAAACTGTTTATAACCGACTCCCAAATTACCCAAAATATCCCCATACTTATTTGGACTTTTAGACATGCCAAACTTAACATTAATTTTCGGAATTTTCGTCGGGGAACAAGTCTGAACCACAGAGCTTTTTCCACATGATTTTTGGAATTAAAGTTTGACATTGTAGATTCCTAGACGCGGACACAACATTTGGCATATGGAGAACCTAGTCCGCGACGAATACATGTTTCACTAATGAACAAAAGATAATGGCGTGGGCATCTTGTTGGCCAATAGTTAGGTCCTCCTCAAGGACCTCCAGGTCAGTCCTTGGGGAGTCGTAACCAGACGTTTTGACCCTAAACATGCTTATTATAACACTAGGGTCACCTCCACTATTTTTAGACTCCAAAAGAACATAAAAACAAGGAAAATATACAAGCACACAGTAGCACATCGAAAGACTAACTTTCAAATATCTTGGTCGTTCTTGGACGTTTGACCTCCAAACCACTTAAAATCAATCATAGATACTTTAAAACACTTAATTAACATGTTATTAACCTGTTTAGGCACATATGAGGCTATATACACCTTAGATAATTTTGAGGGTCTTGACAGTGGTGTTGGTTAAGATTCTTTGGTTAAGTTGAATATTTTTCTTGTTAGTTATAGTTGAATCTACTTATTTTTAGTTTTAGTTTTTGTGTTGTTGTTTGTTGAATAGAATAATTGAGACATCGCGTAACAATTGTGACCAAATGGATCACCCTCCTTTGAAATTGATGATCCTTAGGGATAACATCTTAACTTTCAAGCAATTGTAGGGTGAGACCATTTATGAGTTCTGGCAAAGATTTTATGCTTGTTGCAACTGTTCCAAACTCATGGAATTCCAAATAAGATAATTTTGGAATGATTCTATAGGGGTCTTGCCTCGAAAATAGAATCGTGTTTGACTAAATCTTTTTGGGTTGTTTGATACGACAATCTTATGAAAAAGCAGCCCAACTCATTATGTGGCCAATACCAACAAGGAGACATAGAAGTAACAATACATGGCCACATTGTTGGGTCTGTTGGATCTCTTGGCCAAAAAGGTGAATGAACTTGAAGTAACGTATCAAAGTTAAGATAGGTACATACCCCCCTCACAAACATCAAAAGATAAAAGAGCATGAGGGTGGGAAAATTATAGAGGTGCTCTTACTAATTCATCTCAAAGTCAAAGAACACGACAGAGTGTTGAGAGATATAAGAGAATGTATCAATGCTAAATCAGCTGACAACCTCTCATACCATGTTAATCCAGCTACTAGAGTCCCAAAT
This sequence comes from Solanum sitiens, assembly GCA_016801875.1. Classification (NCBI taxonomy): domain Eukaryota; kingdom Viridiplantae; phylum Streptophyta; class Magnoliopsida; order Solanales; family Solanaceae; genus Solanum; species Solanum sitiens. Next base: position 2,402,002 of record JABWTJ010000039.1, on the reverse strand, counting down.
GGGTGAAGTTATGTCTTGTCTCAACCCACATTAAGAAAGAGGGTGGCCTAGTGACAATGAGGCAAAATATAAAAATGAAACTCAAGTGGGAACTTGCGTCATGCAACCACATTAACTAAGACGCTTCTTGGGAGGCAACTCAAGTTTTATTAGCTTTCTTTTTGTTGTTGAAATAATTATGTGTTGATTTTGCACGTTGAAGTGTGGAATGTGTTTGAAAAGTGTAGGTTAGCTAGTAGAATGCTAAATTGCAGACTCGCTAAAGAGGTCAGCGAGCTTGATCTGGACCACCATTAGACTCCAAAATTCCATGATGGGATTTCGTAAAACTCAGTGAGCCTATGGGCAACTCGGCGGATCGTCGGACAGGTCGGTGACCCCAACTTTGTTCGTTGTTTGGACCCCCACATTGAGTGGAGGTCTTGTAAAACTCGACAGGTATGTAACCATGCGGCGTGTCGCCTAGTGGTTCAGCGAGGAAATTCAATGTTGTCGAATGGGCGAGAACTGGACGACTTTAAAGGCCAAAGATTCAAAAGATAAAAATCTTTCACATTCACTCACTTTTTAACTTCCCAAACTCACACCCGCACTATTTTTTCCCATATTTGGCATTATTTTGATTTCTTAGTCATTGATCTTGTTTTTGGAGTTGGATATCTTTGCCACCTAGAGTTTCAAAGTGATTTTTCCGCATAAAAAGTTGGTTTTCTAAACCCCAAATTCACATTCTGTAATTTTACTCATTTGAATATTTGTTATCTTAGTGAAGTCTGTTGGGATTCTCTTCTTTCATTAATTTTGTGCTTGTGTGCTTGTGCACCTGTTCTATTTGAATATCTTGCCTAAAATGTCTAATTGTTGATTTCCCAAATTTTTTGTGCTTAAAAGTGATTAAAATTGTTAGGTTGTGCTAAAATGATGTTGGGTCTAGTCGGGCGAAGTCTAGTAACCCGCATTTGTGACAAATGACGTGATTTGCTGAATGGTGGAGGGTTAACATCATTCTTAAGGTAAAAAGGTGTCAAAAGGACAAATTTGACCAAACTAGGAGAATTTTGATTGTTCCAGTGGAATGGGTCTCATGGGTCTTTGTTTAATTGAATGGTTGGATGGTTTTATGTTTTTCCGGGGGCTGCAGGGTTGAATTTGAAAGTGGGGGTAAAAAGTGAGCACATTGGGAAGTTTGGCGAGATGGGTCGAGCTCCCCAAACCACTCGGTGGTTTGAAAATTCCCCCTGGACCACCTTTAATTTCATGGTTAAATTGAATGAAGGTTCTGTAACTTTTGGCGAGAAGCCTGAGTTCACCGAGGGTACTTGGTGTAACACCCCGTATCCAAAATAGACCAAAACCAGTTTTTCAAAAAATTTGCAGGTGCAATCGGCGGTTGCCATCGACGAACCGTAGCCTGACCCACGGTCAGTCCTTCACATCCGTTGATTGAGTCAGAAACCCCCAAAATCTCAGCTCAGAAAAATTTAACTAAGTGTCGAACGACACACGGACCTACGGTCCGTAGTCTGTGCCCGTCAATCAATACCCCATTAACCCACTCTCTATAAAGAACCACGATTGACTAGCATGGTCCGTATATGGACCCACGTACCGTAGGTATGACAGTTGGTGGAAATTAGCATGCATTTAGGGGAAATTGCAGTTGGGTCAACTTCAAATGATCATAACTCTTAGAACAAAATGACTTAGGTGTCTCGGGAATAACCAAAAGATAGATAATTGAATCAGCTTTCATAGCCACCGACCTTGCTAAAATCAGACCTCCGAGTAAAGAGTTATGCCTGTTTTAGTAAGGGCCTCTCGAACAGACCCAACCTACGACCCAAACGACGAGCCGTCGATTGAACAACGGACCGTGTGTCCAGGTCATCGTTTGGTCCAACAACAACTAACTCAGGCGTCTTCTGGTCTTTTCCCACTTCGTTTAGATATGTCGTTTTGACCCTAAATCATCATATTTTAGTCAGTTTAAGCTTAGGAACATAACTAAAACTTACCTAAGTCAAACCATTAATTAAAACTTAGAAAATTAGAAGCAAGAAAGGACAAAAAGGTCAAGAACCCTAATTCAAGAACTCAGCAAGGTTCCAGCAGTTCCAGCCCCGAAACCTAAGTGTTTTTTCATGAATTTCATCACCAGGTATGTGGGATTTCACTAGTGGATTTCTTTCACCCATTGGGTCCCTAGTTTTCAATCAGTTTTTTATTCTCTTATCATGATTAAACCTAGGGTTTCTAGAACATTGATAGAACTTCATGAATTCATTAAATATATGTTCCAAATTAGATTATAAAGTTATTATTTAGTTTATCATATGAATTTTAGAACCCTAGCTATGTATTTCTATAGTTCTTGAATTACACATGCTAGGTCAGATATTTCAGTTACTTCAGATGTACATGTCTTAGTTATTAATGCATCATTATCAGATTAATTGTTGCATTGTCAGTTTGCATGTTTAGTTTTGAGTTATCTAGTATTTTACAGAAATTCAGACATAATAGTTAACTACATAAATCAATGGGAGTAGCATAATACCGAGTTGGACTAGGGTTTAGCGTACCCAAATAGTCCCAGAACTACTATCCAAGTAGGTTGTAAGTCCCCTCTATGGGCATCAGTTTAGTGATGACGCCAGCATGCCTTTATACCTTTGGCAGGGTATATTGGGTCCTCTCGATGAGGCGTTTACATCGGACTCCACATTTAGGTCATGTGGTGTTATTATCGATTATTAGTAGCTCCCACGGTTCAGTCAGACTTCATTGCATTGACCATTTATAAGTATATTCAGTATTCAGTTTCAGCATATTATAAATTGGTCATTGCATTCAGTTATCTCAACATTCAGTACATCATGTTCAAATTTCTATAATTGCTTTTGTGCTTGTTCAGTTATGTTTTATTTTAGCTTTACTCTATCCTACATGCTCAGTACCTTCAAGTAGTGACGCATACATGCGCTACATCTTCTCGTGATGTAGGTTCAGGTTCTTAGCATCCAGATCACGCATAGATCGATTTCCGATCTCTATCTCAACAGATTCAGTAATGAGTCCTAATTTTCCGAGGACAACAGTGATGAGTTTCATTTTAGTCTTTTAGTAATTTAGTTTCAGTTTTTGCTAGATTTAGGTGGGTCTTGTCCCAGTATTTCTAGTCCAGTTTAGAGTCTATTTTCAGACATAGTTAGTTTCAGCTTAGCGTTGAGTTAATATTTTCTTTGTATTAAACTCATCAGCTTTCATATTATCTCAGTTTTAGTATATGGGAAATTCCTATCTTTTCATTATAAATTATGATTTACCTTCCGTATCAGTTTATATTCTTTAGTATGCTCATGATCATGCCAGCAGGGTTAGCTTGGGATCACTTGTGGTCCTAGGTTCCGTGTCCGTGTCTCGGGGGTACCTCAGGGCGTGACAAATTTGGTATCAAAGCCATAGGTTTAAGTGTCCTAGGATGTCTGACAAGTCGCACTAAGTAGAGTCCTTTTCATGGATGTAAAATGCACCACATCTAATGAGAGGGAGGCTATGAAGTGTTTTATGAAAACTTCACGTTGTTGTTACTCTTATCGTGCGTAAGGTATGATCTAATTCCATTCTAACTTGACGTTCTACGTTTCAGATCATGCCTTCTCGTAGAGCTAACGCTAGGAATGCGAATGCAAGGAATGCAAACGCAACTCCTCCAGTCCCAGATCAAGAAGTCTCCAATGCTGAGTTCAGGAATGCCATGCAGATGTTGGCTCAGAGTATGACCAACCAGAACAATCGGGTTCAAGCTCCTATGAATGAAAATGGCGGATCAGTAGCAGCCTGGGTCCGATACTTTGTTAGGATGAATCCGCCTGAGTTCTTATGATCACAAACTAATGAGGATCCTCAGAATTTCTTAGATGAGATCAAGAAGATCTTTGAGGTAATGCAAGTCACTAGGAATGATCGGGTTGAGTTGGAATCATACTAGTTGAAGGATGTTGCTTATATTTGGTACACTCAACGAAAGGAAAATAGGGGTACAGATGCAAATCCTATTACTTGGGATTGTTTTAGTGAGACCTTTCTTGACGGGTTTTTCCCAATAGAGTTGAGAGAAGCAAAGGCTCAGGAATTCATGAACTTGAGACAGGGAAATATGACAGTCCAAGAGTATGGGCTGAAGTTTAACCAACTCTCCAGGTATACCTCTCACATGGTTGCTGACTCCAGGGCTCAGATGAATAAGTTCTTGTATGAAGTATCAGATTTGGTGAAAATAGAGTGTAGAAATGCTATGTTACTGGGAGATATGAACATCTCTAGGCTTATGATTCATGCTCAACAGGTTGAGGGTGATAATCTTAGGGAACATGCCAAGGAGAATAAGAAGGCTAGGATTGGGAACTATGACTATTCTCAATAGGAATCGGGTGGTGGAAATCGCTCGCAGAGTCAGCAAAAGTTTTCATCCCCAGCCCCTTCATCAGCTAGGGTTCCATCCTCGAAGAACAGGTATGACTAGAAGGTTAGAGCACTAGGATCTAAGTCTCAGGGAAGTGTTTCAGTCACCAAGACTTACCCCACTTGCCCTAAGTATGGTAAGAACTATCCGGGCGAGCGTCTCGCAGGAAAAGAAGGATGTTTTGGGTGCGGTCAGTGTGGTCACAGGTTGAGAGACTGTCCTTCTAGACAGGGTCAAGGAAGTGGTAATGATAGAGCTCAGTCTATAACTTCATCAGCACCAGGAAGTTGCCCGACTTAGAAGGGTAATTCACCTGGCATAGGTGGCGGTCAGCGCCAGAACAGGTTGTATGCTCTTCAGGCTCACCAGGATTAGAAAGGTTCTCCTCATGTAATCACTGGTACGTTACGAGTCTTTGACCTTGATGTTTATGCATTGTTAGATCCAGGGGCTACTCTTTCTTTTGTAACTCCTTACATAGCGGTCCAATTCAGTGTTAGTACAAAAACTCTCTCAGAACCTTTCTCAGTCTGTACTCTAGTCGGTGACCCAGTTATAGATAGACGGGTATACAGATATTACCCTGTCACAGTCTCTCAGAAAGTCACCTCAGCAGATCTTGTAGAGTTAAATGGTAGACTTCTATGTCATTCTATGCATGGATTTGTTACATTCATGTTATGCCTCAGTCGATTGTAGAACTAGGATTGTTCATTTTCACTTTCCAAACATACCAATATTAGAATGGAAGGGTAGTAGATTAGCGCATATGGGTCAATTTGTTTCTTACCTTAAGGCCAAAAAGATGATCTCTAAGGTTATCTCTATCATCTAGTTTGGGTTAAGGATTCTAGATCTGAAACCCCAACTCTTGAGTCAGTTCTAGTAGTCAGTGAGTTTCCAGAAGTGTTTCCACAAAATCTTCCCGGAGTTCCCCCCGAAAGGGAAATAGACTTTGGAATTGATCTCCTTCTAGATACCCAGCCTATTTCTATTCCTCCTTACAGAATGGCTCCATCAGAGCTTAAGGAATTGAAGGAGAAGTTGAAAGACCTTCTAGATAAGGGTTTCATCAGACCTAGTATTTCTCCATGGGGTGCACCAGTGTTGTTCGTAAAGAAGAAAGATGGGTCTCTCAGAATGTGCATTGACTATAGATAGTTGAACAAAGTCACAATCAAGAATAAGTATCCCATCCCGAGGATTGATGACTTATTTGACCAACTTCAGGGTGCTAGCCATTTCTCAAAGATAGACCTCAGATCGGGTTATCATCAGCTTAGAGACAGAGATAGTGACATTCCGAAAACAGCCTTCAGAACTTGGTATGGTCATTATGAATTTGTAGTTTTGTCATTTGGACTAACCAATGCTCTTGCATCTTTCATGGATTTGATGAACAGAGTGTTCAAGCAGTACTGGACTTGTTCGTTATCGTCTTTATTGATGATATCCTCATTTACTCTAGGAATGAGGAAGAACATGCAAGTCATTTGAGAGTTGTTCTGCAGACTCAAAGATCGCCAGTTATTTACTAAGTTTAGCAAATGTGAGTTCTTGTTGCAATCTGTTGCTTTTCTTGGTCACATTGTATCTAGCGAGGGGATCCGAGTGGATTCGCAGAAGATAGAAGCAGTGAAACAATGGCCCAAACCTACCTCTGCTACAGATATTAGAAGTTTCTTAGGTCTAGACAGTTATTATAGAAGCTTTGTGGAAGGATTTTCATCCATATCCTCACCATTGGCTAGGTTGACTCAGATGATGGTCAAGTTCCAATGGTCAGATAATTGTGAGAAAAGCTTCACAGAATTGAAAACTAGATTGACTATAACTCCTATCTTGACTCTACTAGAGGGTTCGGATGGTTATGTGATCTATTGCGATGCATCTAGAGTTGGCCTTGGTTATGTGTTGATGCAGCGAGATAAGGTTATAACTTATGCTTCTAGACAACTTAAGGTGCATTAGAAGAACTATCCAACTCATGACCTCAAGCTTGCAGCAGTGGTGATTGTACTCAAGATATGGAGACACTACTTGTATGGTGTTCATGTAGATGTGTTCACTGACCATAAGAGCCTTCACTATGTGTTCACCTAGAAGGAGTTGAATCTTCACCAGAGTAGATGGCTTGACTTCCTTAAGGTTTATGATATGAGTGTGCATTACCATCATGGTAAGGCGAATGTAGTAGCAGATGCTCTTAGTAGATTATGTATGGGTAGTGTAGCCCATGTTGAGGAAGAAAGGAAAGATCTAGTGAAGGATGTTCACATGCTTGCTCGCTTAGGAGTTCGCCTTATGAGCATATCAGACAGTGGTGTAACAGTTCAGAATGGGGAAAAATCTTCTTTGGTAGTGGAGGTTAAGGAAAATCAAGACAATGATCCAATCTTGCTTGAACTTATGGGTGCAATCCATAATCAGAGAGTGGAGGTTTTCTCCCAAGGGGGAGATGGTGTACTTTGCTACTAGGTTAGATTGTGTGTTCCTGATGTGGGCGAGTTGAGACAACATATTCTTGCAGAAGCCCATAACTCCAGATATTTTATTCATCCAGGTGCCAATAACATGTACTGCAATCTGCAGGAAGTCTATTGGTGGAATAGAATGAAGAGGGATATAGCAGATTTCGTGAATAAGTGCCCCAATTGACAGCAAGTCAAGGTAGAACATCAGAAACCAGGGGGTATGACTCAAGAGATCGACATTCCTACTTGGAAGTGGGAAGTGATCAATATGGATTTCATCACAGGGTTACCGCGTACTCGCAGACAACATGACTCCATTTGGGTGATAGTTGATAAGATGACTAAGTCTTCTCGCTTTTTGGTGGTCAAGACTACAAATTCGACAGAGGACTATGACAAGCTTTACATTAATGAAATTGTGAGGTTGCATGGAGTTTCTTTGTCTATCATCTCAGATAGAGGTCCTCAGTTTACCTCTCATTTTTGGAAGTCGTTTCAGAAGGGTCTTGGTACTCAAGTTAACCTTAGCACAACATTTCACCCGCAGACGGATGGACAGGTAGAGCGTACCATTCAGACCCTAGAGGATATATTGAGAGTTTGTGTGATCGATTTCAAAGGTAGTTAGGATGATCACCTTCCTCTGATTTAGTTTGCCTATAACAATAGCTACCATGGGGGCATTCAGATGGCCCCTTATGAGGCTTTGTATGGATGTATATATAGATCTCCTGTTGGTTGGTTTGAAATAGGTGAAGCAGCTTTGATAAGGCCAGATTCAGTCCTTTATGCTATGGAGAAAGTGCAACTCATTATATATAGACTTAAGACAGCCCATAGTCATCAGAAATCTTATGCAGATGTAAGAAGGAGGGAACTAGAGTTCCAAGTTGATATTGAGTTTTTCTGAAAGTGTCACCTATAAAAAGGGTGATGAGATTTGGCAAGAAAGGGAAGCTCAGTCCTAGATATGTAGGACCTTAAAAGACCTAGATAAGGATTGGCAAGGTGGCATATGAGTTAGAGTTACCAGCAGACTAAGCAGCAGTGCATCCGATCTTCCACATCTCGCTCTTGAAGAAGTGTGTGGGTGATCCAGCCTCAGTGGTTCCATTAGAGAGTGTGGCGGTGAAAGAGAGTCTTTATTATGAGGATGTACTAGTTCAGATTCTTGAACGTCAGGAAAGAAGGTTGAGAAATAAAGAAGTCGCTTCAGTCAAGGTTTTGTGGAGGAGTCAGTCCGTAGAGGGAGCTACTTGAGAAGCAGAAGCAGCCATGAAAGCCAAGTATCCTCACCTCTTTCCTTCCGATTACACTCCAGCTTGAGGTAATAGTTCCTTTTCAGTTTTTCAGTCATTCATGCGTGAATTCAGTCTTAGAATCATGTTCCCTCAGTTTGTACTTGCATTTTCAGCGTATTTGCATGTTCTCAGAACTCAATTCAGTCAAAAACTCAGTTCTCAGTGTTTAGTAGTAGGGTTTGCAGCTCTCTCCCTCTATTTAAGCAAGTTTAATATTCATTCGAGGACGAATGTTCCCAAGCGGGAGATAATGTAACACCCTGTATCCAAAATAGACCAAAAACTAGTTTTTCAGAAAATCTGCAGGTGCAATCGACGGTTGCCATCGACGAACCGTAGACTGACCCACGGTCCGTCCTGCACATCCGTCGATTGAGTCAGAAACCCCTAAAATCTCAGCCCAGAAAAATTTGACGAAGTGTTGAATGATGGACGGACCTACGGTCCATATATCAGACTACGGTCCGTACTCTGTAACTATCGATCAACAACCCATTTACCCACTATCTGACAAGAACCACGATTGACCAGCACGGTCCGTAGATGGACCCACGGACCGTAGGTATGACCGTGGGTTAAAACTAGTACGCAGTTAGGGGGAAATTGCAGTTGGGTCAACTTCAAATGATCATAACTCTTAGCACAAAAAATAATTCAGTGTCCCATGATATACCAAAAGATAGATAATTGAATCAGATTTCCATAGCCACCACCCTTGCTAAAATCAGACCTTCGAGTAAAAAGTTATCCCTGTTTTAGTAAGGGCCTGTTAAACCGACCCAACCTACGGACCCAAACGATGGACCGTCGATTGAACGACGGACCGTCTGTCCAGGTCGTCGTTTGGTCCGACAACAACTAACTTAGGAGTCTTTTGGGCTTTCCGACTTTGTTTAAACCCTAAAATACGTTGTTTTGACCCTAAATCATCAGATTTTAGTCAGTTTAAGCCTAGAAACATAACTAAAACTTACCTAAGCCAAATCATTAATTGAAACTTAGAAAGAATTAGAAGCAAGAAAAGAGAAAGAGGTCAAGAACCCTAGATCAAGAACGCAGCAAGGTTCCAGCAGTTCCACCCCCAAAACCTAAGTGTTTTTCTGTGAATTTCATCACCAGGTATGTGAGATTTCACTAGTGGTTTCCTTTCACCCATTGGATCCCTAGTTTTCAGTCAGTTTTTTTATTCTCTTTTCATGATTAGACCTAAAGTTTCTAGAAATTCGATAGAACTTCATGAATTTATTAAATATATGTTCCAAATTAGATTGTAAAGTTATTATTTAGTTTATCGCATGAATTTCAGAATCCTAGCTATGTATTTCTATAGTTCTTGAATTATACATGCTACGTCAGATATTTCAGTTACTTCAGATATACATGTCTCATTTATTAATGCATTATTATCAGATTAATTGTTGCATTCTCAGTTTGCATGTTCAGTTTTGAGCTATCCAGTATTTTACAGAAATTCAGACATAATCAGTTAACTACATAAATCAATTGGAGTAGCATAATACCGAGTTGGACTAGGGTTCAGTGTACCCAAATAATCCCAGAACTACTAGCCAAGTAGGTTAAGTCCTCTCTGTGGGCATCCGTTTAGTGATCACGCCAGCATGTCTTTATACCTCTGGCAGGGTATATTGGGTCCTCTTGATGGGGTGTATACATAGGTTTCCACATTTAGCTCATGTAGTGTTATTATCGGTTATTATTAGCTCCCAAAGTTCAGTCAGACTTCATTGAATTGACCATTTATCAGTATATTCAGTATTCAGTTTCACCATGTTATAAATTGGTCATTGCATTTAGTTATCTCAGCATTCAGTACATCATGTTCAGATTTCTATACTTGCTTTTGTACTTGTTCAGTTATGTTTAATTTTAGCTTTACTCTATCCTACATGATCAGTACCTTCAAGTACTGATGCATATGTGCACTACATCTTCTCGTGATGTAGGTTCAATTTCTCAGCATCCAGATCACGCATAAATCGATTTTTGATCTCCATTTCAGCAGATTCAGTAGTGAGTCTTCATTCTCCGAGGACAAGAGTCACGAGTTTCATTTCAGTCTTTTAGTCATTTAGTTTCAGTTTTTGCTAGATTTAGCTGGGGATTGTCCCAGCATTCCTAGTCCAGTTTAGACGTTATTTTCAGACATAGTTAGTTTGAGTTTAGCGTTGAGTTAATATTTTCTTTGTATTAAATTCATCAGTTTTCATATTTTCTCAGTTTTAGTATATGGGAAATCCCTATATTTTCATTATACATTATGATTTAGCTTCCGCATCTGTTTATATTCTTTAGTATGCTCATGATCATGCCAACAGGGTTAGCTTGGGATCACTTGTGGTCCTAGGTCCCGTGTCCGCGTCTCGGGGGTAGCTCGGGGCGTGACACTTGGCGACTCGCAGAAAGTCATCCTTGATTGACTTTTTTGCTCCCCTAGCCCTTAAAAATACACTATAACTTTTGGTGGGCTACTCCTTGCTCGTCGAATGTTGTCGGAGATTCGCCAAAAGGCCCCTTGTATCAATGACATGCCATTTATCAGAGGAAATTTTGAACCTTTAACGATTCAGAAAATGATAGGTTAAACTAGAGCCTTAACTTTTGGGTTAGTGTGACTTTAGGTTGATGTATAGGCTGTTTTAGAACCTTAAAGGAGCAAGGTAGAAGCCTAGGGTGCAAGCTCGGGCTTAGGCTAGCAAGATACGATGAAAGAAACTTTGTTCTCTGGTGGACCTTTTGGCGATGGGGATGTGTGATCGCCCATGGGGTTGAGCGAGTCGCCCTTGGGCTCATGAGCTTGCCTAGTGGGATGCCTTTTTGGACAAGGTGCTTGACCAAAGGACGAGCTAGGTTGTAGCTTGCCAAGCTCGTTGGTGTGTCGCCCTTTTTCCCCATCCAATTGCCGAATGATCTTCCCAAGTAGTGAGCGAACTGGAAAATTGGCGAGCCAAGGCTGAACTTGGCGAGACTAAGTGTCCAAATGGCGAGCTTAGACGGGCAAGGGGCAGATTTTTAAGTTGAAACTTTGTGGGTCCTTATTTCTTTTCCAAAGTTGAGTCCACCTCATTCTATTCCTTTCCTTGCAACTATAAGACATTTTTAGACATATATCCTTTCATTTAATTCACTCTAAATAGAATAAAAATAAGACTCACCTACACTAAAATGTTGCTCTAACAAGAATTCCTCCATCAGGGAAGAAGAAGAAGGGAGCCATTGAAGCTAGGGTTGGTGATTTCAAGGAATTTCTTCATCAAATTTCTTGGGGAATCTTAGTAAATGTATGGTTATCCTTCAACTAGGATTAGATTTCACCCTAGAGTCAATTTCAAGAAGTTTTCAAAGTTTTCATGTTCATAAAAAACTGTAGGGTTTTACTCAATCTCATGGGTTCTTTCTCTAAACAAATTCAAGTGGTTTCTAATGGCATATATTTAATGTGTTGATGTTTAATTAATATTTATGATGAAAATACACTATAAGCCCATGATTTCTCTCAATTCCTAAAGTGTGCCTTTATGAAGTGTGTTTGTTGATTATGAAATCTTATGATGAAATATGTATAAATTGCTTTTGGTTAATGAATTTTATCATTGTTATGCCCTAATTTTGGGAAATATTTGGTGTGTTGATGATTTGAGATTCATGGTCTTGAAGGAAAGTTATGGCTAAGTACATGTTGAAGTAAAATTGTGTTGGAGATGTTAATCCACTTGAAAGGTGGAGGTGTTTACTTACTATGTATATGAATGTGAATTTAATGAAGTTAAAGTGATCATGTCTTGAAGAGATTTGTGTTCTTTTTCAAAGGCTATTTATCAATTTGACACTAATGTATGTTGTTAATAAAATGTGAAGTTTTTTCTTCTACATCATGTATATCTTGAATTTGTAGGCTTTATGCACCCTTTTCTTGTATAAATGAAAGTAAGGTGATTATGTACGTCTGGAATTCGTACGTTATATGCATCCTCTTCTTAAATTAATGAAAGTATACTTTATTGTTGAATCTTGAGTGTGTAGTATTAAGAATCCTATCTTGTATGATGGATCTTTCTTTACTTGATGAATGTGAAATGATAGGCTATGACATTCATTTCATATATGAGTTATAAACGTGTCTTGACTTGATGAAAATGAAACGATAGGCTATGTATTTCCTTTCATATATGAGTAATCAATATGTTTTGACTTGATGAATATGAAATTATAGGCTATGGAATTCCTTTCATATATGAGTAATGAATGTGTATTGACTTGATTGATATGTATCGATAGGCTTAAGAAATTTCTTTTATATATGAGCTAATGTAATGAAGACTCTAGAATCGATAGGCTAGTGGAATTCCTTTCTTGATGAGTCAATATACCATGAATCGATATGCTTAGGCCATTCCTTTCATGAGTATAAGAATGTAATGAGGGACCATGAATCGATAGGCTTATGGTATTCTTTCATGAGGACCCTAGATCTATCCTTGAAGGTACCATGGTACGATAGGCATATAAAATTCCTTCCTTGGTACGAATTTATCAAGGGTATATAGGTTTATGGCATTCCTCCCTAGTACACTAATGTAACATGAATGGAATAATATATGGTAATGTAGGATAAGCACCGAGTGGATATGGTTAGATGGAAACTCTCCCAATGATAGGTTAGAGTTCCAAGGAACATCTTCACATCCCAAAACTATGTGCCCACATAGGATTTTTGATAGCAGATTCTATCCGAGATAATATTACCGTTCTACTTTAGGCAAGTAGAATACCTCTTAACAGTGTGGGTCTATATGACACCGGATTCCATGTTTACATCGCATAGTCTATGTCAGTTAAACTCTTATTCCCATGAGATGTACACTCTTGTTACTTTATAGGTTGTAAAAAGTGTAGGTAGCAATATGGGATTCTATCTACAAATCGCACGAGTAGGATTTAACAAGGCTTTAGTTAGTTCCCGAAGTCTTAATGTCTAATGGATGAAGTCCTATAAATGGATGAACATGTTTTTAAATGAAGTTATTGAAGAATGTTAACTATTAAATGCTTAATGTGATATACATGCTATACTTGGGTTATATCATAAGTTATTTTCCCTTGTCATGCCTTATGAAATGTTCTGTCTCTTTTATATAGATATTGTGTAAAGGTGAGAAGGCAGAAATGGTAAGTTCACTTTTGTGACCTTAATGTTGTGCCTTGGTGTGGGTGGTGGTATGGGACACCATCCATGCATTGCACAAGGCATAAAATAAGGGTTACTTGGAGTGAAGGTGTAAGGAAAAAGGTAATGGCTTACATGACGATAGTGTTTACATGTTGTATTATGACTTGCATGATGATTATACTTGTGTTGCATGTCTCTCATGCTATTGTACATGATATTTTTAAAAGGTGGCATAATGTATGGTTTCCAACCAAATGTCCCCTTAAAAGCATGTTTTTGCATGGTCATCATACTTAGTACATTTCTCTCTGCTAACCCATATTTCTCCCTTTTTCTACAAGTGTAGATTCCGACACGTGCTTGCTTCTAGCTAGAATTGAAGTGCTTGGCTTGAGTTTCACCAAGACCTTGTATGTTCTCATATATTTGTGCACAAGAAATTTTATGTATCCTTTAGTTCACGTAATACACAATTCTAGTCTTTCGATTGTAAAAGGTCCTGTCCCAACTTTAGTTTCAAGTACAGTGTAAAGATAACCATGTGAGACTTAGACTTCTGCTATTTCTTTTGAAATATCTTTTAATGAGTATTTTTGATTGTTTGGTTTAAAATATGTTTTTAATTTCGCACCATTTTCCTTATATCAAATATAATGAAATCTATGCGTGTTGTATATAACCGCACAGGGGTCGAGTACACCGTGTCATATCCATGGTCTAGAATCGAGTCTTGACAAACATTGTATCAGAGCATAAGGTTTTGGGAATAGTTTTTAAGATCGATGTCTCACAAGCCACGCCTTGTACAATTTTGTTAATCGGTGTGAGTCGTGGCACATCTATGAGAGAGACGCTATAGGACGATAGAAATTTACATTTATTTCATATTCTTGAAGTCGTTACTTAGAGTTTTGCTTTAGATATGTCCTTTTTCCTAATCCTTCTTTTGTGTTAAAAGGATATGAATACAAGGGATAACCCAAGAAGAATGGAAGAGGAGATTGTGAATGAGGGAGTTCCTCCCCATGGTCCTAAAGGTTACCAAGTTCCTCCAAAGAATAAAGTTCCGGTGGATCCCCCGGCCATGACTCAATGAAGAGATTAGACAACTTTTCTAACCTAAGCTCAAGTCATGACAGCTCAAGCTAACCGAGATGTGAGGCCTATGGTGAATGATTGTAAGACCGCCAAAATGAGTTAGGGTTTCTAGAGACTAACATGTTAGTAATAAGGTTCTAAGGTCCTAAAATGGTTTATAATGTGGTATTGAGTCAGTGTATAAAGTTTGAGGTGATTTAGAAGTCAAATGTCAAGGGACGACCAAGTCATTCGATGACTAGTCGCCAAAGGGGCCTTAGATGCTTTTATGTGATTTGGAGTTTTTCATGGGCTTATGAAGTCTTAAAATGAGTTATAATGATATTTTTAGGAAGTTTATGGAGTTTCATGAAGTTTGGAGGTCAAACATCCAAGAACGTCTAAGACGTTCGAAAGTTAGCCCTTGAGACGTTCATGTGTGTCTTGAGTGTGCCTTGCATGTTTGGATGTGTTTTATGTGTTAATTTTGGGTGAAACTTGCATGGAAGGTATTCAACATGTTAAGGTGTATATTCACGTTTGAAACGTTTGGGTACGACTTCCCAAGGTCCCCGCAAAAGGGCCCACAAGAAGGACCCAAACATTGTCTGGACACTGACTTGGCAGTGTCAATCGTCTTAACCAAACGACGCCCCGTTTGTTGAAAAACGTCCCTTCAATGGTGGTGTCGTCGATGGACACTTAGCCTGGATAATTCTCAGCCAAAATACAGCCCAAGACCCAATCGACGGAAGCCATAGACGGTTCATCAATGGACCTACTGGGCGTTGATTGTGGCCGTTGGTGCAGGCTGTGTCAAGCTGCCTGTGCACTGTTTCATTAAAGGGGTGAATGGGAAATTCACCCCACGTGCTAAATTGACCATACATGGTTTATTTGGTGATTTTTGGGTGTATTTAAGTGATCAAAAACGTGATAAACCCATTCCCAATCAAATTCACACATATTAGACTTTCCCTCCAAAAATACTCTCTAGAACCTCCATTGAAGGTGAAGCTCAAAAACAGCTTGGAGCTTGGATTCCCATTGATTGTTCATCAAGTTTTAGAGGTTTTATTCTACATTAAGGTGTGGTGATCCTTCATCTCTAGTTATCCTTCCATCTAAAGAGTTAATCTCAAAGTTTTCAAAAGAGATTTTATGATCAAACTTCTCCTTCTTCAATCTAGCCATGGGTTCTTTCTAAAACCGTTTTCAAAGGCTTAATCTTGATGAATTTATGATAATGTATTGGTTTAACATGAATTTTAATCCAATTGCATTGTGAACCCATGTCCCTTCCCAAACTCGATCTAGCCCTTGCATGGGTATTGTGATTGTGGCTTGTTATTGGTTGAATTGTGATTCTATTACGTTGAATTTCTCATGTCTACTTTTATTTAAGTATATTGATGGTGAGTTGTTTATGAATTATCCAATTGGATCAATGTATGAATGTTTGAATAAAACTAGCCTCTGCCTCTATGTGATCACTGTAACATTGACTCTATAATGTATAATTGTGGGACTCGTTTGTGTAAGCGTAATCGTAGCTACTGCATTACATGAATATTAATGATTAATTATTGATGAGTGATCCTTCTGGATCAAGGTTTGATTAGCCTATGTTCTTGTATCTTCCATGAATTCCTAATGTAGCATGTTCACTGTAATCTCGAGTTTATGGCAATTGTAGTAGGATTTTGTTTAGGTTATGATTTCTTTAACTAATGCCTTATATTGATGTTATTGATGAATTTTAGGTATGAATCCTTCGTGATCAAAGTAGAGGAGTCTTGGTAAGGATTGATCTAGGTTCTTCTAGCCTATAGATGGGATGTTGTAATGTACATGATGTTATCTCAAATCTAGGTAGATGAAGCATGATTTAGACTTGATTACTATGTATTTAGATACTGCCCTAGATTGATGCTATTGATGAAATATAATTGATGATCAATGCAAGTGAATTTGGTTAAAGATCTATGTCCTTCTACTTCCTAGTATATTGGTGATGTATTGTACTAGTTTGTAGCTTGGTATTGTAGTGTCTTAGGCATGACTTCTCTTATGATTAGAGCACATTTAGATACTGACTTTTATATTAATTGTTGATGAAAAAGGAGTACTGATCAAGGATGATCAAAGGGTGAGAAATTGGTAAGAATGTTTATCTCTTTTACTTTCTTATAGTATTGATAGTTGATGATGCCTTGTATGACATTGTGTGGTATGATCCACTTATGGTGGTGGTGTTTACTTTATTTTAAATATATATGTGATGTGAACATGGTCTTGAAGGCAATTATACTATGAATGTGTGATGGTGATGGTCACCTATGTGAAGCCTATGCCTAGTTTCCTAGTCTAGCTATGATATAGGTTGTGTTGCTAATGTCATGAGCATGTAAAAGGTTATGTTAAGATTATGTGTACTTGCTGCCTATGATGAGGTCCTATAATGTTATATGTGATGTAAAGCTAAGATAGGTGCATAAAGACTAGAGCTTACTGTAAGATGTTGTAAGTCTTGAAATAAATGAGTGTTGTGCTATGCTATCTATTCTATGATGTTGTGTGATGTATCATTCACTAGGATGACTTGATAGGTGCACTAGTATGGGAAAGGGTATGGAATCATTGTCTATGCATTGCACATGTGTTCCTTGATAGGATAGTTCCTAGGTTGGTCTTCTAAGTACATGCATAGAATTTTATAAACATATTATTAGTATGACTTATATGCTATGATGTTAAGTATATGATATGATAAAATACGGATGTGCATAGTGTCTTAATGTGTTAATATGAAAGGATTGTTCATATAGTCACACCTATAGACTTATGCATTGATATATGAACATGTGTGACATTCATGTGTTATGTGAAAGGTTTGCTCACATATAAGTATACACACACACATGTATGAAGATCTAGTCAATAGAGGGGCCTTGAAAGGTGTGATAAAGTGTACCCTAAACTAGATAGGTACTTACATATGCTATGTCCATGTGAAAGGGTTTCTCACACGATTTAGGTTGATGAACTCTCATCTATGACCTATGAGCTAAGCAAATGAGGGGATGACTCTCTTAAGCATAATTTTATGAGATAAAGTTAATAAAGGCTTTTTAACAAAAAGGGAACTTAGCTTAGCGCCGAGTGAACTTGAAGATGAGGGGTATCCCTTCCCATTGTAGGAAGGTAGGTCACCATAGACCTCACGGGGTGGATAGCCTCATGACCCAAAAAGGGTGTAGAGTGAGTTTCTATGATGGCCCCCAAGTTCCATAAACTATGCTTGCCACATAGGATCTAGCAAGTGATATCAACTAAGATGCTAGCATGTGTTAATGTTCTACCTTTGCTAGGTAAGAACACCTTCCATTGGTGTAAGGCTCTACAACACAAAATTCCATGTTTTGCACCCATGGTCTTAGTGTCGGTTAAGGCTATAGTTTTCCTAAAGTAAAATGGACAATGGAAGTAAAGTAAGGACCCTAAATAGGATAACCTAAGGGTAGTTGCTTAGTATAGGTGGGGGTATGGGACTTCACCTATGCATTGCACAAGTGGCTCTTGAGGTAAGTCCTAGGAAGGTGTCCTAATGCATGTCTCTATGTATATGTTCCTTATATGACTTTGTAGTAATTGTCTACTTGTTGTGATAAAGTGCATGGCATGAGTCCTAATGAATCTATGTGATGTGGTCTTGTTCTTATATGCAATGTGTTGGTCTTAATGACCATATAATGTAGGGCTTTCGTGACAGGAATGAAGTTGTCTTCACTTACTTGTTGGTGTATGAAATAGGGTGTTAATACTTTTGGTCTCATGATAGGTTTACTAAGTATGTGTGAGGTTATAGGGATTCACATGTACATTGCACTAGTAGACTTAGATTGGGGGAATGATTAAGGTCTTATAATGATTTGTGTCAAGTTAAGTGAAGTGAATAGACATGCAAGTTGATGTAACGTACTGTAAAGCCATTAGAGTCTTGACTTAAGTGTGTCTATGATGCATTATACTTCTATCATGATATGTGTTGGCCTATGTAGGTTGTATGTATTCTTTCCTTGTTGCCCTAAGATGCATTTCACCAAGTATTACTTGAGGGTTACTTGGGAGGTTAAGGAGTTAAAAGAAAAGATGTTCACTGAAAATGGGAATTAGTCATTGTAAAGTGAAAGGAGCTCAATGTAAAGTGAACCCAAATGTCGCTTAAATTCTATATGTGATTTTATATAATGTTTGGCCTTTGAAAATATCTATCTGAAGTATGTGAATGATATAAATGTTATTGTATCAAGGTTTTATGAAGTTTTCTCAAAAAGGCATGAAGTATGATTTCAAGGAAAATGTCCCTTTTAAATGCATGTTTTTGCATGGTTGTCATACTTAGTGAATTCTCGTACTAACTCCATTCTTCTCTACGTTTTACACAAAGTGTAGGATATGGATACTTAAGGATATCTTTAAAAGATGAGGAGCTTGTTATGTGATTCCCAAGCTCAAGGAAAGGAATCCTTAAGTCCAAGGATTTCCTAACTTATGGTTTACAGTAAAGTCATCTTAATATTGTACTTATGATTTATGTTGTAAGGGTCGTGTCCCTAATGTACTCTAATGGTGTTGAGTCTAGGATGGAAAAGAGACTTAAGGTTTTAATATGTATTATGACTTGTATTTTATATATATATGAAGTGATGTTTCTAGCATATGTTGTGCTATTAATAGTTTTAAATTTTCCGCCAAATTTACTATGATAATACAATGAATGATATCTATGGGATTGTATAAGACCTCCGAGAGGTCAAGTACGACATGTTACTTCTAGGGGGTGCTCCCCGGATGTGACAATAATAATGAGTGTACCGTGGCCTCAAGGTTGAGAGACTTTGTGAGGATGAGTCCTCTAATATTTCTTGGTTCTAAAGTGGGAGAGGATACTCAATAATTCATGGATGAAGTTTATAATGTAGTCAATTCTATGGGGGTTTCTTCAAGGGAGAAAGCGGATTTGGCTTCCTATCAATTGAAAGAGGTTGCACACGTGTGGTTCACTCAATGGAAAAGCAATAGGCCTTTAGAAGCGGGTCCTATAGAAAGGGAGGATTGTAAGGGACTATTCCTTGGTATGTGCTTTCCCATGAGAAGAGGGAGTTTAAGGCTGAGGATTTTATCAATCTTAATGAAGATAGAGTAAGTATTGAGGAGTATTCCTTGAAATTTACTCTCTTGTCTAAGTATACTCCATCTTTTGTGTCTAACCCAAGGGATGAGATGAGTAGGTTTGTGACGAGTATATCCAACCTAGTTGTGAAAGAGTGTCATACGTGGATGCTCCATAATGATATAGATATTTCTAGGCTTATATTGTATGATCAATCTACTGAGGAGTCCAAATTTCAGAGGAAGAGTAGCGAGTTAAAAAGGGGTAGGTCCGATGAGCATGGTCAACCTAGGTTCAAGAAGAGACTTTCTATCCAAGAATCTTCAAGTGATCCTAAGGCTAACGAGGAGAAAGGTGGTGGACCTGTATTTTCTAAACCACTTTGTGCCACTTGTGGGAAGAGGCATCATTGGAAGTGCCTAGCCGGTACTATTGGGTGCTATAGTTGTGTAAAGCATGATCATCAAGTGAGGAACTGTCCTACTCTTACATCTAGAGGAAGGGAGGCGAGAGAAGCCTCTTATGTTGTCCCGGATCCTAATGCCCCAAAGAAGAACCGTTTCTATGCACTTCAAGCTAAAGAGGGAAAAGGAGCTAGTCCCTATGAAGGTACCGGAAAGTTGATAGTTCCTAATGGTTGTGAATGTATTATTGATGTGTTGTTTTCATGTTTACCTTAGTTGGGTTTTCTCCTAAGTGGGGGGTGGGGGTGGTTGTGGTATGTTGAACAGTAAGGTTATTGAGACTATTGATGTCCTTATCTCTTTCCTTCTATTCTTATTCAAGCTTTAGATCTAGAGTTCCTTGTAGATTGTTTCACATTTTGGAGTCTTATGAGATAATGACTTTCCATGGTCTCCTTATGCTATGCATGTTCTAGTTTAATTCTTGTTTATATGAGAAAAATGAGTTTTCATAATTTATATTCCTTATGTTGGTGTGCATCTAGTATGAATTGCATTGTCGATATACTTCATGAGGTGATGATAAAAATTCCTAAATGTTCTATTGAAAGTAATTGCATAATGAGCTTAATGATGTTGTGATGAGTATGATGTGATTTGGAGAAGGAAGTTCCTCTATTGAACTAATATTGATGAAGTATAATGCATAATGAGTTTGTAGATGTAGTTCCTACTTGCTTATGTTGCATTGAGATTATTGATGTAGAGTTGATGTTTCCTCTTATGTTTATGCGTTGTTTATGATGTTGCATGATTGTTGGGCTGGTAGTATTGATCATTTTCCCTAAAAATATTTTGAAGTGTCATTCAAGGACAAATGTTCCTCAGTGGGGGATAATGTAACGAATCAAAAATTGATAGGTTGAACTAGATCTTAAACGTTTGGATTAGTGTGACTTTAGGTCATTAGGTTGATTTCTAGGCTGTTTTAGAACCTTAATGGAGCAAGGTAGAATCTAGGTTGCAAACTAGGGCCTAGGCTAGCAAGATAGGGTGGAAGAAGCCTTCTTCTTTGGTGGACTTTTTGGCGATGGGGCTATCTGATTGCCCAAGGGGTTGGGAGATTTTCCCTTGGGTTCTTCAACTAGCTTAGTGGGCTGCCCTTTTGGCCAAGCTGCTGGACCAAATGGCAAGCTAGGTTATAACTCGCTAAGCTGGTTAGCTTGTCGCCCTTTTGTCCCCTCCAATCTCTAAATGATCTGCCCAATTAGTGAGCTCATTGGTAATTTGGGTGAGCTAAGGGTGCACTTCGCGAGCCCAAGTGTCCAAAGAAAGAGCTTAGATGGGCAAGGGCAGATTTTTATGTTTAAACTTTGTGGGTCCTTAGCTCTTTTCCAAAGTTGAGTTCACCTTATTCTGTTCCTTTTCTCGCAACTATAAGTTCTTTTTAGACCTACATCCTTTCATTTAAGTCACTCCAAATAGAATCAAAAGAAGAGCCACCTACACTTAAATATTTATTTCACTAGAATTCCTTCATCAGAGAAGAAGAAGGGAGCGATTGAAGCTAGGGTTTGGTGATTTCTAGGCGTTTCTTCATCAAATTATTTTGGGAATCTTAGTAAAGTTATGGTGATCCTATATCTAGTCTTAGTTTTCACTCTAGAGTCAATTTCAAAGAAGTTTTCAAAGTTCTCAAGTTCATAAAAACCTAGGGTTTTACTCAATCTCATGGGTTCTTTATCTCAACAATTTTAAATGGTTTTTAATGGAATAAATTGATTGTGATGATGTTTAATTGATGATTTTTGATGAAACTACTCTATGAACACATGATTTCTCTCAATTCCTAAAGTGTGCCTTTATGAAGTGGGTTTGTTGATTATGAAAGCTTATGATAGTAATATGTCTGAATTGCTCTGGGTTATTGAATACATGGCCCTGAAGGCAAGTTATGGCTAAATGTACATGTTGAAGTAGAATTGTTCTAGAGATGTTGATCCACTTGACAGGTGGCGGTGTTTACTTACTAAGTACATGAACGTAAATTCAATCAAGTTAAAGTGATCATGCCTTGAAGATATTTGTGTTGTTCTTGAAAGTCTAATTCTCAATTTGACACTCATGTATGTTGTTAATAGAATGTAAGGGGCTTTCTTTTACCATGATTTATATCTTGAATTGGTAGGCTTTATGCACCATTTTCTTGTATAATTGAAATTAAGGTGATGATATATGTCTTGAATTGGTAGGGTATATAGATCCTCTACTTGAATTAATGAGAGTATAGTTGATTGTTGAATCTTGAGTTGGTAGGCTTAGTAATCCTGTCTTGTATGATGAATGTGTCTTAACTTGATGCATATGAAATGATAGCTTGTGGAATCCCTTTCATATATGAGTAATAAATGTGTCTTGACTTGATGAATATGAAAATATATGCTATGACATTGCATTTATATATGTGTAATGAATGTGTCTTGGCTTGATGAATTTGAAATGATACGCTATGGAATTCCTTTCATATATTAGTAATGAATGTATCTTGATTTGATGGATATGAATAAATAGGCTTAAGTCATTCCATTCATAAAAAACTAATGTAATGAAGACTCTAGAATTGATAGGATAGTGTCATTCCTTTCTTAATGAATCAATGTACCATAAATCGATATGCTTAGGGAATTCTTTTCATGATTATAAGAATGTAATGAGTGACAATGACTCGATAGGATTATGTCATTCTTTCATGAGGACCATAGACTTATCCTGCAATGTACCATGGATCGATAGGTGTATAGCCTTCCTTTGTGGATATGGATGTATCAAGGGTCGATAGGCCTATGGAATTCCTCCCTAGTACACTAATGTAACGTGAATGAAATAATCTATGGGAATGTAGGCTAAGAACCGAGTGGATATAGGTAGATGGAAACTCTCCCAATGTTAGGTTACGAAAGAACATATTCCTATCCCAGAACTACGTGCCCACATAGGATATTAGCCAACAAATTCCATCTAAGCTAATATTATTGTTCTACCTTAGGGAAGTAGAATACCTCTTTATGGTGTGGGGCTATATGACACCAGATTACATGTCTATATTTCATGGTCTATGTCGGTTAAATGCTTAGTTCCATCCCGTGAGATGTGCACTCTAGTTACTTGTTAGGTTCTATAAAGTGTAGGTAGTAGTATGGAATGCTATCTATACATCGCACGAGTAGGCTTTGAATGGGATTTAGTGTGTTCCCTAAGTCTTAATGGCTAATGTATGAAGTCCTATAAATGCATGATTGTGTCCTTAAATGAATTTATTGAGGAACGTTGACTCTTAATTGCTTAATGTCATATGTATGCTATACTTGGGTTATATCATGAATTTTCCCTTGTCATGCCTTATGAAATGTTATGTCTCTTTTATATGGATATTGTGTAAAGGTGAGAAGGAAGAAATGGTAAGCTCACTTTGGTGTTCTTAATGCGGTTCCTTGGTGTGGATGGTGGTATGGGACACCATCCATGCATTACACAAGGTATAACATGAAAGTCACTTTGAGTAAAGGTGTAAGGAAAAAGTAAGGGCTTTCGTGATGATAGTGTCTAGATGTGGTATTATGACTTGTATGATGATTATACTTGTGTTGTATGTCTCTCATGCTATTGTACATTATATTTCAAAAAGGTTGTATAATGCATGGTTTCCAACCAAATGTCCTCATTAAAGCATGTTATTGCATAGTCATCATACTTTGTACATTTATGTGTGCTAACCCATATTTCTCCCTTTTTACTACAAGAGTATGTTCCAGCAAGTGATTGCTTCTAGATAAAATTAAAATGATTGGCTTGAGTTTCCCCTAGACTTGGTATGTCCTCATGGATTCAAAGACAAGAACGTTTATGTTTCCTTTTGTTCATGTAATAGACAATTCTAGTCTTTTTATTGTAAAGGGTCATGTCACTACTTTAGTTTTCAAGTACAATGTTAAGATGGACATGTGAGATTTCGACTTCCGCTGAGTCTTTTGAAAGATCTTTTAAAGAGGTTTTTTTATAGTTTGGTTTTATATATGTTTTAATTCCACATTATTTTCCTTATATTGAATGTAATGAATGCTATCACGCTTGTATAAGACCTCTTCAGGGTTGAGTATGCCGTGTTGCATTCCGGGTCTAGACTAAGGTCGTGGCGAAACTTATCCTTTCGGTGAGACTGACTTGTCTCATTAAAGAAATTCGGTGACTCGCTTACCAGTTTGACGAGTCTGTTTGCAACTGCTTTTTTAGAAATTTTGCTTGATCTGTTCCTAACTCTTTTTCATGTTTTTGGATATATGTCTAGAACCAGCCTTGACATGCCGCCCAATTACAGAGCACGAGTAATAGTAATAAATGAAGGAGAAGACAACCTTTATAAGAAGGGAAGAATAGAGCCTCCAAAGAGAGGCAAGGGCAAAGGAAAAGTCCTGTATCTGATACCCAAGAGCACGAATCCGACAGGAATACAAAGTCTGTTAACTCCCAGGTTGTACTCTCTGAGCAGGATGATAACCAGCCCCTTTAGTCTAGGCGAGCGGAGATCCGTGCTAGTTCTATGATGTTTGGTGTGTAATCAACAACACAACTTCTAATAAAAGTGACTACGCTCACGCAATAGTATAATAACCCAGGTTGTGTCCCAGGGGAGTGGTTGTGAGAATTAATAGAAAATTAGAATTAAGTTCTAATTAGTCGTAGCTAAAGATATTAATGATTAAAAAGATTATAAATTATAGGGGTGATGCTAGCATTAATTATCGATGAGTTCTTATCACTAGTAAGTAGAAATAGCAAAAAGAAACAATAGTAGAAATCAATGAGAGGGGGATTCTTGGGATATAAACGGAATACGAGATAGACTAAATCATTGGGTACATGGTTTTGATAGAGAAATCATAGAATAATTATGACTATGCTAAACTTTAAGGGGGATAATCACTCTCTCGAGCAACTTACCCCGTTTTAAATGGGTTCCTCTCGGACACCCACTTGCCGCATGAAGAACAACCTCCGCCTTCACTATAATGACCAAATGGTATACCCTAGAAATTACAAGGCGTATTCGACCTATCATAGGTCTTATACAAGCTCTTATACATCTTTCATCACATATATATGAAAAGTATTAAAGAATTAAAACTTTTCACGACAATAGTTAAACTCTTTCATAGAATATAAGAAAGAACTAAGTCTCCTCATAGCCATCTTAGACACATATAAATCAAAGGGTCATCACCTTACATCAATTTCAAAAGAAACTATAGTCTATTACAAAGTCTTTTAGATATGGAAACTAAACAATAAGTCACATCCTTGAACATATGAGGACATACCAAGATTCTTGAGAGAATGTTATTTCCCAAGCTTCAACTTCTAAGTGAATCCTCACTTGCCACCTACACTTTTAGAAATACAGAAACATATGGAATTAGCAGATTGAATGCACTAAGTATGGTGAACCTGCAAGAAAACCATGCAAAAATGGACATATACTTTAAAACATACATTTAATGCTCTTTTGATAGAAACTTCATAAAAGTATAAGAATCATCTTCAATTCAATATTCATATATAAGACATATTCAACTAATCCACAAGATACAACCATAATCACTTAGAATTCATATTAACTTTTAGACCTCCTACCAAAGGTTATCCTAAGACCCACCTAAGTAAGATATGAAGAGGCCGCCCACACAACCACTCCACACACACCTAAGTTATCCTCGAGACTGAACAAAGTAATAATATTCCTTTTAATCATTCAGACTCTTCAGCTAAGGTTACTCTAAGACTCACCTAAGTAAGACATGAAGAGACCGCCCATACACCCTTTTCAAGACCACCTAAGTAATCATCAAAGCTACCCTAGATAAGAACCTTTCTATTCAACATGCTTCATTAAATTAACATTATCCATTGAAACCATTTAAGAGACACGTAAACACTTAGAAAACTTCACATAATTGTATTGGAAGACCTAGGGAACTCATCCTAGCATCTTCAAGGACTAGTCGTTCCATGTGTAGATAGCGTCCCATTCCACTACCTACACATTGTAGAACCTATCCAATACTAGAATGTACATCACATATGATGATATTAGGCATTAACTGACATAGACCATACTAGCTAGGTATGGAATCCGATGTCATAAGGACCCCACACCGTGGAAGGTGTTCTACTTGCAAAATGTAGAACTAGGACACATCCAACGTTGGCACATGGTTAAGGGATATCAAAGTCTTCTTTGTACTTTAGTCTTATTCTCAAGTAGAGCTACTACCAGAAACATATTCTCTCGATGCTTTGCCTTTATTCAACTGTGTAACTCATTCACTAGGTGTATTAGAGAAGGTACCATTGATAAGTCCTACAAACTATAATACTCTTTCCATGGATAGCTCATTCTTAACCTTCTTTTCTCATTGAAGGTTCCATATAAGTCGTTCATAGAAGGGCACCTACTTAAGGTCTACCAATGCTAGACTTTATTCTTTCATTCATTCATAACGTACATGACAGGGGTGACTAATCCTACCAAGTCAAGAGATCACATTCACATAACATTCAGGTATCAAAAAATGGACCTAAGTCTACCAATCAAGACGCAACATAATCATACCATCATTTAGAGGGATCATACTCTCACCTCACATATGCACATACACAATATCATCCTTCAATTCTTTCATCCATACAAGCTATAACATAATGATACTATAATTCACATAATAATGCCGACAAGGCCATGTTCATATAATATATAACAATTAAACACTACACCAAAAGTGGACCATACCAATCAATAACAATTCAATGTCAATTCTATAGTATACAAAGTAATTAGGTCATATCACCACCTTCAAATAGCCATCATCACTATTCCTTATTCTTTCCAACCAAGTCACACAATAAGAGACCTTACCAATGATAATAAACACAAGACTAAGCCAAAATTACATCCATATCAATAAATCAACAATACTCAATATAGATATCAACATTATAAGGAAAGCTATGAACAATTCTAACATGGATCAATACATAATTAAATAGCCTAATACAAACTACACATGAATTCAATAAGATTAAGCCATGATCAATTCACCAACTTTAGAGCCAAAATTAGGAATTCAAGGAATACATGGGTTCATGGATGTTTTGATCTTAAAACCACCAATTAACATCAATTACTTCATAAAACATTGATTTAGACCTTTTCATGCAAGAACCCATGCTTAAAATTCAAAATAGAATTTCAATGTTTTTGAAGATCTTTGAAAATCCTTTTGAATTGGCTCCTTGAATGAGAGGAGAATCAAGTATGAAATAACCATACATTAATTGAATAAATCCAATGAAATATATGGAGAAATCAATGAAGAACTCCAATCCTAGCTTCAACTTGTCTCCTAGCTTCAATGGAGTATATAGATAACGTTTTTTGATCTTGGGTTTTTATTTGGAATAATGAAGTATAAATTAGGTCTTAGAGTCTAAACTAACTCAAAGTACCTGATAACACCTAAAATAACCATCTACGACTTAATTAGGACATTCGGGGAATTTCCCAACTTGCCCCCACCTTGGCTGAGACTTGAAGGAAAATTACTGGCCCAAACGACGGTTGCCAAACTACTGGCCCTCATTTGATCGAAGGGTGTTCTGATGGGTGTCGTTTTGGTCAGAGGCTAAGCTTTTGGGGGCTGAAATCCCACAACTAAGTGTGGAGCCACGCCCCCAATCGACAGGGTGTCAATTGAACCACTGAACATGGTTTGTTGGTCGTTGGTTGGACTGATTTTTGCATTTTCTTTCCAAGGTTTGGGTCCTCCTGAAGGACCCTTAGGGTGGTACTTGGGGAGTGGTACCTGGACATTTCGAATCTAAACATGTTTATCAAGGTGTTAGAGCCCTCTCCTATAATTTTATACACTAAACACCACATCAAACATGCAAGGTCACACTAGCACACACAAAGACTAGTTTCCAAATGTCTTGGTCGTTCTGTACGTTTGATTTCCAAACTCTAAAAACTGACTTCTAATGCTAATATTCTTCATTTTAACACCTTATCAACTCATAACAAACATGATAGTTTCTAGTTCAACCTATTGAATTTTGAGGGTTGTAACAATCTCCCCACTTGGACAACATTCGTCCTCGAATGACACCAAAACACTTACAACACTTTCAAGAGTAAAGACTCAAGACTAGAAGCTCATAACCGTACCACATCAAACACAATACACATAGATAGGAGGAAAATCAAATCCACATAATCAAGAGACTCATGAACACAACAAGAAAGTAGGAAAAACATCTACAATTTTATCATTAATAAAAACTCTATATTCTCATTTCATATAGGTGGAACTTGTTTCTTCACATATCATCATAATTATATACAACATATTTTTGCACGTGAATGCCAATTTCTCATAAAAGCCCTCTTATGCAACATTTTCCAGAAGTTCACTGTTAAGCATTCTCACAAGTTCCTTCATGCAACATATAAGCAATTCTTTATATATGCATAACAATATAAAATACAAAATCATTTAAGATAATTCTACCATATAAATATAATCTCATGAAAATATACACAATGAAAGGAGATCAATGAAATTCATTTTCACTTAGACTCCTAAACATATGCAACATGCTACTAAAAGTTCAAACTCTCAAGCTTGAATACAATAGAAGAGAAGAGACAAGATTTATCAACCCAAATATTCACCATGATTTAAGCCTTTTCACTCAATCAAGAGTAATACAAAGGAAAACTGTAACTTACAGGTACCTTCATCGGGATTTACTTCCTTGCTAGCTTGGAGGCAATAGAAACGACCATGATTTGGAGGAATAGGAACCGTACCTTCACTAAGAGCTTTCTTGGCCTCTCTCTCTCTAGCTGCAATAGTAGGACAATCTCTCACTTTGTAATCATCCTTTCAATAACCATAGCACCCATTAGTTCCGGCTAGACATTTCCCAAAATGTTTCTTCCCATAATTTGAGCAAGTAGGTTCATCAATTTGAGAACCACCACCTCTCTCATAGTTTGGCCTTAGGAGCACTAGGAACATCTTGATTTGGAGCCCATTTCTTAAATCTAGGTTGACCTTGCTCATCGGCTCTTCCCCTCTTAGAATCTCTACCTCTACTCCCAAGCATAGACTCCTCAATAGATTGAGCATACACCATAAGCCTAGACAGAGTCATGTCACCATGGAGCTTTGATTTACGATACTCTTCCATCACAATATTGGAAACACCGGTCAAGAAACTACTCATCTCATCTCTAGGGTTAGACACCAAGGATGGAGCATACTAAGACAATAGGGTAAATTTCAAGGAATACTCCTCAACACTCATATTACCTTATCTAAGGTTTATAAACTTCTCAACCTTAACCTCCCTCTCCTCACGAGGAAAATATCTCTCTAATAATGCTTCCTTAAAATCTTCCCATTCTATAGGAACCAATTCAACCAGCCTATTGTCTTTCCGTTGAGTGAACCACACTTTAGCAACCTCTTTCAATTGGTATGAGGCCAACTCTGCCTTCTCCCTAGAAGCCACCCCCATAGCATGCACTATATTATACACCTCATCCAAGAAGTCTTGGGGATCCTCTCCCACCATAGAGCCAAGAAAGGTAGGAGGATTCATCCTCACAAAGTTCCTCAACCCTGAGGTCATTGTACTCTCAAGAGATTTCATCCTAGGCCCCACCTCTATATTTGCTTGAGCTGTCATGGCTTAGGCTAGGGTAACAAGAGCTCCTCTAAACTCCTCATTGGTCATGTGTGAAGGAACCACAAGAACCTCATTCCCTTGATTAGCTAAAGGGACTTGTTCACCTTGAGAAACATGAAAATCTTGGGGAGCTTATCCACCTTGGGGAGGAACTACCTTAAACACCACTTCCTCATCCACTCTTCTTGCGGGCGTCCTTCTGGTATTCATATCCTATAAACAGAACAAAAGAATAGGAAAAGACACTTATAACCACAACTCTATGGCACGACACAAGAGTAATCAAGAAAGTGAAAAACTTCTATCGTCCTATACACTCTTGCTCATATATGTGTCGCGACTCACTACCGATGAACAAGACTCTACTATACGTGGATTTAATGAGACTTTGAATCCTAAAGACTACTTCATAACCTTATGCTCTGATACTATGTTTGTAATGACCCAAGGGTATACTCTAGAAGTGACGCGGCGTATTCGACCTCTGGTAGGTCTTATCCAAGCTCTTAGACATCTTTCATCAAATATATATGAAAAGTAGTGCAGAATTAAAACTTTTCACCACAATAGTCAAAATCTTTCATAGAATATAAGAAAGAACTAAGCCTCCTCATAGCCATCTTAGACACATATAAATCATAGGGTCACGACCCTTACATCAATTTGAAAAGAAA
Source organism: Solanum sitiens (assembly GCA_016801875.1). Taxonomy (NCBI): domain Eukaryota; kingdom Viridiplantae; phylum Streptophyta; class Magnoliopsida; order Solanales; family Solanaceae; genus Solanum; species Solanum sitiens. Next base: position 2,371,436 of record JABWTJ010000039.1, on the reverse strand, counting down.
CAATAGTCTATTACAAAGTGTTTTAGAAATGGAAACTAAAACATAAGCCACATCCTTGAACATATGAGGACATACCAAGCTTCTTGAGAGAATGTTATTTCCCAATCTTCAACTTCTAAGAGAATCCTCACTTGCCACCTACACTTTTAGAAATAGAGAAAAATATGGAATTATTACATTGAATGCATTAAGTATGGCGAACATGCAAGAAAACCATGCAAAACCGGACATATACTTTAAAACATACTTTTCATGCTCTTTTGATAAAAACTTCATAAAAAGTATACGAACCATCTTCAAGTCAATATTCATACATAAGACATATTCAAGTAACACACAAGATACAACCATAATCACTTAGAATTCATATAAATGTTTAGACCTCCTACCAAAGGTTATCCTAAGACCCACCTAAGTAAGATATGCATCAGTCACCCATACAACCCCTCTACACACACCCAAGTGATCCTCAAGACAACCCAAAGTAAGAATGTTCCTTTTTAATCATTTAGACCTTTCACCTAAGGTTACTCTAAGACTCACATAAGTAAGACATAAAGAGACCGCTCATACGCCCTCTTCAAGCCCACCTAAGTAATCATCAAAGCTAGCCTAGATAAGAACCTTTCTATTCAACATGCTTCATTAAATTTACATTATCCATTGAAACCATTTCTGAGACAAGTAAACACTTAGAGGACTTCACATAATGGTCTTGGAAGACCTAGGGAACTCATCCTAGCATCTTCAAGGCCTACTCGTGCCATGTGTAGATAGAGTCAATTACACTACCTACAGGTTGTAGAACCTATCAAATACTTGAATGTACATCCTATATCATAAGTTTAGGCATTAACCGACATAGACCATACTCTCTAGGTATAGAATTCTGTGTCATAAGGACCCCACACCGTGGAAGGTGTTCTACTTGCCAAAGGTAGAACAATGACACATCCCATGTTGGCACATGGTTAAGGGATATAAAGGACTTCTTTGTACTCTAGTATCATTCTAAAGAAGAGCTACTACCACAAGCATATCATCTCGGTTCTTTGTTTTTATTCTCATTGAGTAACTCATTCCTTAAGTGTATTAGAGAAGGTACCATTACTAAGTCCTACAACCTCATAATACTCTTTCCATGGATAGCTCATTCTTAACCTTCTTTTCACATTCAAGGTTTCATATAAGTCTTTCATAGAAGGGTACCTAGTTTAGGTCTACCGATCCTAGACTTCATTCTTTCATTCATTCGTATACTTACATGACAAGGGTGCCTTACATGGTCAAGAGATCACATTCACATAACTTTCACGTATCAAGAAAAGAGACCTTAGTCTACCAATCAAGACACAACATCATCATACATCATTTAAAGGTATCATACTCTCACCTCACACATGCACATACGCAATATTATCGTTCACAATGTTCATCTATACAAGCTATAACATGATGATAATATAATTCACATAATAATACCGACAAGGCCATGTTCATATCATATATAACAATTGAAAACCGCCACCATAAGTGGACCATACCAATCAATAATAATTTAATGTCAATTTTATGGTATACAAAGGAATTAGGTCAACTCACCACTTTCCAATAGCCATCATCACTATTCCTTATTCTTTCCAACCAATTTACACAATAAGAGATCTTACCAATGATAATTTACACAAGACTAAGCCAACAATCCACCATATCAATGATCTAACAATACTCAATATAAATATCAACAATATAAGGAAATCTACGAACAATTCTAACATGGATCAATATATAATTCAATAGCCCGATACAATCTACACATGAATTCAATAAGATTAAGCCATGATCAATTCACCCACTTTAGAGCCAAAATTAGAAATTCAAGGAATATATGAGTTGATTAATCTTTTGATCTACATCAATTACTTCATAAAATATTGATTTAAACCTTTTCTTGCAAGAACCCATGCTTATAATTCAAAATAGGATTTCAATGTTTTTGAAGATCTTTGAAAACCCTTTGGAATTGGATCCTTGAATGAGAGAAGAATCAAGGATGAAATAACCATACCTTCATTGAAGAAATCCAATGAAATTAATGGAGAAATCAATGAACAACTTCAATCCTATCTTCAACTTGGCTCGTAGCTTCAATCGAGTCTAGGAGAACTTCTTTTGATCTTGGGGTTTTGATTTAGAACAATGGAATCTAAATTAGGTATTTGAGACTTATCTAACTTTCAATATCTAAAAAAAAAACTAAAATAAACGTCTAGGACTTAATTAGGACATTAGATGAATTTCCAAACTTGCCCCCACCTAGGCCGAGACCTGCAGGAAAATTGCAGGCCCAAACGATGGTTGCCTAACTACTGGCCATCGTTTGATCGACGGGGCATCCTGCTGGGGCGTCATTTTGGTCACAGGCTAAACTTTTTGTTTCTAAGCTCCCACAATTAAGTGTGGATCCACTCCCCCAATTTATGGGGCGTCGATTGAACCACTGAACATGGTTTGATGGTCATTGGTTGGACTGCTTTTGGCAGTTTCTTTCCAAGGTTTGGGTCCCCTTGAAACACCCTTAGGGTGTTACTTGGGTAATTGTACCCGGACGTTTCGACCCTAAACATGTTCATCTAGGTTTTAGAGCCCCATACTATAATTTTAGACATCGAACACCACATAAACCATGCAAGGGCATACTAGAACACGGAAGGAATAGTTCCCAAATGTCTTGGTCGTTCTTTGATGTTTCACTTTTAAACTCTACAAACTAACTTCCAATGATAATATTCATTATTGTAAAACGTTATTAACTCAGTAACTGGCTAGAGGGCGACAGACCTACCGGACGAGAGGCAGCCGAGAATGTTATGTAACTCATAACACACATGATAGGCTCTAGTTAAACCTAGTTCATTTTGATGGTTGTAACATTCACCCACTCACTCTCTCGATAAGAGTGTGAGAATGAGACTAGGGCTTAATATCTCAAGCTGAGCCTCATGTTGACGCACTCCCATCGGCCATCAATTTAGTAGTCTTAGTTTCACGAATTCTCTCTCGAGCTAGCCGGATATACATATATGAACTTGTATTTTCAACTACAAATTCATTAAATTCATCCACAACTACTTAACAAAATCCCAATTAAACTAAAACTAAACTATCAACAAGCAAGACCCAACAAATTATCTAACCCATATCAATAAAATCATACCCCATGAAATGGTTTTTTAGAAACACATCAAGAGATAGAAATTTATACCTAAATGTGTTTGCATTCAAATGGGTATGAATATTAAAGTCTCAAGACAGGCGAAGAATAAAGAATCTAAGAGACCCAAGTCAAAATCGAAGGAGATGAAATCCTCTTCTTCTTCAAGTATTCAAAACCCTCTCAAACTCCGGGTAGGAATATAAAAAACTACTATGCTAGAATAAAATTATAATAATTGTTCCACACTTGAAACTACAACTCTAACAAGTATTTAATGTTTTTAAAGATCTGTGAGGCAGCAAATCATTCAGCCTCATTAGAATTTATCGCTGATCAATTCGGCGATTCGCCCTTTTGTGTAGTTCACGGCAGTCCTGCACTAACCTTCAGCATCGTCGTGCTTTGAGTTATTGGGCTATATGGTACTACTTCAAGGAACTTCTTGGTGACATGCTGACTGCTCCTCATTTACGCTGATTTAATCCTTTCTTTTAGTGCTCAACACACTGGAACAAAGGGCAAAGTAAGACCCTTCGGCGACTCGCCAGGTGGGCTTGACGATCCTCAGGCCTTCATTTCTTCGTTTTTTTCTTCCCTTTTTGTTATTTTATTGTAACATAGTGTCCATGCTATCCTTTAAATTTCAAGTTCCTGGAACTTAAGAGTTTTCATCGGGTATTGAGATAAAATAAGAATTTGATGACACAATTTCTACAAAAAATATAGCCATGAATTAGTCCAGTTTGTGGACTCATCAACACCTCCAACTTAAGCTTTTGTTATTCCTCAAGTAAAACTCGAGTTCAACAGTTCCACAAGGATGTCTCAAACAGTACTATACAACATTCAATCATGAATGTACACAACAAAAATCAAATTAATTATGCAAGGATCAATTGTGCACTCAATGATTCAAGTTATGAAACACCATTAACAAAAATTCTCAAGCTCGAATTACTTGCTTCAAATGCAAGTTCAAGCTCAAAAAAATCATATGAATTTCCTCACACAAATTATGAGTCCATTTTCACACAAAAAGGTCTAGTCAATTAAATTTCATGAATCAAATACGACGCTCACACTCAAAAAGAGGAAAACAATGCATGTGTTCACCCATAGGCTTGCCCGTATTTTCCAATCTACATTTGTTTCTGCTTTCTCACGATCAAAAATGTCTTTATAAGGCTTTTAGTGGGGCTGAGTGCAAAGGTATGGTCATTTAGGCTCAATGACTATGATCCTAATGAATTTTGGTGCTCAAAACATTTCCTTTCTTCTTCCTTCATCATTTTCTCTAATACTCATAATTCATCCTATTATTTACTTCCACGGATTGCTTGGAAACCCTATTTCTTTTGAACTTTATTCTACGATTTTCTTTTTCATTCTTTTCTTTTTCTTTATTTTATACGGAGGGTTTCCATTTTTCGCAACACCATGGGTTAAGGGAGACTTTCTTTTCACTTCTTGACTTTCCCTTTTCTTTTCACCAAACCCCTAACACAGGATTTTGGCCTAAGTTGGCTGTTTCAATCAAACCAACAATCATGAGTTTTATGGGAAATGGATTAAGAAAGCTCTAGTATTCATCATGTTTCTTCCAAAGAAGGTTATGGTTCAAGGGGTGTTTAAAAGAGGTTCACACACTCACAAGGTGTGTCACAAAAGAGGTATATGTCAAATTGACTTACACTCTTTAAAATTGCCTAAGATCATATCAAGAGAAACCTTACTTGATCAACTGTACAAACGGGGAAAATTCTAAGTGTTGTCATGAATGGTTCAAGGCATCGACACTTAAGTCAAAATAGACTCCACACTTTTTCTAGTGTGCAACGGTCATCACAATAGAATCTATTTGATAAAATAGCTAATTACAATGAGATACAAATATTTCACATATTGCATATGCAACTTCATTTGGCCTCATCGTAGTTGTACATTTATGTTTGTTCGATTACAAGCACTATTTAAGTCATCGATATTGATCGAGGCTGACACTCATATTTGTTAAGGAACAACCACATTCAACCACATGCAAGAGTTAGAAATTTTTTTTGAAAAATATTAAAAACTTTCGGAAGGGTCAAAATCATTTTACGATTAAAAACAAAAGGAATCCATAAGCTCAAACATCCACAAACAAGAGATAAAAGATTATTTTAGACAGAACAACCAAATTATAAATGCAAAACACAAGTATTAATAAGCACACAAAATATGTGGGCCTCACCCTACCACAATTAAAGGTATTTGTCCTCAAATGTAAATAAAAGTATCCAAGAGTAAAAATAAGACAGAGAGGGGTAAAGAAAGGTCCTTTATATGCAGTATCTCCATCTCTCGTGGTCTTACTGCCGAATGTTGTGCTATTAATATGGGTATATGTACCAAAAGTAACCTCAGAAGGACCAACCTCATTGGATTCACCGACATGTGCAGTTTCCTAGGAAGTCTGCACAACAGCGTGTATCATAACTTTTTTAATCTCGATCCGGTCTTCCTCTGTTTCTCTCTCAACCACTTCAAGCATCTGTTAATCAGTCTTTGAATTCGACTCAAGATTAGCTGTCTGCTTCATTCCATCCCATGTCGTGTGGTTGTCTGAGGCGTCTCAGGCACATATGGAATTTCCATTGTTCCAAAGATCATGGACATATCAATAGACTTTAGTTAGTCCACATCTTTTCTCACCTCAGCAATGGGGGCATTTAAGGCCTTCACCTCCTATGTGGCCCCTTGGTCACGCTCACACTCTGCTATACTGGCCGCTAGAGCATCAATAGTAGTGCTCAAGGGCTTCACAACATCATCGAGGCCATCCTTATTCATGCGTTGAATGAAGCTTTCTATGTTGGCAGCCCAACAATAAACAGATTAGGCAAGCTGTCCCATCCAGATCAAGGATGCCCGAATGATCGTAACACAAGAAGCAATAGAAACACTAGGTCTGGGTGATAGTACAGAAGCAGAAGAATTTGCAGTGTCAGCAAGAGTGGCCGTGGAAATATATATACCTGAAGGTCTATTGGTCGGAGTAGGAAATGATCTCTCTTCAGGGATCTATCCAGTGGCCACAAATTCCTTCTGCTTCTTTTCTACTTGGTCCTTGAGATACTCATATTCAATTTTCTGGATATCGGTGGATGCTGTGGGAACCACTTCCACATCCTTCTTTGCATCTCTAGGTACGCGTGCTCTTTTGCAGAACACAGTGATTTATATTGGGAAATGGAGATAGGTCCGGCTTTGCTTTGCACGCATATGTATCTCAAAAGCAATGATCTTCCAAGATTTCTTCTTGTTTTCTCTATGATGCACTCCAGACAAGTTGCCTTAGCAAGGCGAAGAATCGATTCATTCTGTGATGGCATAATAATGTTGCTGATAAACCCAAACCAGTATCTTGCATCTACGTTTAAATCTTTCTTTTCAATCGAAACTTCTTATTCTAACCATTTTGAAGCGTCATCTTCTGAGATGAGCGAGGCTAACCACTTTTTCATCGCATTCAACTTCTCTGTTATGATCAAGTGTACCCAGTGATTCTTTATCTTATTGGACACACCCAAGAATATGTTGATAGCCTCATTGTCACAAGCTACCTTCCTTCATCTGACAGCCATGTAGTCCACTTCTTTGAAAGACGATACCAACCTTTTCCTTTTGAAGTATCAATGCACTTTACACACTGTAAAATTCTCTGACCTAGATTGGTATATAAGAGCCACGGGGTTTTGTGAAGATTTAAAATTTGTGATGTTTTAGGCACTTCATTATCTTTGGATATCTATCGATAACCCCGTTTATGGAAAACCATTTTTCATCATTGATCGTTCTCTGACCCTCAAACTTTAATCTATTTGTTGACTACTATTTTTTGCTCTGGAACTGGAGGATTCTGAGAGGTATATCGAGAATTTCTGATCGAAGATGGATCATTCAACTTTTTAGATCTTAACTCGTTCCTTCGTGCCTCCATCAATTCATCTTCATCAGATTCCATACTCTTGTTGTTGGTGTAAAAATTGTACCTCTCGGAGCTTGCATTTTATCACTCAAGGATTTTTTCCTTGCCCTTGTCTTTCCCCTCAGTTGTGGAAAACTTAGTGGTCTTTCCCTCGGATGAAGTCTCGTCCTCATTGATTATAATCTCCTTTTCCTTCCCTTGACTTGGATGTTTCGCCATGCCTGCGACACATTAGAGAAAATTTAGTAAGTATATTCAGGCATAGAAAATTTATTTCTGTCATAATCGCCGATCAAGCCGGCGGGCGCCAAATCTCTTTGGAGAAAATGTTTTTGCTTGCCAAACAACTTGAATGCACTATTAAGGATGATTGTCAATGATCACTTCTTTTGGAGATTCGCGGATTGATTTCAGTTATCTGGGGTCAGTATTCTGAAAGTTCTAGGGCAGTATTGGTTCATGGGTGCAGACAAAGGGCACAACAAGAGTATCTTTGACGATTTGCCAGTAACTTCACGTGATCCAAGACGTTTCGTTGAAAGTTACAAACTCAAACATCAAGTTTGACACAAAATTAAGAGCGTTATGGATATATAAGGAGAATCGTCGAGTGGTTCGGCTAGCTCAACGCAACTCACCAAACTGCCCAACGCGCCTATTTTCAACTCACTTTCTTGAATTCAACCATGCAACCCATGAAAAGAAAATTCACCTATGCATTAGTAATATTAAGCTCAAAGCCACAAAACCTAATCATGATAAAAAGTATATATACACAATCCCACAAGATTTAGCTTATTTAGACGCACAACAAAAAGGGATTTCGAGAATCAAGACCAAATAAGCAAAAATTTACAAATTAAAATACGCTTTTGAACATTCTAACACTATAAAAGAGGCCAAACATATAATAATACAATACGAATATTTCAAATGAGTCTGAAGTTCACAAAAATAACCTCAGGGTTTTAAGAATTAATCTGTAATGACAATGGAAATGTGACTGAAATGCTAGGCGGTAAAGAAATCTTTGTTCCGAGCACCAATAAACAACTAAAATACTAATTGAAAGCAAGGAGATTGAAATACTACCTTGGTGTGAGTTTGTGATGTTTCAAGGCGAGTGGGAGTGAAAAACTTCAAATTCTGAGTCCTTTACCCATTGTAAACCATTCGGTTTGCATCCATTCAGTGAAGTTAGTCGCATACGCCGAGTGGTTACTTATCCCACAATTTTTTTAACAAAGTCTTCAGTATCTTGGGGGTTAAGACGGTGATCTAAATTGAGATCACCAATAAGGTCAGCGATTCGCCTAATGGCTTCCCAATTTCTTTGAGTTTTACAAGCCCTGAATTAAACTTGTGTTGAGCCAAACATCAGGTTGCATCGGGCACGCCGTTATTTTTTGTGATTCGCTGAATGAACCCTTAGTTAGCCAAATGCAATTTCCACACTTTCCACACTTTAACCTACATAACTAACACACCATAATTTATAAAAGCAAAACTAAAGCATTTAAAATCTTGGGTTGCCTCCAAAGTAGCACCTTAGTTAATGTCATGGTACGACGTAAGTTCTTTCTCGTTCTACATTATTGGGGTTGACCCTAGTGCCCCTAGGTTACCCTAGTAGATAACTTGGGTGGAGATGAGGTATTGCAAAGCTCATGAGTGTTCTGATCATCTAGATATATCTAGAGTGAGATTCAATCATCTGAGTTACACTTTAATATTCTCCTTCATATCTTCTAATATTCGATCTTGATCGGTGATCTTATGGAGAATTATTTGTAGTGTGTCCTCAACAAGATTTCCCCCCTTGTCTCTAGATCTTATCTTCTCATGAGGGGGTATGTACTTGCCCTGACTCTTGCACCGGTTTTCCACCTCTGGGATTTTTGTGGTCAGGTTGTTCAGTTGAGCTACCAATGTAGTTAACATGAAGTCACACTCGACTACGTGATTCTCGTCAGCCGACTTGCCATCATTTCTTTCAGCCATACTCAGGGGACCTGCATACACTCACAACTCAAATGGAAAAAAAACTAAAACAAAGATTAGTAAAACTACAACTAATAAGATAGAAAGTTCTACTAATCAAAAAAACATCAGGTAATGCAACTCCCCGCCAGCGGTGCCATTTTGATGTTTGCTAATGTAATAAAAAACACACCTTCCAATACAAGTGTCTACGCTCGTGCTATAGTATAGTAATCCAACCACGGGTTGGGGTCGTGTCCCAAGAGAGTGGTTATGAGAATTAATATTAAATTAGAACTAAGTTCTAATTAATCGTAGCTAAAGACAATAACGATAAAAACATAATAAATCAAAGGGGTGACACAAGCATCAACTATCGATGGTTTTTTTTTGTCACTGGTAAGTAAAAATAGCAAAAATAAACAAGAGTAGAAATCAATGAGAGGTAGAATTCTTGAGATGTGAACAAAATACGGGATAGACTAAGTCATTGGGTACATGCTTTTGATAGACAACTCCTACAATAATTAGGCCTAGGCTAGACTTTATGGGGGATAAGCTCTCTCTCAAGCAACTTACCCCATTTCAAATGTGTTCCTTTTAGACACCCACTTGTTGCATGAAAAACAACCTCCGCCTTGACCCACTCACTCTCTCGAGATGAGTGTGTGGGAATTAGACTAGGGATCACTCTCTCGAGCTGAGCTTCATGTCGACCCACTCCCACCGGCCATCAATTTAGTAGTCTTAGTTTCACGACTTCTCTCTCTAGCAAGCCGAAAAAACATATATGAACTTGTATTTCAAACTACATATTCACTGAATTCATCCACAACTACTAAACAAAATCACAATTAAACTACGATTAAAGTATCAACAAGCAAGACCCAACAAATAATCTAACTCATATTCACAAAATCACACCCAAGAATTAATATTTTAGCCACATATCAAGAGATAGAAATTTATACCTAAATGAGCTTGCATTAAAATGGGTATGAAGATTTAAGTCTTAATATAGGCCAAGAATGAAGAATCTAAGAGACCCAAGCCCAAATCAAAGGAGATAAAACCTTATTTTTCTTCACGTCTTTCAAACCCTCTCAAACTCAGAGTAAAAATATGAAAAACTACTATTCTAAATGAAAATTAAAATAATTATTCCACACTTAAAACTACAACTTTAACTAATATTTACAGTTTATATAGATCTATGTTGTAGCAGATCGTTAGGCGTCATTAGTCAGAATCGCCGATCAATTTGGGGATTCGCCCTTTGGTATAGTTCATCACCGTCTTGCACCAGCCTTTAATATCTTCGTGCATTGGGTCATTGGGAAATATGTTCTCGGTGACACATCGACTACTCCTCTTTTTTGATGATTTGATCCTTTCCTTCAAGTCTCACCACACTAGATCAGAGCGAGAAGTAAGACCCTTCGGTGATCCCTTCATGCCTTCGTTCTTTTCATCCATTTTTTGTTTCTTTTTATCAACATAGTGTCTATGCTTTCCTTATAACTTTAAATAACTAAACCTTAAAAGTTTTCATTAGATATTGAGATAAAATAAGCATTTTAGGACACAATTTCTTTTAAAATATAGCCCTAAATTAGTCCGCTTTGTAGACTCATCAGTCTTGCCCTGACTTCTCAAGATCCCCAGTGGCCTGCTCTCCATCAGATACAATACACTCTCCGGCACCACCAGTGGCTCCAGTACCACCCGTGGTTCCTCCTCCTCGGCTATTTAATAGATTAAAAATTGATGGGTTGTGGACTATCCTTGAGGAGAATCTACTATCTACGGAAGGCCTTGGGGTATATACTCCAATGAAAGGGACACGCTCCAGTACCATTATTTCGAGCAGTTCACCACTCCCTAAGGCCCCTATATTCCTTCATGGGTCCGGGAGTTCTACTTATCATTTGGTGAATTGATAGAAAAGGGAGAAAAAAATGACATTTCATTTAGACCAATGAAGTTTGTCATGGTTAGGGGGAATCAAGTTGGGTGCAACATCGAGTACATTAATAATGTATTGGGTAGGGCTCTACATTCTACACTTTTATCAGAGTCCCCATCGAGAAGAAGGACTTGGATATTACTGCTCGGTTCTTGTTTGGCTTTATTAACAACACCATAATGCCATCCCAGAATGAGTTCATCCTCCGCCACCCTAAGGCGGTCTGCCTTGGGCGATCATTTCAAAGAGGAGCATTAACTTAAGACTCCTTATATAGCAGGAGATATACATGAGATCCAAGTAGAGCCAAACCTCCCTACAATTCCCTATGCTTATTAAGGAGATGTGTCGGTGTGTTGGAGTTCATCAAGACGTGACATGAGATACTGAGGTCACCCCACTGTCATCCAGTGTATAGAGGCCGAGTAAAAGTGAGAGGAGGGAGCGAGGAGGAGAACGGTCTTGTGGATATATCTCAATAGATTCATTTAGAGATGATACTTGCAAAGGAATCTTTGCCTCTCCTACCTTGGTTTCTTTAGGTAGACCTTCTCTCACTTCTTCCTCTCATGCTCATAAAAATTCTGCCACTGCCTAGCCCACCAGGATTACTCAGGCTATGATCCTGAAGATTGAACACCTAGCCCACTCAGATGATGTGAAGGATACCTGATTAGAGGGTATAGTCCCATGGATGATCGAGATTCCCATCCTTGCTGCATTGGCCCTCCTCAACACTTACCTTGACACTCTCACTAAGATAGTTAAGGCTTGTGAGAGAAGCCATTGGAGTCTTTTGAGGTTACAACTTTGAGAGTCGCGGTGGCAGATCTGAGGAAGGATTTAGACTATCTCAAGTCTACAGACGTTACTACTTTCTTGGAGGAAACAAATGATGTGGATGCCCCGGGAAGTTCTGTGATTTCTCTGGTCACCATCGAAGATGTGCCGATAGATGATTTGGCAGTTCATGAGTCAGAAGTAGAGAACGTCGAGGAGCAGATAAAGGTACGAGTGTAGCACATACATAGAGACTTGCCAGATCTAGACGAAAAGATTGCACAGTTGGTGATTTAGACATCGCTCAATAAGATATCCATGACAAGACCCAATGGATCATGTGTTGGTGCTATAACTCCGAGCACTGCGTCCTTGATCAGAGTACTTCACCAGTGACTGATACACAAACAGATGGAGTGACTGTTTAGACAGGATCCCTCTTTACCTCCCTCTCTGTCATTTCTATTGATATTTTAGTACTTTATTGCATTTGAGGAAAATTTGTTTTTGTTTTATGGTGGGGTTAGGTATTTCCATACCTACCTCTTGTGAATACTGTTCGTATATGTATTGGGTATTGTGATGTACATAGTTTTTGGGCACTATTTTATGGATGTTTGAGCTTGTGGCTCCTTGTTTTTTTTTAGATGAAATTTGTTTTTGGACCATTTTCAAAAATTTGTGCCACCTCTTGATTGTGTTTGAATATGGATATTCTTTTGCAAATTTCAGTAACGGTGTTGATCAATACCGATGACTTGAATATTTCTATTAATTGATAAAATGAATGTGCGACTACGATGAGGCCAAATGAAGTTGCCTGGATGATATGTGGACTTTTGCATCTCGTTGTGACAGTTCAGTTATCAAATGAGTCTCTTATGATGAACATAGCACACAAGCAAAAAGTGTGGAGTCTTATTTGATATTTTGTGCCAATGTCGTGTGTGATGAGCTTACCGTAAACCATGTGTGATGACACCTTGAATTTTCTCTGTTTGTGCGGTTTATAAGTAATGCAAAACCCTTGAAATGATCTTACGCAACAAATTTAAAGAGTGAAATAATTTTACATTATACCTCTTGTGTGGACAACCTTGTGTAATGTGTGAACTTCGATTTAACACCCTTTGAGGCTTCGCCATTTTCATGGAAGAAACTTGATACAAGTGTGTTCTTTTTTATTCCTTCACCCATAATCCTCAAGAGTTGTGTTTTGTTTGAATAGCCAACATAGGGCAAAAACCTATGTTAGGGTTGTGGTGAAAAGAGAAGGTAAATCATAAAATGCAAAGAAGTCCCCCTTTGATCCATGATTGTAAAACAGATCTGACCTCCATGCAAAAATAAAAGAGAAGAGAAAGTAGAAAAATAAAAAATAAAAAGAATGAGTAAGTTTTGAAATAAAGTTGTAAAATGCAAAAAAAAATGGGTGTCCTGTACTCCATGAAAACTAAATACTCGGGTGACTTGGAACCATGAGTGAGAAAGTTGAAGAAAAGGAAAGAAAGTGAGGTTCACACCAAATTGCATGAGGATTGCAACCATTGAGCGTAAATGACCAAACCTTTGCACTCAGCCCCATTACAAATCTTGAAAAGACCTTTCTGATCTTGAGTAATTTGAAACAACAGTTGAATGGAAAATAAGGGCAAACCTATTAGTCAAGTCATGCATATGTTCATCTTTGTTAGTGTGAGTGTTTATTGTGATTTTGGAGCTATAAATTGTGAAGAATAGTGTGTGAATATGGAATCATTGTTTGTGTGAGGGCATTTGAGCACCTTTGATGAGCTTGAACTTGCATTTGAAGCAAGTATTGTGAACTTGAGAATCTTTTGTAATGGTGAGTCACAACTAATGTTTACATGAGTAACTTGTCTTGTTGTGTGAATTCATGATTGAGTCTTTTGAAGCACAGTCTGTGAAATCCTTTTTGAACTGCAGAACTTGAGTTTTACTTAAGACGAACAAAAGTTTAAGTTGAGGTGTTGATGATCCCAAGATTTGAACTCATTTAGGGCTTATTTATAATGATTTAGTGTCCTCAAATGCTTATTTTGTGCCTATAACTGATGTAAAATCATTGATTTCCAGGTATATAAATTGAGGAACAAAGAAGGGACACGAATTTGTAAAAAGGAGCAAAACACCTAAAAGAATGAAGAAATGAAGGCCTGTTGATTGCCGAGTCCATTAGGCGAGTCACCAAATGACCATTTGACATCCTAAAATTCCAGTATGCCAAGACCTGAAGAAAAGAACCAAGTTGGGGAGAGAAAAGAGTAATCGGCGGATCACATCGGGTGGTTCTGCAATGTAGGGTTGGATCACCTAAAGTTACAAACCTTGAGATTATGTAGGGTTGGATCACCTAAAGTTACAAACCTTGAGATTGTTGAAGACCAAGGAGAAAAGACGATGAACTTGATCAATGGGTGGACTTTATCGGCGAGTCTAACTTCCTTCGCCGAGTGGACCTTCGCAACACATTTTTGGCAACTATAAATACATTTTTTAATATTTAGTTTAGTATGTGTCTTTCAATCAAACTTTTAATCTCTAGTTCTGGGATTATGATTTTGAACTTTGAGTATTGAGAGAATATTTTCCTTAGCTTTGAAGAATTGAAGTTTTTTCACTTTTGAGAAATTAGAAGTTGGTCTTTGAGATTCTTCAATTTGGACCTTTAAAAAGATGAAATTAATCTTACAAGTTGTTGGAAACAAAATTTGGTAACGATTTTTATCTTTTTATGATGCCTAGTTAAAATCCAAATTCTTGGGGTGTGATTATGTGATTATGGGCTAATTTAGCTTATGGGTATTGCTTATTGTTAGTTTAAATATTGTTTAGAAGTTATTTGAATCATTAATTTTTGTTTAATTTAGAGAATTGTAGTTGCAAATGCAGTTTTACCTTTGTGTTTTTGGCTTTCTCGAGAGAGGTTTTAAAAGAAAGATTCTAGATTGATGGTCAGTGGGTATTGGGTTGTCATGGGTTCAATTCGAGAGCGTGAATCCTAAACCCTTTTCCACACATTCAACTTGAGATATTGAATGGAATAAGGAGTATATTTTTCTTATTTTGCATGTTTGTCGATGTTCGAGAGAAATTAACTTGATTCAAAGTAAATTGTTTGAGAGAAAGTTTACCTCCTCTATTGTCTATCATATTCACTAGTTTTCAGCTACTTACTAACAGTTGAAATTACCCATTTGTCTACATTAGTTTATAATCGAACTAATCGAATCACATCCTGAGAACCCGTCTCATATTCGTAGTTTTTACTGCTGCTGTTGTAGTTACTAATTTCAAACCGAACCCCTCTTTTATTTGACATTCATGTCAACCCCTAATTTTAATTAGGTGCTTATTCAATAATGTCTATTACTATAAAGGACTTGATCATATTCGCACTTTCCTATTTAATCTTAAGCATGTACCACTCCCTGTGGGATTCTACCCCAACTCATTTAATTTGGTTATAGGCTGACTGGCATTAGTTGACACTGTTAATTTGACGGAGTGTCTTTGAAACTTTAATAACATATTATCTCTCAAATAGTTTTATCATCCTCTGAATACCATGGGGGTTCCCCCTTTCAAAATTCAGAAGCCTAGCTTAGATCTATCACCTCATGATTACTCCTACTTTTCTATTCAACACTTACGCTTGGTCATTACATACACAATGACACAACAGTAGAAACTCATTTCTAGCTGCAATACACTCTACCTACTATAATGAAACCTTTACAACTCATCATCCTTATTAAAACCATAAGTGAAAACTTTTCATTAATAACTTACTAAGTGCATGACTATAGTAACATAGTTTGTCGATACACCATCTCCCTTACTTGAATTACCAAACCTCTGCATACTTTCCTCTAATTTTGGGCCCTTTCACTACTACTGCTCATAATCTCGTAACTCATGCTATCTTTTTAGGTTAAAATATCACCGAAGCTCTAAACATACCATCCTTTTAAAGGAGTCAATAAGGTTTAGGGAATAATGTACAACTCTCTTTTAGCTCAAATGCACGATTCATATAGACATGAGTGCATTCCTCTGAAACTCAACACTTAACTCACTCGTGGCCTTCTCTCAAACCCCTCTGGAGTCTCATAAATTCCTCAAGACTCTTTCTAAGGGAAACTCATTGATAAAGCATTGAATTTGGTCTTCAACCACCACTAGTATGAGGGGCAGTCCAATGAATCTAAGAAACGCACGAGTACGAATAAATTTCTATGACATAGCTCAATTTAAAAATTAAGAGTATGAAAGAAGGGAAATTTTTCTGAAATGTATGTAGTCCTCATTTATAGTATTGGGTCCCTCACAACTATAAACAACACCCTATTGACACGATTTCATAAACACCCTAAGACACTTGAACTCTATGATATGATAACACGTTTGTCACGAGCCAAGCCTATACCCTTGATGTCGTCGTCACTTGATAACCATTGTTGGTCCCAAGAGAACCCTCATCCTGGCAGGATCCAAGAGGAAGACTAACTCAAGCATACAAAACCTTAAAATTGAACTAATTTCAATAAACTCAAACACTCAACCTTTTTAAAAGTGTGTACAATATTCGAAATGAAAGTAAATACAGAAACTCCTCAACTCTATCTATCTATGAAGCCTCTACTATTCAAGAAGAATACTGGGACAAGACCCACAACATCTCAAAACTACTAACTATATAGGCGAAGTCCTCGAGAATATCATAAGGCTGGCAAAAGCTGAATAGAATATCACATGCCCTCAATGAAATTATTTTGATGATCTTGAATAATTGTATTTACATCATGAAACGATACATGCCAAATTGGTCAATACATTGAATGTACGAGCACATAACGGGAATTCTACAACATAAAAATATTAATAAACTGATGCAAAAGAAACATACTTACCTCTTATCAACTCAACTCACTTAAGAAAGGGTTCAAAATCAATAAATAGATACTCAACTTAGTGAAACATCGTTCAACTCAACTAAGAGAAATAGGCCTCAACTTAATAATAAGATACTCAACTCAGTGAAACATAGTTCAACACAACTTAGAGAAATAGGGCTCAACTTAATACAAAGTTCAGCTTTGGATACTCAAGGATAAAGTAACAATTAAAGATTTAACATATAGAAAGCTTTCAAAAGAGTATATAGCAACTCAATATATTGAAGAATACAATATAACTCAATTTCTATAATACATTATAACTCTTTCGGATATTCTATAACCGACAACCATCACTATGAGCTTTGTGATGATACAACGTCTAGCCCACACTTCCAGAACTGTCTTATACTTTTTTCATATAAACCTACTACTATGTTGATCAACTAGTATATGCTAAAAATCAATGGTATGACCCATTTTACCCACGTTGGCTACATGGGGGTGTGAGGTATCAGAACTCTCCCCTATATCGGTGCTCAATACTACTCCTAAAATATAAATAGCTCATATCTTTAAAAATAGAACTCTTCTGTTCTTTGAGATTATTATTCAAAAACATTTCTCTTAAAAAAGATGGTACTGAAACTGCTCAAAACTCTTTTGGAAATATGAGTTTCCTTCTCTTTAAAATGTAAAAACATTTCTTCTTAAGAATACTTAGTTCCAATATATTCATTTTGAAAAATGATGAACTTAACACTACTCTTTCTCACCTCAAAGTGCTCAACTCTTAAAATAAGTTTAATGTGATTGTAAAAGACTTCTCAAAATAGGGTTCATGCCGAATTATGGGCATGAAAAACTCAACTCAAGGACCTTTATGTATAACACGTAATAGTCCCATGACTAGGAATATAAACTCAAAGGGGTTCGGAATTCAATACTCTCGACTTAGAACTTGAAGATACTACTGATCTCCAAGATACTCAACTTATGAAGTTCACGCGGGATTTATGTGCATGAACGAATTAGCTCAAGGGTCTACGTAATAATATGGAACTCATGTACATGACTCTTATCATTCTCATACTTAATTTCTCAAAACTTAGGTCAAATCGATAGGTTATCTCAAAGGATTCACGATTTAACCCAAAGACTTTTTTCAACGGTTCTCTTAATTCTCTTGAATTTGAATTATGAATTCAAGACTTATGATTCATTATATGAAAGATCTTGATAATTATGTATACTCATGAATACATTCTCATACTCACTCGATTCTTGAAACAAGTTATTGGAAATTGTACTAGACTCCTCAAAAAAAGACTCAAAGGGACTTTTTGTCAAAATATTCAAAAGAACTCTCTAGACTTGACTCTTAACTCTACTTTGAATTTGAATTATGATTAAATATTTTAATTCATTTTATGAATGATTTCTAGGTGTTTATATGTATTTTAGAGTGTTCAGAATAAATAGTAATTGAAGGAACCCTTTTAGAGAACTCAGACGACCAAAACGACAAGAAGGGGTGGGGGAAGGTGACCCTGAGGGAGTGAGTGGCGCATGGAGCAGCCTTTACCTACAGACACTCTCTGCTGGTGCAATGGTGGGGCGGCGTGCAAGCGCATTCCCAGAAAACCCCGTTGAATTTCTATGCTCAATTTCTCACCCTAATTTTCTTTGATTCGACTGGTTTCTTCCCCACTCACTTAGATTCGAATACCCAACCTAAGTGTACACAATCTACTCAAAACAACCCTCAATTCACTAACTTTCATCTCCAGATTTCCTCAAAACCTTAACAAAATAAGATTTAGATGAAACTTCAAGAACACTTATACATAACTCATCAAGAACTTAAATTTCTCAATATTTATGTATAGATTTGTAAAATAAACTCATGATTGTGTGTGGGTGAATGAACCTGTAATACCCTACATTGACATAAGGTCATTTATGTGTTTTTGTTTTTAAAAAATGGAGAGACAATTTGTTGGCCTATTTTAATGACCAAAAAGATTTTAAAAAAGTGTGGGCCAAATGCCCAACGCATCAAAGGGCTGCAAGCTGCAACAAATTTAGAGAAAAAGAAGGAAATAGCAGGGATTAGGAGTTGGGAAAGTAATTGCAACAACAAACAAAATATGGGTAACGAGAAAGGGAAAAAGGTTCATCAAATTATAACGGAGTTGAGGTAAATCCTTTCCTTCATGTACAATTTTACCTTGATTCTTACTAGTTTAGTCATGAGTGATTTTTAACCTAGGCAATCTATTTTGTAGGCTGCAATTTTACTACCAGAGGCAATTATTTAGTCAGTGAAGTGTAATTTGGAGACAACTGTAGATGAATAAGCTGTGAAAATTGGACGAAGTTAGGAGATAGTGCATCAGTAATACTACTTATGAGTTGGATAATCATAATTTAGCAATTTGATGGAAAATGGAGTCCAAATGAATTGGAAAAAATAATCTTTATCTTAGTTTCTAAACTAAGAGTAACAAGGAATTAACTCAAGATTGATACCATATGATTATAGATTGATTGAAGGAAGCCTTACGGATTTCTCTGAAGAGTTTGGTACATCAACAAGTAGTGTGAGTAGTAATCTTACCATAATTTGTATTTCGCAAATTTCATGATGTTTACATGGTTTATAAAGTAAATGTGTTATTGAATGTTTTGAACTTGCATGTGGGACAATTCTTTTACTTGATATGATAGTGAAAAAGATTATTTGAGATGATGTCATGCTTACAAGATATGATTACTGGTATTGAAAAGGTTTTAAACTTATTTGAGAAATAGTATTTTGACAGGTGATTGTTTAACTTTGAAATGATATGATCTTATAATATTTAAATGCTTTGTTCTATTTTGAAATGCTTTTACTGATTAAAAGAAAAGATTAAAAAAGAGTAGACCTTGATGAATCCCGTAGATATTGGCAGGTTCGTTAGACCTGGTGCACTTTGTTGTTACTGATTTCTGACAAATCCCTTGCTAATGGGAAAGTAGAACAAGAATACAGTTACTGATATCCCTCGAGTAGACATCTATTGATATGAATATTAAACTCATTATGAGGAGTTCACTGTTATTTGTTACTTCTTATAGAGAAGGCCACTCTGATTACATGATTCAACCTTGGAAACCTCTAGATATAAGATTTAATATGAAAGTATTTGATATGAAAGTATTTGATATGAAAGTGTTTTCTGAGTTTAGAGATATAAGATTTGATATGAAAGTGTTTTCTGAGTTTCTAGATATAAGATTTGATATGAAAGTGTTTTTCTAAGTTTAAAACTATGAAATTCGATATGAAAATGTTTTTGTGAGTTTACTATTAAGTATTTACATTGATTTTGCGTATATGAGGCACATAAGATTGAATATTGTTATTGTTTCTAAAAAAAGGCAACGATTTTATGATTTTGACTATCATACTAGCATGTTTTCTGACTTGTCCCTTGTTAAAATGGTTGTGATTAAGTGTTATTACTCACCGAGCTAGCGTCTCACTCCTCGCTAATATTTTTAAATAGAAGGCAGGTGACATTGGTAAGGACTTGTCTAGAGCTTACGAGTTCATTATTTTTGGTGAGCCCAACACTTTTTCGCGTGGACAACAAGCTTATTAGTTTTAATATACATTTCTTGAAATTCTTAGAGTCTCTCCATAGTCATTCCTTTTATTAGAAGTTATGATTATTTTTTTATATTGTAAAATTGCATCTAGTATGAGACTTCTTATGTTTTGGTGTTGGAACTAGTATTTTTACTCTTTGAAAAGTCTATTGATGATTAAGGCGGATTATAGATGAGATTGGTTGGCTGCGTTTTTATTTATGATAAATGTAATTTCAGGATAGGCCCTGAACAAAGGAAACTCTGCCCGAGATTTCTGGTTAAGGCTTTCTTTGGAACTCTTCTCCTTAGCTCCGGTCATCGTGATCCTTAATTGGGTGGTGACAAAGTTGTTATGAGAGCACTAGGTTATTCTTGTGACTAAGGGATCACACATTAGTAGTAGAATTTCAATTATGGTTATGTTGTCGGCCATTTCTAGAATCCCGATTCTGCGAGGATTAGTAGGATATGTCTATCTTTCTTTGTCATTCCACCTTGTGTGTGTGAATAATTATGTCAATTAGATGAATCTAATGTTGTTGATCTTTCTATGACATATGTTGAACTTAAGCAGATGTCTTCCTCAATTTAGGGAATAAAGAAAAGAGTTTCGAAAAGTCAAGAAGGTGGTTGCTATGTTATCATGAGGAATTTTCGCGCACCTATGTTATTTTGTTTCTAAAAAGAGTATTTCCATACACTTAAGCAACATGAAAGTGTTATCCTTGAGCCACTTATCCTTCCGTATCGATCAAAAGATAATAATGGATATAAAGAATAGATTCAGAAAACTAAACAAAACCCTTACCAGCTCAGGACTGCTACAATGATTCAAGTTTATCTCGAAAGAAAAGAAATGTAGCCTCAAGAGATTCTAAAGATGCAACCTCTTAAGTGCTAACAACTCGAAGATCCTTAATGATTTTTGGTAAAGTTACGATTCTTAGGTGAATACTTTAAGGTTGCAAGCTTTAGCACGTTCTAACAAGAGTACAGTATATTTGACAACATTTAAAAGGTGAACATGACCAGATACATGGAATAATATTGTATTGTTTGAAATCCCATAGTGGAACAATAACATAGGCGATTTACTAAGTAATTTATGGATTGTTTCTTTCTTGATAGTTGGAATTGTGCAACTAGATAAAGAATTTACTCTAGATTTTTCGATTGTCTTGGTATGATCCCTACTTATCATCTAATAAAGTATTTTTGAGATTTAGAGATTTTTTGGAAGGTTGGTTAGCCCTTTAAAAGAACTTATACATGAAGATGTAAACCTACTTTGAGGTAATTGACATTTTGCTAAAAGGATTGGAAATATATAACGTGATTAGTGGACGATCTCACATTCTTTCAAAAGGCCAAAACTAAGAAATCTTTCTATGGAAATTGTAGTAAATAGTTGGAAATTGTGAATGCTCAAGACATTGGGCAATAGTTCTATTGGTTTGTAATCCCGTCGGGTATTTTTCTTTTGTTCGACATGTATACAACGCTTGTCAAGATAGAATTTAGAGAAAGGAATACATAACTTACCAGACGATATTTATATGGTTTAATTGATATGTCATTATGGGTTAATGACTTATTTTCATCTTAGAATAATCTTAAATATCATGAGAAGATAGTTTAATCGAGAATCAATGAATCTATTATTTCCAAAAGAAGGAAAGAAGAAGAGAATGGGAGATAAATGTAAGATCCCAAAAATTACATAGGTAAACTAGAGACTAACATTGTGGTCATGATGGTCTAAGGTCCTAAACAGGTTTGTTAGATGGTATTGAGGCAGTGTCTAAAGTATTAGATGCATTGGAAGTCAAACATCAAGGGACGACCGAGACGTTCGACGACTAAGTCACCTGAGTGTCTGATAAGTGGTTCTATGTGCTTATGTGTGATTTATGATGTTGTGAGTTCCTTAAATGAGTTAATATGATGTATAAAGTCAGTGTGTCAAGTTTTGTGAGGTTTGGAGGTCAAACGCTCAAGAACGTCCATGACGTTCGAAAGATGTGTCAAGAAATGACCATGTGTGTCTAGGCATGTTTCGTTGAGTTTTACATGTTCGTTTTGGGTTAAATTCATGTGAGAGGTCCTAAACTCATATACGAGCATGTTTGGGTTGGAAACGTCCGGTCATATATCCCCAAGGACCATCCAAGGGTCCTTGAGAAATGACCCAAATCTTGGTGTCAAGACTTTCCAAGGCTGCCCCCAAATGACGGAGGCAACAACGGCTCATGGGCCAATTGACGCCCCCTATACGGGTGTCGTTGGTGTGGAATTAGTCTTAGGAGGGAGCATAACCATGGCAAGTCTCTAAACCAACCAACGGAAGGACAGAACAGTCCATTTGTGGACAAACGGTCCGTCGACTGCCAACAGTTGGTAGACTGTCTCCTACGTTTGTAAATTCACCACACTTCCAAATAAGAGTATTGGAATTTCCTAATGGTTCTTTTGGGTATTTTAAATGTGTATTTAAGTCTTTAACACTTAGAAGATTTCATTCTTCAAAATCAAAAACCCCAAAATCCCTTAGAAATTCCCCAAGACTCCATTAAAGCTAAAACTCAAGGAAGAGCTTGGATTGGTGAGTTGAGTGGATATTCTTCATTAAATTAGAGGATTAGCATTGTTAAGGTATGACTTTTGATCCTTGAAACTCGTTTCATCAAGGAGCCCAACTTTCAAAGATGTTTTCTAAAGTTTCTAAAGATGAATTGACTTATTTCATGATCTACCATGGGTTCTATCATTAATGGTTTTTAATGGTGGGGAATTAGTCTTAGGAGGGAGGATAACCATGGCAAGTCTCTAAACCAACCAACGGAAGGACAGAACGGTCCGTTTGTGGACAAACGGTCTTTCGACTGCCAACAGTTGGTGGACTGTCTCCTGCGTTTGTAAATTCACTCCACTTCCAAATAATAGTATTGGAAGTTCCTAATGGTTCTTTTGGGTATTTTAAATGTGTATGTAAGTCTTTAACACTTAGAAGATTTCATTCTTCAAAATCAAAAACCCCAAAATCCCTTAGAAATTCCCCAAGACTCCATTAAAGCTAAAACTCAAGGAAGAGCTTGGATTGGTGAGTTGAGTGGAGATTCTTCATTAAATTAGAGGATTAGCATTGTTAAGGTATGACTTTTGATCCTTGAAACTCGTTTCATCAAGGAGCCCAACTTTCAAAGATGTTTTCTAAAGTTTCTAAAGATGAATTGACTTATTTCATGATCTACCATGGGTTCTATCATTAATGGTTTTTAATCATTGTTTAGTGATTGAATTATGGTTATTAATGTGATTTTAACTCAATTAACCTATGAACCCATGTAATTGATGAACCCTAGTTTTGACTAATTTATGGGTTACTTGATATTGGTCTAATGTTTATGAATTAATGTGTAGTTTCTTATGGGCTTTCTAATGATATAAGAATTGTATTCAATTGATGTCTAATTGGTCTTAGATTGTTGAATCTATAATGAATTGGTTTAGATTTCATTGGGTATTATAGTTTGTGTATTGAATTGGTGTTCATGGCCATGGGTAAGGGCCTTATGATGTTGAATTGGATGATTTGGTATTGGCTTGAAGTGTTGAGGATGAAGAGGTGGTATGCTGCCCAACTTCCTTTTTATTAATGTTAATTATATTTCAAATATGTTGTGATTGGTTTGGTCCACTTATGGTGGCGGTGTTATGTGAATTGATGTGGCCTTGTCGGCGTTATATAAAGTATGTTGATGATCATGGCCTTGTCGGAACTACTTGAAGTTATATGGCTATTTGTGTAATTGATTTGGTGATGTATGATTATATCTACCTATATGTGAAAGAATGTGTTAGTTTATTGATACTATTTAGGTAATCATGTTATGTTATGACTATGTGTTAAGTGTGTAGTCTTATAGTTGATACATGGGTGTTCCTAACTTGGCTATATGAGTCTATAATGGTTATGTTGATGATGTTAAGATAATGAATAGGTTGACATAATGTTTATAAGGGTTATTCCTAGGTGTCTAAAGAATGTATGCTATATGTGCTAAATGAAGAGTGTTGTGTCTTGTTTAGGTAGACTTGTGTCCTTTACTTTATGCATGTATGAATGTGAATATGTGATGTATCGACTTAGGAACTTTAAGAGTATTAGTCTTGAATGAATGAATGTTAGATGAGACCTTGAATGATGATAAGAGGGTCTTTTATGTGAAACCTTGAACCAAGTGGTAAGGTTATGAAACTTGAAGTAAAAAGTCATAATGGTATCCTTCATATAATGAATGATGGACTTAAGGTTGATTGGCTGGAACGGCATCATATCAATCCTTAGGAAAGTCATGATGAGCTTCTTGTCGCCTTAGGAAGGTAGCCCTAGTAGTCCTTTCTTTGGTAGGGTAAATGTAATTGGGTTATGAACTTGATATGGAACCCTTTTATATGAACCTTAGTGTGATTTAATCTATGAGAACGAAGGCTTGCACCGAATGAGTATGGTAAGGGAAATAGTTCTAGTTAAAGAATGAGACTATATTACAAAGCATGCCCTTCATATTTCCTTAACCATGTGCCTATATGGGATGTGTCTAAGTTCTACCATTGGCAAGTAGAACAACCTCATCGGAGTAGGATAGAAATCCGATTCCATGCTTTGTTACCATGGTCTATGTCGGTTATTGCCTATTCTCATCATATGGGATACCTATTAGCATTAGATAAGTTCTATGAGCTTTAGGTGGTGGTATGAGACGCTATCTAGACATTGCACAATAGGCTTTGAAGATGTTAGTAAGAGTCCCTAGGTCTTGTCCATGACCATTATTTGTATGTCCTTTATGTGATGTATGCCTCTTCAATGAACTAATGAACTAATGACTTAATGATATAAAGTATGTAAGTGAATGAGTACCTAATCTAAAGTGACTTAAGGATTCCTTAGTTAAAGTGTTAAGAGGGCATAAAGGATGATCTCTTCATGTCTTATCTATGGAAGTCTTGAGAATGACTCTAGTTAGGGAAGTTGCTTGTTATGTTTGACATGATCTAAACTTAGGAAGTCTTAAGGATTATTTAGGTAGCCTTGAAGAGGGTATATGGGCGTTCTCTTCTAGGAGTACTCAAGTAAGTCTTTTGATAGCCTTGGTAGGGGAGATTGTTATATTATGTATGTCTTGCATGTTGGTATATTTTAGGTGTGTATGTGTCTCATTATGAGTAATCTTGAGGATCGTTTCGGCACATCTAGAAAGGGTGTATGGGAAGTCTCTATTTGTGTGACTTGAGTGAATGTTAGGATATCTTTAGTTAGAAGATTACATGCTAGAAGATGCTTAAACGAAAATAGGTAAATTCACTGTAACAGTGAGGTACTTCACTGTACAGTGAATTGAGTTCACTGTAAATTGAGTTCTAAAAATTTTATTGTTGGTTTTAATGTTTTCTTATGTGATTATAAGTTGATAAATGTTGTTCTTATGATGATATTATGATATTTAAGTGAAAAGATGCATATTTCCAATAAATGTTCGTTTTCATGATTTTTATGCAAAAGTCATACTTAGTGCATGTGGTAGTATTAATTCCATGCTTTTATCTATATATATAGTTCTTGGTAGGTAAAGATATTTTGGGAAGAAGACTTGGATTAGAAGATCGTTCAAGAGAAGTTGAAGTATGTCCTCGCTTGACTCGAGGGCATATATGTCTTGTATGTTTTGTATTGAAGTATTTTAATAGACTATATAGTACTATGTTTTCTATTTCTTATGAGCCTTGTCTCAAGTACTCTTGTGTCTTAAGATGGTGAGATTGAGACATAGTATTTCCTATTACTTCTATATGAAAGAGTTTTTAAGACTATGATATTGTTTTATGAAAAGTTTTAATTCCGCACTACTTTTTATTATGTATATGAGATGAATGATATGAATGGTTTGTATGAGACCTCCGAGAGGTCGAGTACGCACGTCACAATCCGAGATTGTACCCTAACTTCTAGGGTGTGGTCTTGGGATGTGACAAAGCTTGGTATCAGAGAATAGGTTGGTGAAAGTAGTCTTAGGAATCAAAAAGTCTCATCAAGTCACGTCGAGTAGAGTCTTGACCATCCGTGTGAGTCGCGACACATCTATAGGCGAGAGGCTATAGGACGATAGAGTTTCCCTTCTTTTTCTACTCCTATGTCGTGCGGTAGAGTAAATGTTATGATTATCCTTCTAAATGTATTTCCTTGTGTTTCTAGGAGATGAATACTAGAAGGATGGCCGCTAGAAGGTTGGAAGAGGGAAGGGTGAATGAGGAAGCTCCTTCTCAAGTTGAGCAAGTTCTTCAAGATGGGCAAGGTCTCCAAGGTGCTCAAGGTGATCAAGTGCCTCCTCAAGGTGATCATGCCCCTAATGTGGAAGGAGGTAATGAGATTCCGGTGGTTCCCCGGAATTGACTAATAAAGAGATTAGAGAGGCTTTTCTTGATTTAGCCCGAGCCGTAAATACTCAAGCTAATTTGAATATGGTGCCTAGGGTGAATATTGTGGAGAGCACTATTACCTCTAGGTTGAGAGACTTTGTGAGGTTGAATCCTCCTATCTTTCTTGGCTCTAAGGTAGATGAAGATCCCCAAGAGTTCTTTGATGGTGTATGTCACATCCGGGGATCACCCCCTAGAAGTAACATGGCGTACTTGACCTCTTGGAGGTATTATACAAGCCCATAGTTATAATTCATCGCATTGACATAGTAATTTAGCGGAAAATTTAAAACTTTTCATAGCACATCATATGCTAGAAAATTCATCTCATATATAGATAAAACATAAGTCATAATACATATTTAGACCTTAAGTATCTTTGCCATCTTAGACTCAACAACATTAGAGTACATTAGGGGAACGTCCCATAAGAAACATTACATAATTATACAATATTTAAAAACTTTACAATAAAGACGTAAGTAGGAGATCCTTGAACTTAAGGATTCCTTTCATTGAGTTTGGGAATCATATATCAAGCTCTTCACCATTCAAGATATCCTTTAAGCATCCGTAACCTACATTTTGTGTAAAAAGAAGAGAAGAATGGAGTTAGCACAAGAATGTACTAAGTATCATAACCATGCAAAAACATGCATTTAAAAGGGACATTTCCTTGAAATCATACTTCATGAATTTTGAGTAAATCTTCATAAAACCTTTATCCAATAGAATTTATATCATTCACATACATCATATAAACATATTCAAATGTCAAACATTTCATAGGATCACATATAGGATTTATTACATTTTTGAAGCCACTTTACAGTAAGCTACTTTTTGTTACAATGAGCATTCTTTCCTATTATTCATTAACTTCCCAAGTAACCCTCAAGTGATACTTGGTGCAATGTATCACCTTAAGGTCACAAGAAAGCATACATACAACCTACATAAGTCATCACACATCATCATATAAGCACAACCTATCAAAGACACATTTAGGTTAAGGCCTTAGGAACATTACAGTAAGCTATTTCCATTTGTACGTATTTTTATTTCTTTTCATATACATCATTATAAGACCTTTTTCATGACCCCAATCTTTGTCTACTAGTGAAATGAACATACGGAGCCCTATAAACCCAAACATTCTTAGTAAACCCTTCATGAGACCACAAACCTTAACGTTCAATTCATACCTCAACATAACACATAAGGACAACTCCATTCATATCAACAATCTTCATCATATAGTCATTAAGGACTCACATAGTGCATATAAGAATAAGCCCATATCACATAGACTCATTGTCGCGCCCCATTTTTCTGTTAAAACGGGTTTTGTGCACGACCTAACAACTCTTTTGGGTTTTTGGATTTTGAAGAATCGCCACCTAACGAATTAAGGCGCGTTAGGGCACCTATCTAACCTAGCTAAGTCTAACTAAGGTCAACGAGCCAGAGATCAAGGTAAGGGTTCAAATTACCTCGAGGGGAAGATGTTAGGTATCCCTCGAGGTCCATAAATATGGGTCCCGGCCGTATCTCATGCATTTTATGTGGGGTTACAAGTAGCAATTAAGGTCACTTCATTTATTAGTTAATTAACTAGCATGCTTGCTAAGTGATACAAAAACAATTGAGACTATTTTATTATTTTTGATTAATTAATTAAGAAAAGGCTAGGTGATAACAAATATCAACAATTAAAATTATTTTTATTTAAATAATTAATTAAACATGCGAAGGCGAGGTGATAAGAATTTATCTAATACTAAACAATTAGCTCATATTATTATTTTAGTTAATATTTAAGCATGCGAGACTAAGTGATAAATAAAACATATATTAAGCAATTAATAAAGAGATAAGCGAGAGGATAAAAAAGAGACAAATAAATGAGCAAACAATTTTATCTTTTATTTTTATTTTTTATCTATCCCAAACAAATATAATTTAAACAAAATAAATAAAGGGATGGAAGGGAGAGGAGACTCTAAGAGACTTTTTGGATCAGCACTCGACTTTTATTTTTATTTTCCGATAGGCTGCCGTATAGGGAGAGACAAAACCAATGTTTGTCTTTCAAGCCTGAGTCGATGTCATCATCTCCATAGGGCCAACTACCCATACCCCACCACCACATGCTTTTCGTGTCTAAAGGGTGCCTAATCGTCCCAACTTGATTGTCCAAGAGGCATTGGACTCTTAAAGGGTGGGTTTAGACAAAATAAAATATAAGGCCCTCCTAGATACCAAGTCAAACAAACAAGGCAAACAAGACGGTCATTTTAGCAATACAAGTCTCAATTTGGCCTCTAAAAATCAACTAGACATGCTTGCAAACAACCCATAATTGTGAAAGGTTTCATGCTAAGTGTTTCAACATACAAACAGACAAAATTATAATAACAATAATTTAATTATGAGAGGGCAAATATGATAACATGGATGCAAATTTTAGTATTAACTTTAAAGTGAGCAACAATTAGTGACATGATAGATTTTATTTTATTTTCAAGTATAGCAATGGATATGATGCACATTTATTTTAAAATAATAGAAATATTTAATTATTAGTGCAAAGATAACTTAGGGCAACAAATTTTATTTATTTAGGCAAAAATTTATTTTTGAGAATAACAATAGATTTCATATTAATCCAGAAAATTATTCTAAGTAAATGACTAGTTTGTTTTAATGCAGAAAATTGTTTTTTAGAACATTGACAGATTTACAGATTGGTTATTAATGTTTTAAAAGATATTTTTTATGCAGAAAATAATTATATGCAGAAATTAGAAAGCAGTATATTTAACACAGAAATGTTTCTTAGACTGTTATTTTTTATTGTATGCAGAAAATAATTATTAGAACTGTAGCAGATATTTATTTAATGCAGAGAATTGTTTAAGAGGTAGTTATTTTATTAGATGCAATAAATCAATAGGGTATGTTTATTTGGAAATGACAGAAAATATTCACAACGATCTTTATTTCAATTATTGATATGCTGAAAAATTACAAGCCTATTGTCACGATTTCTGTGTGTTTAACATTGTGAAAAATGTGGCAAAGTAAAACAATTCGATTATTAACATGCTAAAAATTAGTTGATAATTCTTATACACATGATTTCTAAGTGATTTAATAATCAACACATTTAAATAACACCTATGGCATGATTTCTAACTTCAAATAAGTTTGCAAAATAAAGGATGACTAACACATAATTCTCCTCCCCTAGGCGATCCCCAAATATATTTTATATATGAGAGTTTTAGAGTTATACAAATATTACGGAAAAAAAATCAAATAAATAAATAAGAACATGTAGATTCAAATGAATTAAACAAAGTAATCTCTCTTCATAGCTAATCTTCAACTTGAACTTCAAGTTTGAAACCTGTCAAAGCAATCAAATAACTACACAAGTGATCATATTTATTTTGGACAAGTTGAGACACATATGCAATTATTTAACAACAACTTATACATATCAAAAGGAATAGAACAATGAGCTTACACAAATGTATGAATGCAAAAATAACGTAAATGCTAATTAAGAATACTAATCGGTTAAGCAGAAAAGAAATGGTAGCAATGAAACAAGTTGATCCACTTTTATTCGAACAAAAACAAAGTAGTAAAGTAGCAAAGTAGCACTTGAAAGTTACCGGAAACTTATTTTGTTTAAGAGTAGCAAGAGAGCAATGAGAGAGTGAGGAGTAATGAGAGAAACTTGTTATTGAGAACTTGTAAAAAAGTGTCCATATGTTATTCTGGGGTGTCTGAATGTGGAAATCATGAACTTAAATGGCGCAAGCCTTATGCGGTCACTTTTGAACTTTCTTTGTTGCAATATCCTCCAAGCATATGACCTTAGTATCAATCAGTTGTTGAATCTTGTCTTTGAAATCACGACATTCTTCTATGGTATGTCCTTCCATTCTTGAATGATAAGCACAAACTTTAGAGGGTTCAATCCATGATGCACGCGTATTCCTCCTTATTTCATTGATAGGAGCGATGTGACCAGCACCCTCAACTTTTCGTAAAGTTGGCATATAGGCTCAGTTAGAGGAGTATAAGTTTTGCCAAGTCTCTCCTCAACCTTGAAGAAGTTTTTGCGAATATGCGGTCGAGTGACGACTTTGGCATTCTGTCCAGGACATGTTGGTTGTTGATATGGCCGAGGAGGCCTTTGGTAAGGAGACATTTGATATGGAAGGATTGGAAGTGGCATGAGAGGCGCATGATGCCAAGGAACTTGGTGCAGAGGTGTTTCGTATCGAGGAGCTTGCATAGTAGGATGATGCGGGTGTGGAGTAAGATGTTGAGGTTTAGGAGCATATACATGGTGTTGTGGAGGATATGGGTGATTTGGAAAATGGATGTTCTTTGAAGGCATTTTAATGGAGCTTGGTTGATTTTGAGAAGTGGAGTAATTTGGAGGAGAATTATTTTGGAGAGTGGCTTGACTTGCAAAAGGCGACGTATCCCTGTTTGTCTCCAAAGTGGGATTGGCGGAGAGTAACAACTTAGCCCACTCGCGCATATACAACACTTCTTCTTCTAACTTCTTTATTTTCTGCTCAAGGCTTGATACTAACTCATCTGAAAGACATTTCTTTTCAACAATCTTGCATATGGGCTTGTCATTAGTCACTTTTCTCTTTCCTTTGCGATTCTCAGTTGGGAGAGAAGGAAGAGAGCCCTTTGATCGCATGTGCTAAGCCATGGCCTACAGATCAACCATTGGGGAAGGGTAAAAAAAATAAAAAAATAAATAAAGCAAAACAAAACCTAAATTAGAACATTGTATAAATTGGGATATGAAACACATTATTTTAAGAAAACGCCCTAAATACAAGAGGGACAACACAACGCACAATAATTAATTCAAGCCTATTTTGCCAATTTGGAGTTAAGTTAGAGTAAAATTTTGAACTCCATTTTTGGCATAGTTTGGCTTGATTTAACTATCATGACCACATTGACACGTAAGTATGCAATTTGTCTAAAGGGTGTTGGGGCCCTTTAGACGATAGGGTGGCTACCTAATTATGTGGATTGACACCAAGGGTCAAACCACCTAGGGTTTGTGCAGCATGTTTGACCTAACTAGGACTTCTAAGAGTTGGCTTGACACGGACTTGAAAGGGATTCTAAGCGAGAGGCTCGTGGTTTCGCGGTAGTAAAACTATCCGTTACGTCCACGCATATGCCGACTCTCTATAATGGGTATTTGAAGAGAAGAGGAGTAGTTGTGAGAGGTGCAAAGGCACAACATCACAGTATAAATTAAAAAGGAAGAGGGTCCAGATTGGGGGAAGTATGAGCGGAATGCCAGTTATCGAGGCAATAAACACTTAGCATTTAGATTGGAAAGCGGTAACATATAGGCAGTTTATAAAGCAATAAATAAATAAGCATAAATATGTAAAAGAAAGCAAACATATAAACATATTAAAGTCATGCAAATAAGGAAAGAGGGTAAAACATGTAAAGAAACAAATAAGGGGAAAGGGGAAAGGTGAAACATGGTAATAAACAAATAAGGAGGAGGGAAAGGGGTGGAACATGGAAAAATGACGATAAATAAACCAACAAAATAAGCTAAACATGGTAAGCACCTAACAAATAATGAAATAACCAAAATAAAGTAAACCCCACATAAACAAGCATAAAACACGTAATGGTAAGAACCTAATATCCCCAGCAGAGTCGACATTCTGTCGCGCCCCATTTTTTGGAAAAACGGGTTTTATCACGACCTAACAACTCTTTTGGGATTTTGAGCTTTTGAGGAGTCGCCACCTAACGGATTAAGGTGCGTTAGGGCACCTATCTAACCTAACTAAGTCTAACTAAGGTCAACGAACCAGAGATCAGGGTAAGGGTTCAAATTACCTCGAGGGGAAAGTGTTAGGCATCCCTCAAGGTCCACAAATGTGGGTCCCGACCGTATCTCATGCATTTTATGTGGGGGTTACAAGTAGCAATTAAGGTCACTTCATTTATTAGTTAATTAACTAGCATGCTTGCTAAGTGATACAAAAATAAAACAATTGAGACTATTTTATTAGTTTGATTAATTGGTTAAGAAAAGGCTAGGTGATAACAAATATCAACAATTAAAATCATTTTTATTTGAATAATTAATTAAACATGCGAAGGCGAGGTGATAAGAATTTATCTAATACTAAACAATTAGCTCATATTATTATTTTAGTTAATATTTAAGCATGCGAGACTAAGTGATAAAATAAAACATATATTAAGCAATTAATAAAGAGATAAGCGAGAGGATAGAAAAGAGACAAATAAATGAGCAAACAGTTTTATCTTTTATTTTTATTTTTTATTTACCCCAAAACAAATATAATTTAAACACAATAAATAAAGGGATAGAAGGGAGAGGAGACTCTAAGAGACTTTTTGGATCAGCACTCGACTTTTCTTTATATTTTCCGATAGGCTGCCGTATAGGGACGGACAAGACCAATGTTTGTCTTTCAAGCCTGAGTCGATGTCATCATCTCCATAGGGCCAACTACCCCTACCCAACCACAGCATGCAATTCGTACCTAAAAGGTGCCTAGTCGTCCCAGTTTAATGTCCAAGAGGCATTGAACTCTTAAAGGGTGGGTTTAGACAAAATAAAATATAAGGCCCTCCTAGACACCAAGTCAAACAAACAAGGGAAACAAGACCGTCATTTTAGCAATACAAGTCTCAATTTGGCCTCTAAAAATCAATTAGACATCTTGGAAACAACACATAATTGTGAAAAGTTTCATGCTAAGTGTGTGAACATATAAACAGATAAATTATAATAACAACAATTTGATTATGAGAGGGCAAATATGATAACATGGATGCAAATTTTAGTATTGAACTAATTTTAGGGAGCAATGATTAATGACATAATAGCTTTTGTTTTATTTCCAAGTATAGCAAAGGATGTCATCCCACATGCATATCTACATATAAAAAAGAAAGCAAATTTAAATATTAATGCGGAAAATTATTTGGAACAACTTTTATTAATTTAAAGCATGAAATTATTTTTCAAAGAACAACAATAGATTTATTATTAATGCAGCAAATTGTTTTAGAGAAGCAACAAATTTATGATTAATGCAGATTTTTTTTAAAACAAATGACAGATTTATATATCGATTATTAATGCTGAAAATATATTCTTAAGCAGAAAATTATAGTGCAACAATTAGAAATCAGATTGTGATTAATACAGAAATATTTCATTTTATTAGATGCAGAAAATATTTTTTAGAACAATAGCAGAGATTTATTTTTTAGAAGAGTAGCGAATTCATCACATTTTAAATATGCGAAAGTTATCAAAAAAAAAACTTAACAGCAGAATTTTAGATGTTCAAAATATTTACATAGATACTATAAGCATGATTATTTATTCAATTGAATTGCTTTGTACAAAAATGCACACAAATTATTTGTTTAACATTTTTAGCAAATTAGTCATAACTCATTACTTAGTACACCGATTTGAATAAAATTAACTTCAAATAATTATTGAGCAGGTTAACTAAACAATTAAGCAAAGATGATCGATTTTATTTTACTTTTTTATGGTTAGATCTAAAATCGTTTCATCAAACAAAATTAAAATCCTATAGGCATTCTTTCTAACACAAAATGGTTTGCAAATTAACAAATAATTCCCCTTCCCCTTAGGCGATCCCCGAATATATTTCATATATAAGAGTTGTTTTAGACTTATACACGTATTGTAATAAAAATAACAGATGAAAATATAAACAACATTAAAATAAACAAAGCTTTGTCCAAAATTTCTTCTAGGCCACTCTTCATCATCTTGAACTTTGAGTTCAAAACCTGCTAGAATAAATAAGGTAACACATATACAATGGAAAAATGACAATTAGCTCATATTATTATTTTAATCAATATTTAAGCATGCGAGACTAAGTGATAAAATAAAACATATATTAAGCAATTAATAAAGATATAAGCGAGAGGATAGAAAAGAGACAAATAAATGAGCAAACAATTTTATCTTTTATTTTTATTTTTATCTACCCCAAACAAATATAATTTAAACAAAATAAATAAAGGGATAGAAGGGAGAGGAGACTCTAAGAGACTTTTGGATCAGCACTCGACTTTTCTTTTTATTTTCCGATAGGCTGCCGTATAGGGACAGACAAAATCAAGGTTTGTCTTTCAAGCCTGAGTCGATGTCATCATCTCCATAGGGCCAACTACCCCTACCCAACCACCGCATGCATTTCGTACCTAAAATGTGTCAAGTCGTCCCAGTTGTCCAAGAGGCGTTGAACTCTTAAAGGGTGGGTTTAGACAAAATAAAATATAAGGCCCTCCTAGACACCAAGTCAAACAAACAAGGGCAACAAGACGGTCATTTTAGCAATACAAGTCTCAATTTGGCCTCTAAAAATCAATTAGACATCTTGGAAACAACACATAATTGTGAAAGATTTCATGCTAAGTGTGTGAACATACAAACATATAAAATTATAATAACAACAATTTGATTATGAGAGGGCAAATATAATAACATGAATGCAAATTTTAGTATTGAACTAATTTTAGGGTGAGCAATGATTAATGACATAATAGCTTTTGTTTTATTTCTAAGTATAGCAAAGGATGTGATCCTACATGCATATCTATATATGAAAAAGAAAGCAAATTTAAATATTAATGCGGAAAATTATTTGGAACAACTTTTATTAATTTAAAGCATGAAATTATTTTTCAAAGAACAACAATAGATTATTATTAATGCAGCAAATTGTTTTAGAGAAGTAACAAATTTATGATTAATGCAGATTTTTTTAAAACAAATGACAGATTTATATATCTATTATTAATGCTGAAAATATATTCTTAAGCAGAAAGTTACAGTCCAACAATTAGAAATCAGATTGTGGTTAATACAGAAATATTTCATTTTATTAGATGCAGAAAATATTTTTTAGAACAATAGCAGAGATTTATTTTTTAGAAGAGTAGCGAATTCATCACATTTTAAATATGCTAAAGTTATCAAAAAAAAAAAAAAAAAAGAAGAATTTTTAGATGTTCAAAATATTTACATAGATACTATAAGCAAGATTATTTATTCAATTGAATAGCTTTGTACAAAAATGCACACAAATTAATTGTTTAACATTTTTAGCAAATTAGTCATAACTCATTACTTAGTACACCAATTTGAATAAAATTAACTTCAAACAATTATTGAGCAGGTTAACTTAATGATTAAGCAAAGATGGTCGATTTTATTTTACTTTTTTATGGTTAGATCTAAAATCGTTTCATCAAACAAAATTAAAATCCTATAGGCATTCTTTCATACACAAAATGGTTTGCAAATTAACAAATAATTCCCCTTCCCCTTAGGCGATCCCCGAATATATTTCATATATAAGAGTTGCTTTAGAGTTATACACATTGTAATAAAAATAACAGATGAAAATATACACAACATTAAAATAAACAAAGCTTTGTCCAAAATTTCTTCTAGGCCACTCTTCATCATCTTGAACTTTGAGTTCAAAACCTGCTAGAATAAATAAGGTAACACATATACAATGAAAAAATGTTTGTAGTGTAAAGTACTCATAGTAACAAATTACTCTCATATATACATATATAAACAACACAAATAAGAGATAAAAGGGACAAAACATAGGCATAGATATATCAACAAGCATGGAGAGAAAGGATAAGGAATGTTTCTTTTTGTTTCCAACACACAACAATAATAATAAATACAAAAAAAAACAAAATTTAAAAAATATAGAGGGCTGACCAATTGTAAAATGCTAATTAAGAATACTAACCGGTTAAGCAGAAAGGAATAGTGGCAATGAAACAAGTTGATCCAACTTTTATTCGAACAAAAGCAAAGTAGCAAAGTAGCAAAGGAGAGCCCTTGAATATTTTACCGGAATCTTAATTTATTTTTTAGAGTAGCAAGAGAGCAATGAGAGAGTTAAGAAGTCTAGCTCTTGTGTTAAGAGAGAATGAATGAATTTTTTGAATGAGAGGAGGGGGGTCTAGTTTATATAGTAGAAGAGGGGAGCATAATAAGGGAAATAGAATAAATTAAGGAGTCAATTAAATCACAATTTTCTTATTTTAAAGGAAAGCCAGAAATCAGAAAATTGTAAGAAATATTTTTACCAAATATGAGCAAGTAAGAATAAATTAAGAGAGAGTAATATTATTTTTTCCTTAAATATAGAAAGGCTAAGAATCAGAAAATTTTATTTTACCATATAAAATCAAGTAAGAAATATGTCAATTTTTATTAAGGAAACAAAGATCAATTAATATTATCCATATAAGAGTAAAATTATTACACACTTTTATTATTATTTTTACCTAAATCGAATATAGGCTTACCAAAGAAGGATCATGTAAGGATCTATCTTGATTTTAATAAGGCAAGGGACAACAAGTAAGGGCGATTGATGAATTAACAAATATTCACAAACGGCTAAATCAATAATTTTAGCATGACTAGAAAAGTCAAAGATCTACTACAATATGAACAAGGCAAAGAAATTAATTTAAGGTAACAGGCAAGCTAATATTATATAGAAACACCCCAATTTCTTAAGCAAAAGAAGGATATTCACCAAATGTAATATTCAATCTTTACACCAATATTCACTAATAACGACAAAAAAAGAAAAGGGGAGTCACGAATAACATTATCATATAAAATTAATAAACGGACTAATTAGAGGGAAAAATTCACATACTTACTAATTAATCACCTTATTTTCAAAAAAAAAAGAGAGAAAAGAAAATGCAAGCATAGTCAAGTACAGAATAATCACTAGTTCATGGCAAATTAAATAACAACTCAAACATGTTTAAGAAATTGGCATGATAATCATACAACTTAAAACAGGCAGTAGACAATAATAATAATATCGTATGATGCTTGCATAACATCCACAATAGCTTAAACATAATAAAGAGTTTGAAGTAGAGGGTATAGAATCAATTAACTTACCTGACGGATCTGTTAAGATCCGTCTTTACCAAGCTCAAAATCTTTAAGATATTCGTTGAGATTCGCTATACGTTCTCGCCGGAGTCGCCTGGTTGTTGTCCACGCTGGCCGGAGTGGCTGGGAGCTGCTGCTTTCTCCCGCCGGTGGTCGCAACTGCTGGAGTCCTGCAAAAAATAAGAGAGAAAGAAAAACAAGAAGGGGAGGGGAGCAAAGAACGGGAGGAGAAGGAGAGAGGGGAGGCTGCCACCAGCACGTGGTGGCGAGTCTCGCCGGGGCTGCTGCTGTCCGTTTGATGATGATAGTGGTCGCCTCCCTCGCTGTCTGGAGTTGCTGTTGCTGCCGGTCGTTGTGGCTGTTGCTGCTGGCGGCTCGTCACTGCTGCTGCTGGTGGAGAGACGAGAGGGAGGTAGCAAGGAAGGCGAGAGGAGAAGAGAGAACAGGGAAAGGGAAAGAGAAAGAGAGAGGGGTCGCGAGAGAGAGGGTGAAGGGGAGGAGGACGGCTGGTCGGAAAAAGGGAGAGAGGGAGGCGGCTGGAGAGAGGGGAGGAAGAGGATGGAATGAAAAATGTTCTAGGTTTATGTCTTTTAGGTAGAAAAGGTAGATTAAATCTGGACCATTGACTTAATAAGAGATAAAGGGCTAGGATTCGATATAGATTTAATTTTAAGGATGGATGGATGAGATTAAAAGCTGAAAATATTGAATGGGATCTGAAATGGCCAAAATTGTAATAGAAATTGGCTAGAATTGAAATGAAAGGGTGGTTATAATTGAAATAAGATTTGAATTGAAGTAGCTAGAATTGGAAGAAATTAGAATAAGTTAGGCTAGAATTTAAATAATTTTAGGAAAATTTAGAAATGCTATCCAATTAAAATAACACAAATTTTATGATATATTTTATATAATCAAAATCACTTAAATTTTGAAACATTTGAATAAAAAATGACTATTTAGAAATTTATTAACAATTTTAAATAATATTTACAATAATTTTATAAAGTAAACATATTAAAATATTTAATTTTTTATGCAAAGTCGACTAAAATTCTAATTTAAAATAAATTTTAAAAATACATATTTAATCGAATAGCATTCCCAAAATGGTTAAAGGTCGGTCAAAATTGGGTGTCAACAGCTGCCCCTTGGTTGCTTGGGAATGAAGAATGAATTGTCGAGCAACCAACGTTGACTTAGTAGCCGATTTTGTCCGACCGACGAGAGATGTCGATGGGATCAATTGAAACGATGTAGAGTTGAAAAAGGGTACGACCGAGACTTTGGTATTAAGTCGCCTACATATCTCTGGTTATACGAGAATCAGGTCGTGTGTAGTTCTGGATTCAACAGCAAATGAAACTCTTAACAGTTGAAAGAGCGCTAAGATATTCGGAGGGCACGATATTGGCTTGAATGGTTAAGATTAGAGTAGCGAGGAGAGAGAGATGAAGAAGCGAGAAAGCCATGATAGAGAGACGAGAAGAGAGATCGATCACGCCTGCAAAATAAAACTAAGCATTCTTTGTAAGATGGACAAACCTAAACGTCCTTTTAAGGCGGACACGCCTAAAAGTCATTTTAAGGTCGACGAGCCTAAATGTCGTTTTAAGGCGGACGGGCCTAAATGTCCTATAAGAGGGACGAGTCTAAATGTCCTTTTTAGGCGGACGGGCCTAAATGTCGTTTTAAGGCGGACGAGCCTAAATGTCCTATAAGATGGACAAGCCTAAATGTCGTTTTAAGGCGGACGAGCCTAAATGTCCTATAAGACAGACAAGCCTAAATGTCCTATAAGGCGGACAAGCTTAAATGTCGTTTTGAGGAAGACGTGCCTTAAATGTCCTTTTGAGGCAGACGGGCCTTAATGTCGCATTGTAAGGCGGACGAGCCTAAATGTAGAAACAGTAGGTCACAGTAGCGAGTTGAATCCAATAATATCTTCATAGTAGCCTGAACGGTAGCTGAGTAGCGAAATGATAATGCGAGTAGCCAAGAATTTGTGGGAGCCTTCGTTGTAAGTATGGGAACAGCTGTTCAGAGGGCGACTTTGTCTGTAATATGCATATCTGTAACTTGTAATATGACTTAAATAGAGTGATTAGAGTAGATGTATCAAAATAAGCAGTAATGTAAACATGATGCAATTT
Source organism: Solanum sitiens (assembly GCA_016801875.1). NCBI lineage: Eukaryota > Viridiplantae > Streptophyta > Magnoliopsida > Solanales > Solanaceae > Solanum > Solanum sitiens. The sequence goes on along the minus strand of JABWTJ010000039.1, from coordinate 2,331,270 downwards.
CCCATATCGACCATGAATGTTTGCCTTATGACTATGAAAAATGACGTCTTAGGCTATGATGTCTAGGGTCATGCTACACAAAATGTATCCTCAGGTTATGAAACTGTTGTTTGCAGGCCATGAAAATGACGCCTTTAGACTATGACACCTTCGGATCATGATAGACAGAAATTAAACCCTTAGGCCATGATATGATGTCTGCGGGCCATGAGGATGATGCCTTTAGACTATAATGCCTTAGGAACATGATAAGCATAAAATAAGTCCTCAGGCCATGACATTAAGTCTGCAGGCCATGAAAGATGATGCCTTTGGAGGAAAGACGCCTTCGGAATATAAGTAATGAGTAAAGAGAGCATATCTGTTGATACTTGTGGCTTGATTTGAATTTGTTCGAGCACATGCAAACTTCGAGCACGATACAATCTCAGGCTTATGCAAACTTCGAGCACAATGCAGTCTCGGGCACAATGCAATGATGAATTTCTTCGGGCACAATCAATCTCGGGCACATGCAATGATGCATTTCTTCGAGCACAATGTAATATCGGGCACATGCAATAATGTATTTCTTCGAGCATAATGTAATATCGGGCACATGCAATGATGCATTTCTTCGGGCACAATCAATCTCGAGCACATGCAATGATGCATTTCTTTGGGCACAATGTAATATCGGGCATAGGTGCAAATGATGCAATATCTAGCAGAATGTAGTTTACCAGCACAACAGTTGATTGAGGGTATGTAGTAGTTTGGACATCCGCCTTGTTGGAAGGGTCGAGTTTCATTTGTTCGGCTCAAAAGTAGTATGTTGATTGTTGAAGTTGCCTTTGTATATGTACCTGTATTTTCTGCATTCAAAGAAAAATAGTTAGTTTAAAAGGGGGGAGGTTGATCTGTATCCATGATTTGACACAGCGTGCTCCTTTGATGTCTGATAAAATATTCTTCGGAGTGTTGTCAAAAATTTTGAGATCCCCTCAAAATTTCTGCCCCAGTGTAGAAATTCTGTTATTCTGATCTATTGTAGTTGTAGCTTGACTGTTGAATTTTTGAGATCCTCTTGAAAGATTCTATCTCAGCCTTGATTTGTAGCAATTTTGAGGTCCCCTCAAAATTCTGCCCCAGTTGTTGAGAAGAAATGCTTTTGAGGGAATTTTTGAGTTTACTCAAAAATTTTGCCCCAGTATGAAGATGTGCAAGGAGAAATCTTGATGGAATTTTTGAGACTCTCTCAAAAATTCTGCCCCAGTTATCAATAGAAGGGGAAAATGAAATTTTTTATTATGATAAGACCGAACCCCCATAGGAGCGCCTACGTATCCCCTCTTAAACGGGAATCAGGTCTGACGTAGTTCCAAATTAAAAAGAGCATGCGCGAGATATTAAGAGAACATTCTTGAGCAGCAATTGAATGGTAGATTTTGACCAACTTTATTCGCCCATATGTTATCATGGGTGTCTAAATGTGAAAAACATGAACTTAAATGGCGCAAGCTTTATTCTGAGACTAGTTCAGGTAAACTTTGGTACGTTCACATTTGAGCTTTCTTTGTTGCAATATCCTCCAAGCATATGACCTTAGTATCAATTAGTTGTTGAATCTTGTCTTTCAAATCACGACATTCTTCTATGGTATGTCCTTCCATTCCTGAATGATAAGCGCAAACTTTAGAGGGTTCAATCCATGATGCACACGTACTCATCTTTATTTCATTGATAGGAGCGATGTGACCATCAAACCTCAACTTTTTGTAAAGTTGGCCTATAGGCTCAGTTAGAGGAGTATAAGTTTTGCCAAGTCTCTCCTCAACCTTGAAGAGGTTTTTGCGAATATGTGGTCGAGTGACGACTTTGGCATTGTGGGTAGGATATGTTGGCTGTTGATATGGCCGAGGAGGCCTTTGGTACGGAGACATTTGATATGGAAGGATTGTAAGTGGCATGAGAGGCGCATGATGCCAAGGAACTTGGTGCAGAGGTGTTTCGTATCGAGGAGCTTGCATAGTAGGATGATGCGGGTGTGGAGTAAGATGTTGAGGTTTAGGAGCATATACATGGTGTTGTGGAAGATATGGGTGATTTGGAAAATGGATGTTCTTTGGAGGAATTTGAATGGAGCTTGGTTGATAATGAGAAGCGGAGTAATTTGGAGGAGGATTATTTTGGAGAGTGGCTTGACTTGCAAAAGGGGACATATCCATGTTTGTCTCCAAAGTGGGGTTGGCGGAGAGTGACAACTTGTCCCACTCGCGCATATCCAACACTTCTTCTCCTAACTTCTTTATTTTCTGCTCAAGGCTTGATACTAACTCATCTGAAAGACATTTCTTTTCAACAGTCTTGCATATGGCCTTGTCATTAATCACTTTTCTCTTTCCTTTGCGATTCTCAATTGGGAGAGAAGGAAAAGAGACCTTTGATCGCGTGTGGTAAACCATGGTCTACAGATCAACCATTGGGGAAGGGTAAAACAAAAATAAAAACAAAGCAAAACCCAAGTTAGAGCAAGTATAAGTTGTCATATCAAGCACATTATTTAAGATAAACGCCCTAAATGCAAAGGAGCCTCGTTGAGCCAGAGGTAGGCCTAAGCGACACATAAGTGATGCACAATAGTTAATTCAAGCCTTATTTGCTAATTGAAGTTTAGATTAGAAGGAACAAAATAACTTTCATTTATTATAAAATTCGAACAATACATCATAATTGAAAAACAAAACTGAAATAAACTAAGGGAAAAGGGATAACATGGGGGAAATCATCCTAAATTCTGAAATCTTGGAGGTATCGACTCCAAGATCTTGGCGCCAATTGACCTCTTGTAATGGGAGGGACTTCTTGTCTCATGTTCAACACACTCCATGCGCATATGTTTTGCCTTTCATCGGCAAGCCCATGGTATCCTTCTCCACTTGATATTGGGACTTCATACTCTATCAAGATCCATATGCGGTACTCATGTGTGCATAAAGCCTGTCGTGCACCCATAGGAATGGTCAACACACGCTCCCATCGTCGAAGTATGTTGTGGACTTGTGGTTTATCTAGTCCAAACTCATACTTGAATTGCTCCATGTCAGATCGAAGTGGTATGACTTGAGTTTGCCCAAATTGGCGAAGTACTTGAAGAGGCGCATATGGTTGGACACCCTTTAAGCCAATAATCTCAATGAAGTATCGGTCGTCCCCTCTTACTATGACATTAGGAATGGACAACCAATGGAGCTTCCATTGAATTCGGTGGCTCTCAAGCTCTGTCAGAAATATCTGCCAGTCCACAAATCCTACAGGTGCGGCAAAACGTGCAAACCTTCTTGGATGGTTATCAATCTTGTTGCCTTGACCAAGGTAGGTGTCTACCACGTCAGACCGCTTATGGAAGTGATCGATAGACCATAGTTGAAGTAGAAGGTTGCATCCCTCGAAGAACATTCTCCCATCGACACATGCTGACAGACTCCTCATTATCTCTGCCAGGATCATGGGCACTATGGTTTTCCTATGTTCACCTCCTCTTTGAGCTAGGTCTCGAACCACATACCTTAAACATGTATCGATTCTTCCCCTTGATGTAGGAAAAACCAAGGATCCTAATAAGGCAATGACGAAGGCATCTACGCGATATTTTTCCCATTCATCAAAGGAGCACTCAAATTCATAACTAAAAGTGTAATAGCTATCATCTCGACCAAATCGTGAGTATAGGAAATCTATATGAGTCCATCCGAGGTCTAAAGAAGTCCATATTGGATTATACTTCATCCACATACTTCTTAGAAATTCCCTTGATGATGGTTTATAAGGTACCATCATTTCACACTCATGGTTTGGTAGGTCGATGAAATCGCTAATTTCTTCGATTGTTGGTGTCAAATTGCAATTTGTGAATTTGAAAACCATCCTCACGGGGTCCCAAAACTCTAGTAGCGCCCTAGTCATATGAGGGTTTGGTGTGACAAAGATAAGAAATGTGAGGCCACCCAACAATTGATGAATCTCCCTTTCCCGATCTCTCTCGCGACCCCTCCCTCTTTCCCTTTCCCTGTTCTCTCTTCTCCTCTCGCCTTCCTTGCTACCTCCCTCTCGTCTCTCCACCAGCAGCAGCAGTGACGAGCCGCCAGCAGCAGCAGCCACAACGACCGGCAGCAACAGCAACTCCAGACAGCCAGGGAGGCGACCAGTAGCATCATCAAACGGACAGCAACAGCCCCGGCGAGACTCGCCACCACGTGCTGGTGGCAGCCTCCCCTCTCTCCTTCTCCTCCCGTTCTTTGCTCCCCTCCCCTTCTTGTTTTTCTTTCTCTCTTATTTTTTGCAGGACCTCTAGCCGTTGCGACCACCGGCGGGAGCAAGCAACAGCTCCCAGCCACTCCGGCCAGCGTGAACAACAACCAGGCGACTCCTGCGAGAACATATAGCGAATCTCGACGAATATCTTAAAGATTTTGAGCTTGGTAAAGACGGATCTTAACAGATCCGTCAGGTAAGTTAATTGATTCTATACCCTCAACTTCAAACTCTTTATTATTTTTAAGCTATTGTGGATGTTATGCAAGCATCATAAGATATTATTATTATTGTCTACTGCCTGTTTTAAGTTGTATGATTATCATGCCAATTTCTTAAACATGTTTGGGTTGTTATTTAATTTGCCATGAACTAGTGATTATTTTGTACTTGACTATGCTTGCATTTTCTTTTCTCTTTTTTTTTTGAAAATAAGGTGATTAATTAGTAAGTATGTGAATTTTGCCCTCTAATTAGTCCGTTTATTAATTTTATATGATCTCTTTAATGTTATTCGTGACTCACCTTTTCTTTTTTTGTTGTTATTAGTGAATATTGGTGTAAAGATTGAATATTACATTTGGTGCATATCCTTCTTTTGCTTAAGAAATTGGGGTGTTTCTATATAATATTAGCTTGCCTGTTACCTTAAATTAATTTCTTTGCCTTGTTCATATTGTAGTAGATCTTTGACTTTTCTAGTCATGCTAAAATTATTGATTTAGCCGTTTGTGAATATATGTTAATTCATCAATCGCCCTTACTTCTTGTCCCTTGCCTTATTAAAATCAAGATAGATCCTTACATGATCCTTCTTTGGTAAGCCTATATTCGATTTAGGTAAAAATAATAATAAAAGTGTGTAATAATTTTACTCTTATATGGATAATATTAATTGATCTTTGTTTCCTTAATAAAAATTGACATATTTCTTACTTGTTTTTATATGGTAAAATAAAATTTTCTGATTCTTAGCCTTTCTATATTTAAGGAAAAAATAATATTACTCTCTCTTAATTTATTCTTACTTGCTCATATTTGGTAAATATATTTCTTAGAATTTTCTGATTTTTGGCTTTCCTTTAAAATAAGAAAATTGTGATTTAATTGACTCCTAAATTTATTCTATTTCCCTTATTATGCTCTCCTCTTGTACTATATAAACTAGACCCCCCTCCTCTCATTCGAAAAATTCATTCATTCTCTCTTAACACAAGAGCTAGACTTCTTAACTCTCTCATTGCTCTCTTGCTACTCTAAAAAATAAATTAAGATTTCGGTAAAATATTCAAGGGCTCTCCTTTGCTACTTTGCTACTTTGCTTTTGTTCGAATAAAAGTTGGATCAACTTGTTTCATTGCCACTATTCCTTTCTGCTTAACCGGTTAGTATTCTTAATTAGCATTTTACTATTGGTCAGCCCTCTATATTTTTTAAATTTTGTTTTTTTGCATTTATTATTATTGTTGTGTGTTGGGAACAAAAAGAAGCATTCCTTATCCTTTCTCTCCATGCTTGTTGATATATCTATGCCTATGTTTTGTCCCTTTTATCTCTTATTTGTGTTGTTTATATATGTATATATGAGAGTAATTTGTTACTATGAGTACTTTACACTACAAACATTTTTTCATTGTATATGTGTTAGCTTATTTATTCTAGCAGGTTTTGAACTCAAAGTTCAAGATGATGAAGAGTGGCCTAGAAGAAATTTTGGACAAAGCTTTGTTTATTTTAATGTTGTGTATATTTTCATCTGTTATTTTTATTACAATATGTGTATAACTCTAAAGAAACTCTCATATATAAAATATATTTGGGGATCGCCTAGGGGAGGGGAATTATGTGTTAATCATCCTTTATTTTGCAAACTTATTTGAAGTTAGAAATCATGCCATAGGTGTTATTTAAATGTGTTGATTATTAAATCACTTAGAAATCATGTTTATAGTAATTATCAACTAATTTTTAGCATGTTAATAACCGAATTGTTTTACTTTGCCACATTTTTCAGCATGTTAAACACACAGAAATCGTGACAATAGGCTTGTAATTTTTCAGCATATCAATAATTCAAATAAAGGTCGTTGCGCATATTTTCTGTCATTTCCAAATAAACATACCCTATTGATTTATTGCATCTAATAAAACAACTACCTATTAAACAATTCTCTGCATTAAATAAAAATCTGCTACTGTTCTAATAATTATTTTCTGCATACAATAAAAAATAACAGTCTAAGAAACATTTCTATGTTAAATATACTGCTTTCTAATTTCTGCATATAATTATTTTCTGCATAAAAGATATCTTTTAAGACATTAATAACCAATCTGTAAATCTGTCAATGTTCTAAAAAACAATTTTCTGCATTAAAACAAACTAGTCATTTACTTAGAATAATTTTCTGCATTAATATGAAATCTATTGTTATTCTCAAAAATAATTTTTTGCCTAAATAAATTAAATTTGTTGCCCTAAGTTATCTTTGCACAAATAATTAAATATTTCTATTGTTTTAAAATATATGTGCATCATATCCATTGCTATACTTGAAAATAAAATAAAATCTATCATGTCACTAATTGTTGCTCACTTTAAAGTTAATACTAAAATTTGCATCCATGTTATCATATTTGCCCTCTCATAATTAAATTATTGTTATTATATTTTTGTCTGTTTGTATGTTCGCACACTTAGCATGAAACCTTTCACAATTATGTGTTGTTTGCAAGCATGTCTAATTGATTTTTAGAGGCCAAATTGAGACTTGTATTGCTAAAATGACCGTCTTGTTTGCCTTGTTTGTTTGACTTGGTGTCTAGGAGGGCCTTATATTTTATTTTGTCTAAACCCACCCTTTAAGAGTCCAATACCTCTTGGACAATCAAGTTGGGACGATTAGGCACCTTTTAGGTACGAAATGCATGCGGTGGTTGGGTAGGGGTAGTTGGCCCTATGGAGATGATGACATCGACTCAGGCTTGAAAGACAAACATTGGTTTTGTCTGTCCCTATACGGCAGCCTATCGGAAAATAAAAAGAAAAGTCGAGTGCTGATCCAAAAGTCTCTTAGATTCTCCTCTCCCTTCTATCCCTTTATTTATTTTGTTTAAATTATATTTGTTTGGGGTAGATAAAAATTAAAATAAAAGATAAAATTGTTTGCTCATTTATTTGTCTCTTTTCTGTCCTCTCGCTTATCTCTTTATTAATTGCTTAATATAAGTTTTATTTTATCACTTAGTCTCGCATGCTTAAATATTAATTAACATAATAATATGAGCTAATTATTTAGTATTAGATAAATTCTTATCACCTCACCTTCGCATGTTTAATTAATTATTTAAATAAAAATGATTTTAATTGTTGATATTTGTTATCACCTAGCCTTTTCTTAATTAATTAATCAAAATAAAAAAATAGACTCAATTGTTTTATTTTTGTATCACTTAGCAAACATGCTAGTTGATTAACTAATAAATGAAGTGACCTTACTAGTAACCCCCACATAAATTTTAATGAGATACGGCCGGAACCCACATTTGTGGACCTTGAGGGATGCCTAACACCTTCCCCTCGAGGTAATTTGTACCCTTACCCTGATCTCTGGTTCGTTGACCTTAGCTAGACTTAGTTAGGTTAGATAGGTGCCCTAACGCTCCTTAATTCGTTAGGTGGCGACTCTTCAAAACTCAAAATCCCAAAAGAGTTGTTAGGTCGTGCACCAAAACCCATTTTTCTCGGAAAATGGGGCGCGACTGCACACAAATTATTTGTTTAACATGTTTAGCAAATTAGTCATAACTCATTACTTAGTACACCAATTTGAATAAAATTAACTTCAAACAATTATTGAGCAGGTTAACTAAATGATTAAGCAAAGATGGTCGATTTTATTTTACTTTTTTATGGTTAGATCTAAAATTGTTTCATCAAACAAAATGAAAATCCTATAGGCATGCTTTCTAACACAAAATGGTTTGCAAATTAACAAATAATTCCCCTTCCCCTTAGGCGATCCCCGAATATATTTCATATATAAGAGTTGCTTTAGAGTTATACACATATTGTAATAAAAATAACAGATGAAAATATACACAACACTAAAATAAACAAAGCTTTGTCCAAAATTTCTTCTAGGCCACTCTTCATCATCTTGAACTTTGAGTTCAAAACCTGCTAGAATAAACAAGGTAACACATATACAATGGAAAAATGTTTGTAGTGTAAAGTACTCATAATAACAAATTACTCTCATATATACATATACAACAACAAGCAACAGCGAGAACAAGCTATAGACGAGCAGGCTCTGACCAGATATGGGAGGTAAATCAACAGATAAGGCGGATCTTTTCAGATCCATCCCAGGTATATGTTTTTTTTATAGGAACTTTAATTACTTAAATTGATGCATGTGAGCTGCTGTTCTATGTTAATATTGATATTTTTGTTAGTTTATTGTCTTTGAAATCATCTTTTGTATCTGTTTAAGTATATTTAGCGCGATTTAATATGATTTTGGTGTCCAAGCTATATGTGATTGAGTTGAGAATTGCTACTAATATGTTATTGCCGGAAATTGCAGCATGTTTTCTTGCTTATTTTCCTTCACCTTGAATTTGACTTGGTGTGTTTGATTTTAATTGGCCCCAATAATGTTCATTGCGACTATACCATTTTGTTTATTAATATTGCTCTTGTGACAATGACTGTTGGTATAGATTGCTTATATGATTTGATTAGCATATATTTGTTCCTTCTGGATGTAGTAAAAATCGATAAAACATTTTTACCCCACTGCTTCCCCTCCCTCTTGCTTGAATTGAAAACGGATTGATTGATGCTAAAGTGATTTTTATTACCCTGTATGAACTTTTTCAGATCTTATGGGTTGGTGAGGTAATTGTGCCTATTATTTTATTTACTAATGTTAACTGATTGTAATTACCTTTGTTGAAGCTGGTTGGATTCTTACCTGTTTTATTTTGGTTGAGCTAAAAAATAAATAAATAATTTTGTGGATTTAGTTGCTCTTTTGAATAAGAGAAATATTATAATAATTGGATCTCATATACTTCCTTCCATTTTTGCTTGTTTGTCTGTTAATTTATAATATGATGAATATTTGTCTTACTTGATTTTTACTTATTTATTCATTTTGTTTGCCTGGTAATTGAATCCCTTTTTCCTATTGTGAAAATTATATAGATTCCTACTGGCTTATTTTAGGAAAATAATAATTCCAATTTTTGTCTCTCTTAAAATAAGAATAATATTAATTGACCTCCTTTTCCTATAATGTTTGTGTAGATTGATTCTTACATATTTACGGTAATTTATTATTAGGTAAAGGTTTGACTTTGAATTATTTCCTTGTCATATTTAGTTGCTTATATACATGGTAAAATAAATTAAAATAAGATCTTTTTTTTTTTGCTCTTCTTTATTTAAGGAAAATATTATTGTTTTCCTAAGCTTTATTCTTACTTGGTTATATTTAGGTAATGATATTTTTAAAATTGTGGCTCCTCTTTATTTAAGAAAAAATAATATTACCCTCTCTTAATTTATTCTTACTTGCTTATATTTGGTAATGATATTTTTAAATTTTGGCTGATTTGAATCTCCTTTTGAATAAGGAAAATAGTATATTTATTTAATTCCTAAAAATATTATTTTCCTTATATGTTTCCCCCCTCTTTGCTATATAAATAGGACCCCTCCTTTCATTATAATTCACTGATTATCATCACAAGTTCTCTCATTACTCTCAACTCTCATCTTCCACCTTGCTCATACTTTAAAATACTTTAGATATTGCTCTCTATTCTTGAAAAAAAAAAAAGAACTGTAGTTAGGATTCGGATCATCCTTTCTTGCTGTGTTGCTGTCGTGGATTAAAAACCTTACTAAAATTCTTCATTGCCGATAAAATCTCTGCATAGTTGGTTAGCCTTCTTTACTATTTTAAATTTCATTTTTGCATAATCATCATTGCTTATGTGTTGGAAATGAAACAAACGAGGAAGCCTCCGAGTTAGTTTCATTACCCTCTCTCTACGTGTAATAATACATCTATGATTATTCTTTACCTTTTGTGTGTTATTTATCAGTTAGTATGAATATCATATGTTACAATTACTTTTCATTATATATGTGTCACATTATCCCTTCTAGCAGGTTTCGAACTTAGAGTTCAAGAATTGAAGAGTCGCTTAGAAGATAATTTTATTTTGTTGTATATTTTGTTCATTTGTTTCTTTATTTATTTTGTAACAATGTGTAAACTCTCTAACTCTAGTATATATAAAATAAATCTGGGGGATCGTTTAAAGGGGGAGGGGACATACGTGTTTATCTTATTATCGTTTAACATATTAGAGAGCATGCCTATAGGAATTAGCTTATATACTTTATCGTGTTTATCGATTTTGCATTATCAACTTAATCAATAAATAAATAAATAATAATAAGCTTACTAATTGTGTTTAATTATTCATCATGATTATTTGTTCATTGCAAAAATAAGGTTTTTACAGGCCTATTGCTTAGTTTAACAATTTTAAGATTGTTAATAAGTTTTCATATAATTAGATTCTAATAACTTTTGCATGTTAAAATCACATTCTAATAATTTAGTAGACTAATTGCTTAGATGTTAATAATTCTTTGCATGTTAATAATTTTTCAGCATGTTAATCACTTAATAATCATGTTAATAGGCTTGTATTGAAATAAAATTCGTTGTGTATATCTTCCGTCATTTCAAATAAACATTCCCTATTGATTTATTGCATCTAATAAAACAACTACCTCTTAAACAATTCTCTGCATTAAATAAAAATCTGCTACTGTTCTAATAATTATTTTCTGCATATAAATAAAAAATAATAGTCTAAGAAACATTTCTGCACTAAATATACTGCTTTCTAATTTCTGCATAGTAATTATTTTTTTGCATAAAAATATCTTAAAATATTAATAACGAATCTGTAAATCTGTCAATTTTCTACAAAATAATTTGCTGCATTAAAACAAACTAGTCACTTACTTAAAATAATCTATTGTTCTTAAAATAAATTTTCTACCTAAATAAATAAAATTTGTCGCCCTAAGTTATATCTTCACATTAATAATTTTTTTTCCTATTATTTTAAAATAAATGTGCATGTGTTATCACATAACTTTGCTATACTTGGTTATCAAATAAAACAAAATCCTTCATGTCTAATCATTGCTGACTTTAAATTTAGTTCAACACTAAAATCTACATCCATGTCATATTTTTGCCCTCATAATTAATTTCCTTTTGTTATCATAACTTTGTATGCTCCTATGCCACACACTTTAGCATGAAGACCTTTCACAATTATATGTTGTTTGTAAGCATGTCTATTTGAATTTAGAGGCCAAATTGTGACCGTTTTGTTTATCTTGTTTGTTTGACTTGGTGTCTAGGAGGGCCTTATATTCTATTTTGTCTAAACCCACCCTTTAAGAGTCCAATGCCTCTTGGACAATCAAGTTGGGACGATTAGGCACCTTTTAGGTACGAAATGCATGTGGTAGTTGGATAGGGATAGTTGGCCCTATGGAGATGATGACATCGACTCAGGCTTGAAAGACAAACATTGTTTTGTCTGTCCCTATACGGCAGCCTATCGGAAAATAAAAAGAAAAGTCGAATGCTGATCCAAAAAGTCTCTTAGAGTCTCCTCTCCCTTCTATCCCTTTATTTATTTTGTTTAAATTATATTTGTTGGGGGTAGATAAAAAATTAAAATAAAATATAAAATTGTTTGCTCATTTATTTGTCTCTTTTCTATCCTCTCGCTTATCTCTTTATTAATTGCTTAATATATGTTTTATTTTATCACTTAGTCTCGCATGCTTAAATATTAACTAAAATAATAATATGAGCTAATTGTTTAGTATTAGATAAATTCTCATCACCTCGCCTTCGCATGTTTAATTAATTATTTAAATAAAAATAATTTTAATTGTTGATATTTGTTATCACCTAGCCTTTTCTTAATTAATTAATCAAAAATAATAAAATAGTCTCAATTGTGTTTGTATCACTTAGCAAGCATGCTAGTTAATTAACTAATAAATGAAGTGACCTTAATTGCTATTTGTAACCCCACATAAAATGCATGAGATACGGCCGGGACCCATATTTGTGGACCTCGAGGGATGCCTAACACCTTCCCCTCGAGGTAATGGGTTTGTGCAAGACCTAACAACTCTTTTGGGTTTTTGGAATTTGAAGAGTCGCCACCTAACGAATTAAGGCGCGTTAGGGCACCTATCTAACCTAACTAAGTCTAGCTAAGGTCAATGAGCCAGAGATCAGGGTAAGGGTTTAAATTACCTCGAGGGGAAGGTGTTAGGCCTCCCTCGAGGTCCACAAATATGGGTCCCGGCCGTATCTCATGCATTTTATGTGGGGTTACAAGTAGAAATTAAGGTCACTTCATTTATTAGTTAATTAACTAGCATGCTTGCTAAGTGATACAAAAACAATTGAGACTATTTTATTATTTTTGATTAATTAATTAAGAAAAGGCTAGGTGATAACAAATATCAACAATTAAAATTATTTTTATTTAAAGAAATAATTAAGCATGCGAAGGCGAGGTGATAAGAATTTATCTAATACTAAACAATTAGCTCATATTATTATTTTAGTTAATATTTAAGCATGCGAGACTAAGTGATAAAATAAAACATATATTAAGCAATTAATAAAGAGATAAGCGAGAGGATAGAAAAGAGACAAATAAATGAGCAAACAATTTTATATTTTATTTTAATTTTTATCTACCCCAAACAAATATAATTTAAACAAAATAAATAAAGGGATAGAAGGGAGAGGAGAATCTAAGAGACTTTTGGATCAGCACTCGACTTTTTTTTTTATTTTCCGATAGGCTGCCGTATAGGGACAGACAAAACCAATGTTTGTCTTTCAAGCCTGAGTCGATGTCATCATCTCCATAGGGCCAACTACCCCTACCCAACCACCGCATGCATTTCGTACCTAAAAGGTGCCTAATCGTCCCAACTTCATTGTCCAAGAGGTATTGGACTCTTAAAGGGTGGGTTTAGACAAAATAAAATATAAGGCCCTCCTAGACACCAAGTCAAACAAACAAGGCAAACAAGACGGTCATTTTAGCAATACAAGTCTCAATTTGGCCTCTAAAAATCAATTAGACATGCTTGCAAACAACACATAATTGTGAAAGGTTTCATGCTAAGTGTGTGAACATACAAACAGACAAAATTATAATAACAATAATTTAATTATGAGAGGACAAATATGATAACGTGGATGCAAATTTTAGTATTAACTTTAAAGTGAGCAACAATTAGTGACATGATAGATTTTATTTTATTTTCAAGTATAGCAATGGATATGATGCACATGTATTTTAAAACAATAGAAATATTTAATTATTAGTGCAAAGATAACTTAGGGCAACAAATTTTATTTATTTAGGCAAAAATTTATTTTTGAGAATAACAATAGATTTCATATTAATGTAGAAAATTATTATAAGTAAATGACTAGTTTGTTTTAATGCAGAAAATTGTTTTTTAGAACATTGACAGATTTACAGATTGGTTATTAATGTTTTAAAAGATATTTTTTATTCAGAAACTAATTATATGCAGAAAATAGAAAGCAGTATATTTAACACAGAAATGTTTCTTAGACTGTTATTTTTTATTGTATGCAGAAAATAATTATTAGAACAGTAGCAGATTTTTATTTAATGCAGAGAATTGTTTAAGAGGTAGTTGTTTTATTAGATGCAATAAATCAATAGGGTATGTTTATTTGGAAATGACAGAAAATATGCACAACGAGCTTTATTTCAATTATTGATATGCTGAAAAATTACAAGCCTATTGTCACGATTTCTGTGTGTTTAACATGCTGAAAAATGTGGCAAAGTAAAACAATTCGATTATTAACATGCTAAAAATTAGTTGATAATTCCTATAAACATGATTTCTAAGTGATTTAATAATCAACACATTTAACTAACACCTATGGCAGGATTTCTAACTTCAAATAAGTTTGCAAAATAAAGGATGATTAACACATAATTCCCCTCCCCTAGGCGATCCCCAAATATATTTTATATATGAGAGTTTTAGAGTTATACAAATATTACGAAAAAAAATCAAATAAATAAGTAAGAACATGTAGATTCAAATGAATTAAACAAAGTAATCTCTCTTCATAGCTAATCTTCAACTTGAACTTCAACTTTGAAACCTGTCAAAGCAATCAAATAACAAACAAGTGATCATATTTATTTTAGACAAGATGAGACACATATGCAATTATTTAACAACAACTTATACATATCAAAAGGAATAGAACAATGAGCTTACACAAATGTATGAATGCAAAAATAACGTAAATGCTAATTAAGAATACTAACCGGTTAAGCAGAAAAGAAATGGTAGCAATGAAACAAGTTGATCCACTTTTATTCGAACAAAAGCAAAGTAGCAAAGTAGCACTTGAAAGTTACCGGAAACTTATTTTGTTTAAGAGTAGCAAGAGAGCAATGAGAGAGTGAGGAGTAATGAGAGAAACTTGTTATTGAGAACTTGTAAAAAAGTGTCATGAATTATAATGAAAGGAGGGGTCCTATTTATATAGCAAAAAGGGGGAGAGAACATAAGGAAAATAAATAAATTAAGGAATCAATTAATATACTATTTTCCTTATTTTAAAGGAGAACAAAATTAGAATTTTTTTTTATAAAAAAAACATCATTATCAAATATAAACAAGTAAGAATGAATTTTTTGAGATTCTCTAAAATTTCTGCCCAGTCTTGAATTTTAATAATTTTGAGATTCTCTCAAAATTCTGCCCCAGTTATTGAGAAGAAATGCTTTTGATGGAATTTTTGAGTTTACTCAAAAATTCTGCCCCAGTATGGAGATGTGCAAGGAGAAATCTTGATGGAATTTTTGAGACTCTCTCAAAAATTCTGCCCCAGTTATCAATAAAAGGGGAAAATAAAAGTTTTATTCTTGATAAGACCGAACCCCCATAGGAGCGCCTACTATCCCCTCTTAAGCGGGAATCAGGTCTGACGTAGTTCCAAATTATAAAGAGCATGAGCGAGATATTAAGAGAACATTCTTGAGCAGCAATTGAATGGTAGATTTTGACCTACTTTATTCGCCCATATGTTATCATGGGTGTCTAAATGTGGAAAACATGAACTTAAATGGCGCAAGCTTTATTCTGAGACTAGTTCAGGCAAACTTTGGTACGTTCACATTTGAGCTTTCTTTGTTGCAATATCCTCCAAGCATATGACCTTAGTATCAATTAGTTGTTGAATCTTGTCTTTCAAATCACGACATTCTTCTATGGTATGTCCTTCCATTCCTGAATGATAAGCGCAAACTTTAGAGGGTTCAATCCATGATGCACACGTACTCATCTTTATTTCATTGATAGGAGCGATGTGACCATCAAACCTCAACTTTTTGTAAAGTTGGCCTATAGGCTCAGTTAGAGGAGTATAAGTTTTGCCAAGTCTCTCCTCAACCTTGAAGAGGTTTTTGCGAATATGTGGTCGAATTGACAACTTTGGCATTGTGAGCAGGATATGTTGGCTGTTCATATGGCCGAGGAGGCCTTTGGTACGGAGACATTTGATATGGAAGGATTGGAAGTGGCATGAGAGGCGCATGATGCCAAGGAACTTGGTGCAGAGGTGTTTCGTATCGAGGAGCTTGCATAGTAGGATGATGCGGGTGTGGAGTAAGATGTTGACGTTTAGGAGCATATACATGGTGTTGTGGAAGATATGGATGATTTGGAAAATGGATGTTCTTTGGAGGAATTTGAATGGAGCTTGGTTGAGTGGCTTGACTTGCAAAAGGCGACATATCCATGTTTGTCTCCAAAGTGGGGTTGGCGGAGAGTGACAACTTGGCCCACTCGAGCATATCCAACTTTTCTTCTTCTAACTTCTTTATTTTCTTCTCAAGGCTTGATACTAACTCATCTGAAAAACATTTCTTTTCAACAGTCTTGCATATGGCCTTGTCATTAATCACTTTTCTCTTTCCTTTGCGATTCTCAGTTGGGAGAGAAAGAAGAGAGCCCTTTGATCGCGTGTGGTAAACCATGGTCTACAGATCAACCATTGGGCAAGGGTAAAACAAAAATAAAAATAAAGCAAAACCCAAGTTAGAGCAAGTATAAGTTGTTATATCAAGCACATTGTTTTAAGATAAACGCTGTAAATACAAGGGGCCTCGTTGAGCCAGAGGTAGGCCTAATACGACACAACGCACAATAATTAATTCAAGCCTATTTTGCCAATTTGGAGTTAAGTTAGAGTAAAATTCTAAACTCAATTTTTGGCATAGTTTGGCTTGATTTAACTATCATGACCACAATGACACGTAAGTATGCAATTTGTCTAAAGGGTGTTGGGGGCCTTTAGACGATAGGGTGACTACTAGTTATGTGGATTGACACCAAGAGTCAAATCACCTAGGGCTTATGCAGCATGTATGACCTAACCAGAACTTCTAAGAGTTGGCTTGACACGGACTTGAAAGGGATTCTATGCGAGAGGCTCGTGGTTTCGCGGTAGTAAAACTATGCGTTACGTCCACGCATATGTCGATTCTCTATAATGAGTATTTGAATAGAATTGTAGTAGTTGTGAGAAGTGCAAAGGCATAACATCACGAGAACAAAATAGAAAAAGGAAGAGGGTCCCAATGGGGGAAGTATGGACGGAATGCCAGTTATCAAAGCAATAAACAGTTAGCATTTATATTGGAAAGTAGTAACACATAAGCAATTTATAAAGTACATGAACAATTAAAGGAAAGTAAACATAGAAACACATTAAAATCATGCAAATAAGGAAAGAGGGTAAAACATGCAAGAAAACAAATAAAGGCAAATGGAAGAGGTGAAACATGATAATAAACAAATAAGGAAGAGGGAAGGAGTGGAATAAGGAAAGAAGACAATAAATAAGGCGACAAAATAAACTAAGCATGATAATCATCTAACAAATAAAGAAATGACCAAAATAAGGTAAACCCCACATAAATAAGCATGAAACCCGTAATGGTAAGAACCTAATATCCCCAGCAGAGTCGTCATTCTGTCGCGCCCCATTTTTCTGTTAAAACGGGTTTTGTGCACGACCTAACAACTCTTTTGGGTTTTTGGATTTTGAAGAGTCGCCACCTAACGAATTAAGGCGTGTTAGGGCACCTATCTAACCTAACTAAGTCTAGCTAAGGTCAACGATCCAGAGATCAAGGTAAGATTTTAAATTACCTCGAGGGGAAGGTGTTAGACATCCCTCGAGGTTCACAAATATGGGTCCCGACCGTATCTCATGCATTTTATGTGGGGTTACAAGTAGTAATTAAGGTCACTTCATTTATTTGTTAATTAACTAGCATGCTTTCTAAGTGATACAAAAACAATTGAGACTATTTTATTATTTTTGATTAATTAATTAAGAAAAGGCTAGGTGATAACAAATATCAACAATTAAAATTATTTTTATTTAAATAATTAATAAACATGCGAAGGCGAGGTGATAAGAATTTATCTAATACTAAACAATTAGCTCATATTATTATTTTAGTTAATATTTAAGCATGCGAGACTAAGTGATAAAATAAAACTTATATTAAGCAATTAATAAAGAGATAAGCGAGAGGATAGAAAAGAGACAAATAAATGAGCAAACAATTTTATCTTTTATTTTTATTTTTTATCTACCCCAAACAAATATAATTTAAACAAAATAAATAAAGGGATGGAAGGGAGAGGAGACTCTAAGAGACTTTTTGGATCAGCACTCGACTTTTCTTTTTATTTTCCGATAGGGTGCCGTATAGGGACAGACAAAACCAATGTTTGTCTTTCAAGCCTTAGCCGATGTCATCATCTCCATAGGGCCAACTACCCATACCCCACCACCACATGCGTTTCGTATCTAAAGGGTGCCTAATCGTCCCAACTTGATTGTCCAAGAGGCATTGGACTCTTAAAGGGTGGGTTTAGACAGAATAAAATATAAGGCCTTCCTAGACACCAAGTCAAACAAACAAGGCAAACAAGACAGTCATTTTAGCAATACAAATCTCAATTTGGTCTCTAAAAATAAATTAGTCATACTTGCAAACAACACATAATTGTGAAAGGTTTCATGCTAAGTGTGTGAACATACAAACAGACAAAATTATAATAACAATAATTTAATTATGAGAGGGCAAATATGACAACATGGATGCAAATTTTAGTATTAACTTTAAAGTTAGCAACAATTAGTGACATGATAGATTTTATTTTATTTTCAAGTATAGCAATGGATATGATGCACATATATTTTAAAACAATAGAAATATTTAATTATTAGTGCAAGATAACTTAGGGCAACAAATTTTATTTATTTAGGCAAAAATTTATTTTTGAGAATAACAATAGATTTCATATTAATGCAGAAAATTATTCTAAGTAAATGACTAGTTTGTTTTAATGCAGAAAATTGTTTTTTAGAACATTGACAGATTTACAGATTGGTTATTAATGTTTTAAAAGATATTTTTTATTCAGAAACTAATTATATGCAGAAAATAGAAAGCAGTATATTTAACACAGAAATGTTTCTTAGACTGTTATTTTTTATTGTATGCAGAAAATAATTATTAGAACAGTAGCAGATTTTTATTTAATGCAGAGAATTGTTTAAGAGGTAGTTGTTTTATTAGATGCAATAAATCAATAGGGTATGTTTATTTGGAAATGACAGAAAATATGCACAACGAGCTTTATTTCAATTATTGATATGCTGAAAAATTACAAGCCTATTGTCACGATTTCTGTGTGTTTAACATGCTGAAAAATGTGGCAAAGTAAAACAATTCGATTATTAACATGCTAAAAATTAGTTGATAATTCCTATAAACATGATTTCTAAGTGATTTAATAATCAACACATTTAACTAACACCTATGGCAGGATTTCTAACTTCAAATAAGTTTGCAAAATAAAGGATGATTAACACATAATTCCCCTCCCCTAGGCGATCCCCAAATATATTTTATATATGAGAGTTTTAGAGTTATACAAATATTACGAAAAAAAATCAAATAAATAAGTAAGAACATGTAGATTCAAATGAATTAAACAAAGTAATCTCTCTTCATAGCTAATCTTCAACTTGAACTTCAACTTTGAAACCTGTCAAAGCAATCAAATAACAAACAAGTGATCATATTTATTTTAGACAAGATGAGACACATATGCAATTATTTAACAACAACTTATACATATCAAAAGGAATAGAACAATGAGCTTACACAAATGTATGAATGCAAAAATAACGTAAATGCTAATTAAGAATACTAACCGGTTAAGCAGAAAAGAAATGGTAGCAATGAAACAAGTTGATCCACTTTTATTCGAACAAAAGCAAAGTAGCAAAGTAGCACTTGAAAGTTACCGGAAACTTATTTTGTTTAAGAGTAGCAAGAGAGCAATGAGAGAGTGAGGAGTAATGAGAGAAACTTGTTATTGAGAACTTGTAAAAAAGTGTCATGAATTATAATGAAAGGAGGGGTCCTATTTATATAGCAAAAAGGGGGAGAGAACATAAGGAAAATAAATAAATTAAGGAATCAATTAATATACTATTTTCCTTATTTTAAAGGAGAACAAAATTAGAATTTTTTTTTATAAAAAAAACATCATTATCAAATATAAACAAGTAAGAATGAATTTTTTGAGATTCTCTAAAATTTCTGCCCAGTCTTGAATTTTAATAATTTTGAGATTCTCTCAAAATTCTGCCCCAGTTATTGAGAAGAAATGCTTTTGATGGAATTTTTGAGTTTACTCAAAAATTCTGCCCCAGTATGGAGATGTGCAAGGAGAAATCTTGATGGAATTTTTGAGACTCTCTCAAAAATTCTGCCCCAGTTATCAATAAAAGGGGAAAATAAAAGTTTTATTCTTGATAAGACCGAACCCCCATAGGAGCGCCTACTATCCCCTCTTAAGCGGGAATCAGGTCTGACGTAGTTCCAAATTATAAAGAGCATGAGCGAGATATTAAGAGAACATTCTTGAGCAGCAATTGAATGGTAGATTTTGACCTACTTTATTCGCCCATATGTTATCATGGGTGTCTAAATGTGGAAAACATGAACTTAAATGGCGCAAGCTTTATTCTGAGACTAGTTCAGGCAAACTTTGGTACGTTCACATTTGAGCTTTCTTTGTTGCAATATCCTCCAAGCATATGACCTTAGTATCAATTAGTTGTTGAATCTTGTCTTTCAAATCACGACATTCTTCTATGGTATGTCCTTCCATTCCTGAATGATAAGCGCAAACTTTAGAGGGTTCAATCCATGATGCACACGTACTCATCTTTATTTCATTGATAGGAGCGATGTGACCATCAAACCTCAACTTTTTGTAAAGTTGGCCTATAGGCTCAGTTAGAGGAGTATAAGTTTTGCCAAGTCTCTCCTCAACCTTGAAGAGGTTTTTGCGAATATGTGGTCGAATTGACAACTTTGGCATTGTGAGCAGGATATGTTGGCTGTTCATATGGCCGAGGAGGCCTTTGGTACGGAGACATTTGATATGGAAGGATTGGAAGTGGCATGAGAGGCGCATGATGCCAAGGAACTTGGTGCAGAGGTGTTTCGTATCGAGGAGCTTGCATAGTAGGATGATGCGGGTGTGGAGTAAGATGTTGACGTTTAGGAGCATATACATGGTGTTGTGGAAGATATGGATGATTTGGAAAATGGATGTTCTTTGGAGGAATTTGAATGGAGCTTGGTTGAGTGGCTTGACTTGCAAAAGGCGACATATCCATGTTTGTCTCCAAAGTGGGGTTGGCGGAGAGTGACAACTTGGCCCACTCGAGCATATCCAACTTTTCTTCTTCTAACTTCTTTATTTTCTTCTCAAGGCTTGATACTAACTCATCTGAAAAACATTTCTTTTCAACAGTCTTGCATATGGCCTTGTCATTAATCACTTTTCTCTTTCCTTTGCGATTCTCAGTTGGGAGAGAAAGAAGAGAGCCCTTTGATCGCGTGTGGTAAACCATGGTCTACAGATCAACCATTGGGCAAGGGTAAAACAAAAATAAAAATAAAGCAAAACCCAAGTTAGAGCAAGTATAAGTTGTTATATCAAGCACATTGTTTTAAGATAAACGCTGTAAATACAAGGGGCCTCGTTGAGCCAGAGGTAGGCCTAATACGACACAACGCACAATAATTAATTCAAGCCTATTTTGCCAATTTGGAGTTAAGTTAGAGTAAAATTCTAAACTCAATTTTTGGCATAGTTTGGCTTGATTTAACTATCATGACCACAATGACACGTAAGTATGCAATTTGTCTAAAGGGTGTTGGGGGCCTTTAGACGATAGGGTGACTACTAGTTATGTGGATTGACACCAAGAGTCAAATCACCTAGGGCTTATGCAGCATGTATGACCTAACCAGAACTTCTAAGAGTTGGCTTGACACGGACTTGAAAGGGATTCTATGCGAGAGGCTCGTGGTTTCGCGGTAGTAAAACTATGCGTTACGTCCACGCATATGTCGATTCTCTATAATGAGTATTTGAATAGAATTGTAGTAGTTGTGAGAAGTGCAAAGGCACAACATCACGAGAACAAAATAGAAAAAGGAAGAGGGTCCCAATGGGGGAAGTATGGACGGAATGCCAGTTATCAAAGCAATAAACAGTTAGCATTTATATTGGAAAGTAGTAACACATAAGCAATTTATAAAGTACATGAACAATTAAAGGAAAGTAAACATAGAAACACATTAAAATCATGCAAATAAGGAAAGAGGGTAAAACATGCAAGAAAACAAATAAAGGCAAATGGAAGAGGTGAAACATGATAATAAACAAATAAGGAAGAGGGAAGGAGTGGAATAAGGAAAGAAGACAATAAATAAGGCGACAAAATAAACTAAGCATGATAATCATCTAACAAATAAAGAAATGACCAAAATAAGGTAAACCCCACATAAATAAGCATGAAACCCGTAATGGTAAGAACCTAATATCCCCAGCAGAGTCGTCATTCTGTCGCGCCCTATTTTTCTGTTAAAACGGGTTTTGTGCACGACCTAACAACTCTTTTGGGTTTTTGGATTTTGAAGAGTCGCCACCTAACGAATTAAGGCGTGTTAGGGCACCTATCTAACCTAACTAAGTCTAGCTAAGGTCAACGATCCAGAGATCAGGGTAAGATTTTAAATTACCTCGAGGGGAAGGTGTTAGACATCCCTCGAGGTCCACAAATGTGGGTCCCGACCGTATCTCATGCATTTTATGTGGGGTTACAAGTAGTAATTAAGGTCACTTCATTTATTTGTTAATTAACTAGCATGCTTTCTAAGTGATACAAAAACAATTGAGACTATTTTATTATTTTTGATTAATTAATT
The DNA here is from genome assembly GCA_016801875.1 of Solanum sitiens. Taxonomy (NCBI): domain Eukaryota; kingdom Viridiplantae; phylum Streptophyta; class Magnoliopsida; order Solanales; family Solanaceae; genus Solanum; species Solanum sitiens. Next base: position 2,308,452 of record JABWTJ010000039.1, on the reverse strand, counting down.
AAGAAAAGGCTAGGTGATAACAAATATCAACAATTAAAATTATTTTTATTTAAATAATTAATAAACATGCGAAGGCGAGGTGATAAGAATTTATCTAATACTAAACAATTAGCTCATATTATTATTTTAGTTAATATTTAAGCATGCGAGACTAAGTGATAAAATAAAACTTATATTAAGCAATTAATAAAGAGATAAGCGAGAGGATAGAAAAGAGACAAATAAATGAGCAAACAATTTTATCTTTTATTTTTATTTTTTATCTACCCCAAACAAATATAATTTAAACAAAATAAATAAAGGGATGGAAGGGAGAGGAGACTCTAAGAGACTTTTTGGATCAGCACTCGACTTTTCTTTTTATTTTCCGATAGGGTGCCGTATAGGGACAGACAAAACCAATGTTTGTCTTTCAAGCCTTAGCCGATGTCATCATCTCCATAGGGCCAACTACCCATACCCCACCACCACATGCGTTTCATATCTAAAGGGTGCCTAATCGTCCCAACTTGATTGTCCAAGAGGCATTGGACTCTTAAAGGGTGGGTTTAGACAGAATAAAATATAAGGCCTTCCTAGACACCAAGTCAAACAAACAAGGCAAACAAGACAGTCATTTTAGCAATACAAATCTCAATTTGGTCTCTAAAAATAAATTAGTCATACTTGCAAACAACACATAATTGTGAAAGGTTTCATGTTAAGTCTGTGAACATACAAACAGACAAAATTATAATAACAATAATTTAATTATGAGAGGGCAAATATGACAACATGGATGCAAATTTTAGTATTAACTTTAAAGTTAGCAACAATTAGTGACATGATAGATTTTATTTTATTTTCAAGTATAGCAATGGATATGATGCACATATATTTTAAAACAATAGAAATATTTAATTATTAGTGCAAGATAACTTAGGGCAACAAATTTTATTTATTTAGGCAAAAATTTATTTTTGAGAATAACAATAGATTTCATATTAATGCAGAAAATTATTCTAAGTAAATGACTAGTTTGTTTTAATGCAGAAAATTGTTTTTTAGAACACAGATTTACAGATTGGTTATTAATGTTTTAAATTTTTTAGGCAGAAAATAATTATATGCAGAAATTAGAAAGCAATATATTTAACACAGAAATGTTTCTTAGACTGTTATTTTTTATTGTATGCAGAAAATAATTATTAGAACAGTAGCAGATATTTATTTAATGCAGAGAATTGTTTAAGAGGTAGTTTTATTAGATGCAATAAATCAATAGGGTATGTTTATTTGGAAATGACAGAAAATATGCACAATGAGCTTTATTTCAACTATTGATATGCTGAAAAATTACAAGCCTATTGTCACGATTTCTGTGTGTTTAACATGCTGAAAAATGTGGCAAAGTAAAACAATTCGATTATTAACATGCTAAAAATTAGTTGATAATTCCTATAAACATGATTTCTAAGTTATTTAATAATCAACACATTTAAATAACACCTATGGCATGATATCTAACTTCAAATAAGTTTGCAAAATAAAGGATGATTAACACATAATTCCCCTCCCCTAGGCGATCCCCAAATATATTTATATATGAGAGTTTTAGAGTTATACAAATATTACGAAAAAAATCAAATAAATAAATAAGAACATGTAGATTCAAATGAATTAAACAAAGTAATCTCTCTTCATAGCTAATCTTCAACTTGAACTTCAACTTTGAAACCTGTCAAAGCAATCAAATAACTACACAAGTGATCATATTACACATGCAATTATTTACCAACAACTTATACATATCAAAAGGAATAGAACAATGAGCTTACACAAATGTATGAATGCAAAAATAACGTAAATGCTAATTAAGAATACTAACCGGTTAAGCAGAAAAGAAATGGTAGCAATGAAACAAGTTGATCCACTTTTATTCGAACAAAAGCAAAGTAGCAAAGTAGCACTTGAAAGTTACCGGAAACTTATTTTATTTAAGAGTAGCAAGAGAGCAATGAGAGAGTGAGGAGTAATGAGAGAAACTTGTTATTGAGAACTTGTAAAAAAGTGTCCATGAATTATAATGAAAGGAGGGGTCCTATTTATATAGCAAAAAGGAGGAGAGCACATAAGGAAAATAAATAAATTAAGGAATCAATTAATATACTATTTTCCTTATTTTAAAGGAGAACAAAATTAGAATTTTTTTTTTTTTTTTAAAAACCATCATTATCAAATATAAACAAGAAAGAATAAAAATAGGAATAATGATAAGATTTTACCTTAAATAAAGAATGGCCACAATTAGAATTATTATAAATTATTTTTACCAAATATGAGAACAAGTAAGAAATCTACTAAATATGCAACTAAAGGGAGGAGGATCAATTGAAATATAATTTCCCTTAATTATGAGAAGAGCGAATTAGATTTATACAATATTTTATTGCCAAATATGAGCAAGTAAGAATGAAAATAGGAAGAGTAATAATATTTTCCTTAAAGAGCCAAATCAATCAAAATTCCCTTTCTCATCAATTGAAAAGTTTACCATAAAGTAGGCATGTAAGAATCTGCTCTAATTTAAACTAAGTGAAGGGAGCAAATTTTCCATTTAGAATCACATGTCCCCAATTTTACAGCTCAAACAAATACAAATTTTCATAATTTTACCACATAGCCAAGTCAAAGATGGCAAGAAACGATTATGGCAAAGCATCAATTTGAGCAAATAATTAAAATCAGTTTAAACAAATTCCATTGCATTAAAGCAAACCAAAATCATGATTCAAGCATCAGCGACTTATAAAATTAATTGCATAATCAGAAGAGATTAAGGTACCATATTATTATCCGAAATCATCCGACTCTTCACTAATATTTTTCTCATATAATGGCAGGTCATATTTAACCGGAAAAAAAAACGACATTAACATCTCAATATTGGGACAATTTAAGCATAACTCATGAATGAATTTACTTAGAGCAATGGCAAACTTCATATCTCAAAGAAATAGAACCGGAGCAAGAACATAAAAATGTGTAAAATCTTTAGAAACTCGTACCTGGACAGATCTGAACAGATCTATGAACATCTTAAAATCGGCAGAAACTAAAATGAAGTGTTGACCTTAGAGATCTTTTATAAAATGACGCTTATTGTTGAACTCCTCGAGTTCTGCCGGAGAAGAAAGAGGCGAAGGCGGCGCTGCTGCTTGTCGTGCGTCTGGCCGGGCGTAGGAGTTCTCACCAGCGGCTGCTGCAGTTGGCTGTTCGCCGGTAGAGCTTGCTGGTCACCGGCTGCTTCCGCTTGAGCTCGCCTTGCTGTCCTGCAGAAAAAGAAGAAAAGAACAGGAGAAGGAGAAGGAGAAGGGGAAGGGGAAGACAAAGAGGGGGAAACGGGGAAGGAACGAGGGACGACAGGAGAGGGAGAGGGAGAGAAGACGAGGGGAAAGAGAGGAGGCTGCTACCGGATAGCCTGGTGGCCAGTTCTGGACAACTGCTGCTGGTGTTGTTTCTCGATGGCTGCTGCTGGTGTTTCTGGTCGCAGCTGCTGGCCGGAGTGGCCTGGTTGCTGCTGGTGTTTCTGGTCGCAGCTGCTGGCCGGAGTGGCCTGGTTGCTGCTGGTTCTCGGGGAAAAAGAGAGGCAAAGGAGAAGAGGGAGGCAGAGAGGTCGCCGCCCTTGGTGGCTTTCGCCGGAAAAGGGGACGACAGAGAGAGAGGGGAGGGGAGGGGAGGGGAGGGGAGGGGAGGGGAGACTGATATGTTAGAGGGGAGGAATGGGATGAGAAATTTAGGTTTTAGGTTCTTTTGGCGTTAAAGAGAGAGATGGGACAAATTGATCTCAATCGTTAGATTAGATAAAGATGGAGGGTTAAAATTCGATCTAGGATTTAATTAATTAATTGGATCGATGAAATTAAAATATGGAGTCTTAAAATCAAATTGAATTGGTCAAAATTGAAATAAATATTGGCTAGAATTGAAATGAAAAATGTGGTTATGATCAAAATAAAATTTGAATTGAAAGGGCTAGGATTGAAAGGAATTAGAATAAGTTAGGCTAGAATTTAAATAATTTTGATAAATGCTATCCAATTAAAATACTACAAATTTTATGATATATTTTATATAATCGAAATCACTTAAATTTGAAACATTTGAAATAAAAATTTATTAATAATTTTAAATAATATTTACAATAATTTTATAAAGTAAACATACTAAAATATCTAATTTTTTATGCAAAAATTGACTAAAATTCTAAACTTTAAGTAAATTTTAAAATACATATTTAATCGAATAGCATTCCTAAAAATGATTGAAGGTCGGTCAAAATTGGGTGTCAACACTCATACCATGAACTTTTTCATTACAACAAGTAGACCAATACTACAAAGTCATGCATATCGACATAAACATAATCATACATATTAGGTCATCTTCCTAGGACTTCCTAAGGAGCTACTTGTACAATATTTAGATGGGTTCATTACTTCAACCTATCCTAAGTAACTTACCTTAAGTCCTCCTAGTTAGGATCATATTCATTTACTTCCATTTTTCATTTTACTTTAGGAAAACTATAGCCTTAACCGACAATAAGACCATGGGTGCTAAACATGGAATTTGGTGTTGTAGAGCCTCACACCAAGGGAAGGTGTTCCTACCTAGCCAAGGTAGAACATTAACACATGCTAGCATATTAGGTGATATCACTTGCTAGATCTTATGTGGCAAGCATATTTTATGGAACTTGGGGGCAATCATGGATATATCACTCTACACCCTTTTTGGTTATGAGGCTATCGACCCCGTGAGGACCATAGTGAACCCTACCTCCCCTATTTGGGAAAGTGTCACTCCCTCACATGAGGATCGTAGTGAACCCTACCTTCACTATGTTGGAAAGTGTCACCCCCTCATATACAAGTGCACTCGGTGCTAAGCTAAATTCCCTTTATTGAAAAAAGCCTTTATTATCATTTCTTTATAAAACATAGGTTTAGGAGAGTCATCCCCTCATATGCTTAACTCATAGGTCATAGATGAAAGTTCATCAACCTAATTCGTGTGAGAAACCCTTTTACATGGACATAGCATATGTATTAGCACTATCTACTTAAGAATACACTTGAGCACACCTTTCAAGGCTCCTTTATTGACTAGACCATCATTCATGTGTGTGTGTATACATATATGTGAGAAACTTTTCACATAACACATTAAGACCACACATGACCATACATTCATATTCATGCACATAGAAACAAAACATAGGAACTATCCGATCAAGGTACACATGTGCAATGCATAGACAAGGTACCATACCCTTGCCCATACTAGTAGACCTATAAAGTCATCCTAGTAAGGAAATACATAACATACTTCACATACATATACTTTACATGCATAGTAGTAGACACTAGTGAATATGAGAACAACCTTTCATTAGACACTAGGAACATTTACTACATTGTAAGCATGCATAATGTGTGAGTGTGTGTATACATTGGTCAACATGATCACATAATGGCTATCGACAACATATTGAGGCAGCCACCCTCTTAAGACCACAATACTCTTTTCAAGCATAGACCACACAACACACAATAGCATAGGAGACAAGACAATCTTCACATTATAATCTAGACTCCTAACTTTAGCTATTTACTCATTCACATAGGGGTATATGGGTAGGGTTCATCAATCATTATCACCTACACATGATATTACATAAGCCTTTACATGCTCAAAACAATAGTAACATAACCTAGATTCACAACTCAAATAGAAGACTAGGCACAAGTTACACATAAAGTGATCATCATAACCACTCCTTCATATATTCATCAATTTGCCTTCAAGGCCATGGTCGACACATATATAATTACAATAAAGTAAACACCGCCACCATAAGTGGACCATACCACACAATGCCATACAAGGCTTCATCAACTACAATACCATAGGGGAAGTAGAAGAGATAAGCATTCTTACCAATTTCTTACCCTTTGATCACCATTGATCAATACACCTTGTTCATCAACAATTCATATATAGGGCAGTATCTATATGTACTTTAATCATAAAGACACCATGTACAAGTAAGCTACAAGATCATACTATAACATGATACAAGGCATCACATATATATTAGAAAGTAGAGAGTCATAGATCACTCATTAGTATACTTTACTTTGTTTATCATGATTAAAATTCATAATATACCAATAATAACAACCTAGGGCAGTAGCTATATCTATAATAATCAAGACTAAATCATGCTTCGTCTACCCTAAATCGATATCACATTATGTTCATAGCATTAGCAACTTTAAGGTTAAAACATGTAGATTAATCCTTATCAAGGTTCCTTTGACTTGATCATTAAGGGTTTATACCCATAATTCAATCATAACATCAACCTAAAACAATAGCTATAAGAATCTTCACCTAATTGATTTCAACATTAAATCATTAAAAAGGCAACGTTACAGTGAATCATAAGTTACTACTTAATAGCTTAGAAGCACATAGATCAATTAGTACCAAGCTTTATTTAATTTGATAATACTATATTCACAATTCAACCAACTGATCATCCTAAGGCAGTAGCTACAAGAACCACAACATAATCGGAATTCACTTTTATTCATTAAAAGGCCAATGTTACAGTGATCATATTGATAGCTAGGCTAGGCATGCTCAAATCTTCATACATTGATCCACATGGATCTTCATCATCAATTTATCATTAATTCACGTAAATAACAGTAGATATAGACAATTCAATGTAAGAGAATCACAAATCTACCATTAACAAGTCATGATCACAATGCCCATGCAAGGGCTAAATCAAGTTTGGGAACGGACATGGGTTCATCATGCAATTGGAGTCAAAATCACGTTAAAACCAATATATTAACTTCAACTCATCATGATTTAATCCTTAAAAACGTTTTTAGAAAGAACCCATGGCTAGATTGAAGAAGGAGAAGTTTGATCATAAAATCTCTTTTGAAAACTTTAAGATTAACTCTCTAAATGGAAGGATAACTAGAGATGAAGGATCTCCATACCATTTTATTCATGAAAACCTTTAAAACTTGATGATTCATCCATCGAAATCCAAGCTCCAAGCTGTTATTGAGCTTCACCAACAACAATGATTTCTAGGGAGAATATATTTGGAGGGAAAGGTTCAATTTGTGTGAGTTGGTATGAGAATGGATTGATCACGTTTTTGATCACTTAAATACACCCAAAAATCACCAAATAAATAATGTGGGGTCAGTTTAGCATGTGGGGTGAATTTCCCATTCAACCCTTTAATGAAAAAGTGCACAGGCAGCAGTTACAGGCCACCATCGACGGACCCAATCGACTGGCCGTTGGTCAATCGACTGGCCGTCCTTTGGCTTCCTTTGATTGGTACTTGGCCAATTTTTGGGTTGAGACCTGCCCAAGATAAGTATAAATCTACGAGACCTCACCTACGGGCTGTTGGTCAACCAACTGGCCGTCGTTTGGTCTGTCGATTGACACTGCCAAGGTAGTGTCTCGACCAGCCTTGGGTCCTTCTTGTTGGCCCTTTTGCGGGGCCCTTTAGAAGTCATACCCGAATGTTTCCAATGTAAATACAACCCCTAATTTGGTACACTCAATGGAAGGATAATAGGCCGGTGGAGTCGTATCCTATTGAGTGGAAAGAATTCAAGAAAGCTTTTCATGGTAAGTACTTTCCCCGTGAGAGGAAGGAGGTAAAAGTAGAGGAGCTTATCAATCTCAAGAAAGGCAATATGAGTGTTGAGGAATACTCTTTGAAGTTCTCAACTTTGTCTAGATATGCACCATCCCTAGTGTCTAATCCAAGGGATGAAATGACTCATTTTGTGACCGGGGTCGCCGACTTAGTGAGGGAAGAATGTCGTACGACTATGCTACATGATGATATGGCCTTAGCTAGACTCATGGTATATGCACAATCAATTGAAGATTCTAAACTTAGGAGGATGTCAAGAAACTTGAAAAGGAGTGGTGCTAGTGATCAAGTGCAACCTAGGTTCAAAAATAGGGCTCAAACTCAAGAAAGACCTAGTGCTCCTAAGGTGAAGTTTGAGAAAGGAGGTGTTTCTCAAAATGGCAAACCTACATGTGCCACTTGTGATAAGAAACATTATGGTGAGTGTCTAATGGGTACTGGAATTTGTTTTGGATGTGGAAAAGATGGACACAAGGTTAGAGATTGTCCTAACATTGCTTCTAGAGGAAAAGAGGGTAAGAAAGTTGATCCTAGTGTTCCAAAGGATGATGCTCCAACAAAGAGGCGTTTCTATACACTCCGGACTAGAGGAGAGAAGACGCATGAGAGTGATGATGATGTTGATAAGTCCTTGTCTTTCTCTTATGTGATATGAGCTTCTTTTAAGTGGGAGAGTATGGCTATATAGATGTGTTAGTTTGTTACATGTGCATGATGTTAAGGAGTTTGGTTGAAATTGAATTTCATTAACTTCTTGCATTGTATGTTTTATTAAGCCATGATCATGTTGTAAAAGGTGTTTATATGATATTACCTTGCATATTAGCATGTCTATATCATGAATTGTCTAAAAACGCATTTTTAGAAAAATTGACCTAAATCACTGTAGCGTGTGTAACGACCCGGATTCTTGAATCCGAATCGCCACCGGCGTCGTTGACCTCTCAGAGGTCGCAGACAAGCCTCATCTTGCATTCATCACATTCATCTAGTTAAATTTGCGGAAAATTTAAAACTTTTAAACGTATGAAGTATACATAGACTTCATATAGTTATTTCATGAATTCGTCATATACTAAGCTCAACATAAATGTAACAACCATGTATCATAGGAATCAATTCGAAACAGAATAAGAATATATCATAAATAGTTTGCCAAACACGACCTTATTACAAAAGCTTCGAAATGAAAGTACGAAAGAAACACTATGGACAACATCCCCTAGCTATGTCTAAAACTAAGGATAGACTAAAACTGTAGCATCCTCAAAATTAAGAGGACCTACCAAATGTCTGGAGAAACGCTGATGTCCAAACTGCTGCAAGTGTCGTCAACCTGTCCTCTGACCTGCACCTATAAAAATAGTAAATAGTAGGGGGTTAGTACACCACTTGTACTAAGTATGGGTGTATGCACACATACACATAAAGCTATGCATGATCAATGAAAGCTTTTCCTAAGCAACATGCCATTTCTGGAAAGTCTAGTCATTAGACTTTCCTAATTCGTTAGTTGTGAATTGTGGTATGAATATGATGTATTATAATGAATTCAAAGCACACAACTCATTTTCTATATGATTACAAGACATTTGTATCATCAACATAATTTTAGAACCACTCGGGCGAAGATTTGAATTTTTGATCCTCCAAACCCGAGAGCCCCTTTTTCCACACTTAGTTTTATTTTCATTCTTTTTCCTCTTCTTGTTATGTAGTTCAATAATTCCTTTAGTCCTATGTTTTACTTACAAGTGCAATGATTCATTGTAGTCCCATACCCACAATGAATCAAGTAAGTAATTCAAGAGATTTAGGAAATGACTTAACTACAATTTGGGGCATGAATAAATTTATAAGTCAATACTCATTGACTATAATCATTCTTTAGTTGATTGCATAATGTGTATAGTTCTTGGCGCATATCATTAAAGCTTATGATCTTGCTTACTTTGGGCATGAATTCCTTATAAGTCAATCTTTATTGGCTAAATACATTAGTTAATCATTTTGGATAAGCATATTTGAATTCATTATTGTCTTTGATATTTTCTAATAAAGGAAGTCATTATAAGCCAATTTTATTTGTCTTTGTCATTTTCATGACATGAAGATTCATTATTAGTTATGCCATTTAATTACTGTAAACATCATTGGACATGCTTTGACTATTCTTATAGCAAGTCATTCATTACACTATATATTCATTACATTTCATAAGCCATTCTCTATTGATCATTCCATTGATTTCATTACTTTCATGTTAAGGAAGTTATGGGTTATTTAGTTAACCGTTTCATGTTTTATATATTAAACATTTCATATCTACGAGACCTTGGAATTGTGGATGTAGCATTAAGACATCTCAAGTGAGGGCCCAACATATGGGACCTCAACCCGAGGGCCTTCTTTATCAAACATAGAGTCTGCTTCATTCGTTCATTCGTACTTCATATTATTCATTTCATTCATTCGTAGGCTGATGTAAACACCAGCTATACCTAGGATGAAGTTTAAGACTCTCATCGGAATGCAATGACCAAGAATGACCTAATGTCATTACTTGAATCTGATTTCACCTCTTGATGTCTTGCACAAACACCTTCAGTGTTGTTCATTTCTTTATCTTTCATACTTTGAGGAACTTCAACTTTAACCGACATAGATCATGTGAGCTCATGAAATATGGTGTCTTCCCCACACCGAAAAGAGGTGGAGTCACTGGCCAGCTTAGGTGGAAAACCACTGGCTAGTTCCCTATGTTGGCAGCATAGTTCAAAGACTAGGAGATTTAGGGAGACTCATACCCACCCTGGTGGACAGTCTCATCTCATTAGAATTACGTGAACCTCCGCCCTTCCCGAAAGAAGGCATCACCACTCATAACTAGCCTATCGGTGCTCAGTTTAAAGTTCCTATTTACATTCAACTCATACATCATCGAAGCTTGCTTCTAGCATGAGGTAGTAATAGCTCATTAGATGATTTCTCATCTCTTTTTTACGTATTAAGTGTGAATTGTCCTTACACTTACATATCGAATGTGATTGAGATTTATTTACTCTTTTGATGACTTGTCATCCTTACTTTACATTGATGAAATGTGAATTGTCCTTACATATCATCCTTACTTTACATTGATGAATATGAATTGTCCTTACATATCATCCTTACTTTACATTGATGAATGTGTATTGTCCTTACATATCATCTTTAGGTGTTAATGAGACTAGTCTCATACATTCTAACACCTTCATTCGTGAGTATTCTTTTAACAAATTAGCTTTTGTGTAAGTAAGACTTGTCTCACTTCCTTTAACACCCCATTCTGGTCACTTACTTAATTTAGAGCCCTTTAATTATGTTATAACTCACGTTACTTACTTACTTTAGTGTAGTAACTTCATATCACCAATTATGGACGATGAGCACTTCATTCAATTAGTTTCATGTGTTCATTGTTCATTCTTGTGGAGCATGTTGGGAGTTGTCCCAATGAATTTCATGACCTTGGTTATAAATTCATTGATATTACTTTAGAAGTGCTTAATATATATTTAATACTCTTACTACACAAGAATTGGCATATGATTAGTATTGACTCAAGATTTGGGATGTTAGACTAGCAAATTCATTCTTTTTGGCATAAGCCACTCTGAACTCATCAAAAGGATTAAAAGCAATTCGAGACAATTTAAAGGAAGAATTAACTAGAAAATGGGCGAGCATTGCAAAGGAGACTTCCTACACTGCCTGCGTGAGAACACCTACTGGGATAAGAGGTGAAGTACATAGTTTCTTTTTCTCGAAATCGTGTATGCTATATAATTAGAAGATTCATTAGATCAAACATGTTAAGTCTTAAGCTTGCTTTGGTGGTTAACACAGATTAACTACTTAAACAAAACTTGAATTATCAATCGTCGAGCATAAAACATAGTAATCACTATCTTTAATTCACTCGTCAAAGACTTCAAATACAAGTGAATCAGTAAAGTTGAAATATTTATAGATTAACGACCTGCAGCACATAAATAAAATATAACAATTACTTGTGCTGTAGTATATATAAAATAATCAGTTTTGTTCTACAGATTGATAAAGACTTCAATATAAAGAATCTTTGTGTTTTATAATCATCAACAAATTAACTTTAGTTATAATTTAGACTCAATAAAACGAGATAATAGGGAAATTTTAGCAACACATCAGTAAACAAGTAGAAGAGGAAGAGACATCATACTCGAAATTCATAGTTGAGAGAAGAAAACAAAGAGGTTGCTGCAGGGAATACGTATAGAGGATTTGAGGCAGAGCTGAATAATCCTAGGTCGCTATTGATCAAAGTGAACATGCTTCTATTAAGATGAGCAAAAGAATAGTAAACATGTAGAAGAAGAGACATCATACATTAGATTCGCAGTTGTGCAAAGGAAATAAATATGTTCCTGCATAGAATACATACAAAGGATTAGAGGCAAAGCTGAATAACTCTAAGTCACTATTAACAACATGAAAACGAGATACTGTTTTTGATTTGAGCGAAAGATCATCAGAAAACATGAAGACGAAGAGACATCATACCTTAGATTCACAGTTGAGAGAACATTGCTGCTGAGAATACGTTCAGAAGATTTGAGGCAGAGGTGAATAGCCCTAAGTCGTACGTTGATAGAGATGAAAAGAGATACTTCTGGTCTTGAGAATAAGTTTAGGGCAAAGTTTTGACCAATGGATTTCGAGAGAAAAAAGATCTTTTTTAAGATTTTTGGAAAATAGTGTTTCTTTTTGGCGCCTACTTTTCAGATTTTTTTTTGGCATTTTAGTAAATTATTTAGCTATGTTTTGGCGCTCCTGCTAAATCTCACAATTATAATTGGGACGAGTTATTAGTTTTCTTAGGGACGAGATTTTTTACCTTTCCAATAACGTATAACTTTTAGGACCAAAATATAATCTCGTCTCAATATATATACTTTTGTGATGGGAATTTTAACTCGTTCCTAAATATTGGTCTTAACTGAACCTTTTTCTTGTAGTGTATGATGAACTATGGAGGAGGCTTGGTAAGTCTTGTAATTTCTATCTCTTACTTCAACTTGTGGTTAAATTGTGATTAAGTCATGATGTTGTGTTGGAGTGTGCCTTATCTAGGATTGATAGGATGGTATGATGATTGAATTGAAATGTCTTAGCTTTGGTTGTGAGGTTGCTTAGGGTGTACATGTTATAAGGATGGTGATGTGTATCAATGTGCCCTATTGTAGTGTGATATGTAAAGTGTTAACCTCACTTCTATGAATTGTGATGAAAGGACTATTACTCATGCAATTCTTGTTGAGCTATGATGATGATGTTTATACAAGGGCTAGACCCTATGACCTAAACTAAGTTATGATTGTTAATAAAGACTCAAAGACATTTCAATAAAGGGACCTAGCATAACACCGAGTGATCTTGTAGGTGAGGGAGTGACACCTTCCTAAGTAGGGAAGGTAGGGTTCACTACGGTCCTCACGGGGTGGATAGCCTCATGACCCAACATAGGGTGTAGAGTTGATATTTCCATGATTCTCCCAAGATCCATAAACTATGTTGCCACCATAGGATACTAGCTAGTGGATCCACCTAGGAAGCTATGTTTATATTAGGTTTTACCTTGGCTGGTAGTCCGCCTTCCATCAGTGTAAGGCTTTATAATACCAGATTCCACACTTAGCTCTTGTGGTCTATGTCGGTTAAGACAAGTGTTCCCGAAAGTAAAATCAATGAATGGACTATACACTAACTAGGGTGACTTAAGAGGTTTGACTTAGCCTAGGTAGGGGTATGGGACCCTACCTATGCCTTGCACAAGTTTGCCTTGAAAGAATCCTTACGAGATTGTTCTTGTGTTCTTATAATGTATATGCTATGAAGATATTGACTTTACATGTTGATGATCCAATATGTTGTTAGTTTCATTTATGAACATGCTATTGGCCTATATTTCTAAATATGATGATGGTTGCTATTGATGCTATGTTATGTTTAATTAGACATTGCTTATGATCCATTGTTTGGTTTACTTCATTGAGTAAGGTTATGGGGCTTTGCTTGGTCATTGTACTTGTAGGTTATATAGTGGGTTATGAGTAAGGGTCTTGCTTATATTATGATGTTATGAACTCTTGTACATGTTGACTTGACTATAACTTATTGATGTTGGTCTTGTGTCGTACATGGGTTTGACTTATGGATTTTGTAATTATTGGCTTATATGGGTTCTTAACTGTGCATAAGGCTTTTTAAAGTACTTTGGCATGGTTTTGATCAAATGTCCTCTTTAGCATGATTTCACTTTTTTTATGTGCATATAACCATACTTAGTACAAGTGTGTACTAACCCATGTTTGACGTTTACTAAAAATGTAGGATCTGACCGTTGATATTTGAGATGGCTTTGAAGAGTACTTCGATTCCTATCTTCCAAGTTCCGTAGCTCCTCACTTTCCAAGGATGATGTCATTATCTACCTATTGGATATTGTTTAGTCTTAAAGACACTTTGTTCATTCTCTTTCATTTTGGTACTATAATTGTAAAGTCTATATGTGGCTATAATTGTTGATGTAAGGGCTATGCCCAAATTATTATACTCTTATCTAGATGGTTTAATATGAGAAAATATTATAGACTTCTTATGAGACTATCTTATACTATGTATGCGCAATAAAAGTAGAAGAATATGTAAAATATTCTTATATGAAGGGTCTATGTATACTCGATATATATAAATATTATATGTAAGCGAGAGGTCTAAGTAAACCTCAATGTAGAATAAATGAAATGTTTTTAATTTTCCGCACTTTTATCCATGATATGTAATAATGAATGCTAAGAGGCTAATCTTAGTCCTCTTAGAGGACGCCGCCGCTAGTTACGTTTAGGGGGTGCTCCCCGGATGTGACAAACTTGGTATCAGAGCATGAGGTTGAATAACTTTTTGATTGATGTCTCATTAAACCACGTCTACGTAGATTCTTATTCATAAATGTGAAGTACGCTACACTTATGAATGAGGAACTATGTGATGCTTAGTAAAGACTCATCTTCTTGTAATTCTATGTCGTACCTCTAGAGTCTACTTTATGTGTGCTTTCACCTGAACCTTGTATGGTGGTTATAGGTATGAATACCCGTAGAGCATCCGCAAGAAGGTCCGAAGAAGGAGTTGCTAATGCGGTAGCACAAGACAACCAAGTGCCTCCACTCGAAGAAGTTATTGTGGGTGATCAAGTTATGGTTGCTCCTCCTCCCATGGCGGATGGGGATATAAGGGCAACTTTTCTCCAAATGGCCCAAGCCATTACAACCAAAGCACAAGTTGTCACTATTCAAGCACAAGCTATGACGGCTAAAGCTAATCGGGAGGTAGTACCCCAAGGAAACCAACAAGTTAGCACCACGGCCTCCCGTTTGAGATATTTCACTAGAATGAATCCTCTTACTTTCTATGGGTCCAAAGTTGAGGAAGACCCCAAGAGTTCATTGACGAAGCCTACAAGATTCTCTATGCAATGGGGTTGACTACTAGTAAGAAGGCAGAGTTAGCCACTTACCGACTCAAAGATGTGGCCCAAACTTGGTAAGTCCAATAGAGAGACAATAGGACTCTAACGGGTGGACCGGTTACATGGGAGATTTTCAAAAAGTCTTTTCTTGATAGGTTCTTTCCTAGGGAAAAGAGGGAAGCCAAAGTGGAAGAATTCGTCAACCTTCATCAAGGAGGTATGAGTGTACTAGACTATTCCTCAAAATTTACTAAATTGTAAAGGTATTCTCCCTCATTGGATTCCGACCCTAGAGATGAAATAAGCGCTTTGTGATGGGAGTGTCCGGTTACTTGAAAGAAGAATGTCATTCGGCTATGCTACATGATAATATGAACATTTCCTATCTCATCGTTCATGCTCAACAAGTGGAAGAGACTAGGGTTAAGAGGAAGAGTAGGGAAGTAAATTGGGTCAAGTCTTTTGATGGTGGTTCTTCAAAGGGTAGGCTTGATATCCAAGACAAGACTAGTTTCAAGAAGAGGTTCTCTAATAAAGTTCTTTCCAAGTTCCCTAAGGCTCGTGATGATAGGGTGTCTAATCCTAAGCCTCAAAAGGAAAGGTGTACTAGTTCACTAAATAAGAAGCCAACTTGTGGAAAGTGTGGCAAGAAGAATTATGGTGATTACCTTATTGGGATGGACAATTGCTTTAGTTGTGGTAAAATGGGCACAAAAACGAGATTTCCCCCAATTTAAAGGGAAAGACAAGGTCAGTGGACAAACAAGTGGTTCTAATGTAAATGCTCTGAAGAAGAACCACTTTTATGCTCTCCGCTCTAGGGGTGAGCAAGAGACTTCTCCTGATGTGGTGACCAGTATGTGAAAGTTTTCTATTGATGTATATGCTTTACTTAATCCCGGTGCTATTTTTTCATTTGTTACTCCTCTAGTAGCTAAAATGTTTGACATTTTTCCCGATATCTTGAATGATCCTTTTTTGGTGACTACCCCTGTGGGTGAGTCGGTTGTTGTTAAGAGAGTATATAGAAATTGTCCTATAATGTTTCCCAATAGAGTTACTTATGTGGAGTTAGTAGAACTCAATATGGTTGATTTTGATGTTATCTTGGTAATGGATTGGTTGCATGCTTGTTTCACTTCCATAGATTGTAGAACAAGGGTGGTTAAGTTTAACTTTCCAAATGAACCCATTTTAGAGTTGAAATGGGGAAATTCTATTCTTAGAGGTCGTATCATTTCTTATTTTAAAGCTTGTAAGATGATCTCTAAAGGGTTTTTATACCATATAGTAAGAGTCAATGATTTAGACTCCGAGATTCCTCCTATTGAGTCGGTCCCCGTAGTGAGGGAATTTCCAGAGGTCTTTCCTAATGATCTTCCCAGTATTCCTCCCGAACGGGAAATTGATTTTGGTATTGAGTTGCTACAAGATACAAATCCCATTTCAATTCCTCCTTATCAGATGGCTCTGGCCGAATTGAAAGAGTTGAAGTTTAACTCAAAGAGATACTAGACAAGGGCTTTATTGGTCCTAGTATTTCTCCATGGGGTGCTCCGGTATTGTTTGTGAAGAAGAAGGATGGGTCCCTTAGAATGTGTATCAATTACTGTCAACTCAATAAAGTCACAATCAAGAACAAGTATCCTCTTCCTCGGATTGATGATTTATTTGATCAACTCCAAGGTGCGAGTTACTTTTCCAAGATTGACTTGAGATCAGGATATCACCAACTTAGGGTGAGAGGTGAATATATTCCCAAGATGACATTTCAGACTAGATATGGTTACTATGAGTTATTAGTAATGTCCTTTGGTCTCACTAATGCTCCGACATCGTTTATGGACCTAATGAATAGGATATTTCAAAGTTACCTAGATTCATTTGTCATTGTCTTCATTGACGACATCTTGATATATTTGAAAAATGAGGGTTAACACATGGATAATTTGAGATTGGTGTTGCAAGTGCCAAAGGAACACCAATTGTTTGCCAAGTATAGCAAATGTGAGTTTGGGTTGAGGTCGGTAGTGTTTCTTGGTCATATCATCTCTAGTGAATGTGTGGAGGTTGATCCAAGAAACACCGAAGCGGTGAAAAATTGGCCTAGACCTTTGGCTCCTAAGGATATTAGGAGTTTCTTAGGCCTAACCGGTTATCATAGAAGGTTTATCGATGGGTTTGCATCCATTGCTTCCCCTTTGACAACCTTGACTCAAAAAAATGTGAAATTTGAGTGGTCGGAGGCATGTGAAAAGAGCTTCCAAATGTAGAAAGATAGACTTACTTCCGCTCCGGTATTTACCCTACCAAACGATACTAAGGGTTTCATGGTATATTGTGATGCATCGCGAGTTGGGTTCGGGTGTGTTCTTATGCAACATGAAAAAGTTATAGCCTATGTTTCTAGGTAGCTCAAAGTTCATGACAAGAATTATCCTACTCATGACCTTGAGTTAGCGGCTGTGGTGTTTGTCTTGAAAATATGGAGGCATTATCTCTATGGGGTTCATGTTGATGTGTATACGGACCATAAAAGTCTCCAATACGTATTCACTCAAAAGGAGTTAAATCTCCAACAATGGAGATGGTTAGAGTTGTTTAAAGACTAATATATGAGTGTTCTCTTTCACCCCGGCAAGGCTAATGTGGTAGCGCATGCTCTAAGTCAATTGTCCATGGGAAGTGTGTCCATGTGGACGAATCCAAGAGAAACCTAGTGAAAGATGTTCATAGGTTGTCTCTTTTAGTGGTTTGAATTGAAAGTTATCCAAATAGTGGTATGGTGGTACATCATAACTCCGAGTCATCTTTGGTGGTTGAGGTGAAGTCTAAGAAGCTCCTTGATCCATTGTTTATGGAGTTGAAAGAATTGGTTCATGGTAAGATGAATGAGTCATTCTCCCAAGGGGGGATGGTGTTCTTAGATATCAAGGTAGATTGTGTGTGCCTAATGTGGATTATTTGAGGAGTAGGATCCTTGAGGAAGCTCATGGATCCCGTTACTCTATTCATCCGAGTTCTACAAAGATGTACCATGACCTTAGAGAAGTGTTTTGGTGGGGTGGACTAAAAAGGGATATTGCGGAGTTTGTTGCAAAGTGTCCCAATTGTCAACAAGTGAAGGCCGAACACCAAAAGATGAGTGGTCTACTATAAGAAATCCAAATTTCTACTTGGAAGTGGGAAAATGTCAACATGGATTTCGTAGTTGGATTGCCTCGGACTAGAAAGAAATATGACTCTATATGGGTGGTAGTGGATAGATTGACCAAATCTGCTGACTTCATTCATGTTAATTTTACTTATTCGGCGAAAGGCTATGCAAGTATCTATATTGACATGATAGTGAGTCTTCATGGTTTTCCTTTGTCCATTATATCGGATAGATATGCTCAATTTACTTCTAGATTTTGGAGATCATTCCAAAAAGGTTTGGTACTCAAGTGAAGTTAAGCACCGCTTTTCATCCTCAAACGGATGGTCAAGCGGAGTGGACTATTCAAACTCTTGAATATATTCGTAGGGATTGTATCATTGACTTTAAGGGAAATTGGGATGACTACTTGCCTTTGGTGGAGTTCTCGTATGATAATAGATTTCATTCATCCATCTCTATGGCTCCTTATGAAGCCTTGTACAGTAGGAGGTGTAGATGTCCTATTGGATGGTTTGAGGTTGGCGAATCTTTGCTTCTTGGTCCTGATTTCATCTATAAGACTTTGGAGAAAGTTCATATCATAAGGAAACTGTTGCAAACAGCCTATAGTCGGCAAAAGTCTTATGCCGATCATAGGATAAAGACCTTGAATTTGAAGAGGGTGATAAGGTGTATTTGAAAATTTCGCCCATGAAAGGGGTGGTTATATTTGGCAAGAAAGGGAAGTTAAGTCCTCGTTATGTGCGTCCCTATGAAATCTTGCAAATGGTTGGTAAGGTTGCATATGAGTTGAAACTTCCTAGTGAACTATCTTCGGTTCATTCGGTTTTTTATGTATCCATGCATAACCAGTGCATTGGTAATCCTGAGTCCATTATTCCTATTGAAGGTATTAGTGTGAAAGAGAACCTCTCCTATCAGGAAGTTCCAGTTGAAATCCTTGATCGTCAAGTAAAGAGGTTGAGGAACAAAGAAGTGGCCTCCGTGAAAATGTTATGGAGAAACAACCTAGTTGACGGAGCCACATGGGAGGCCGAGGCCGACATGAATTCCCGTTATCCTCATCTCTTTGCTAATTAAGGTTAGTTGTTCTTCTTAATAATGAAAAATAATGAGTTGATTGCATTTGACTTCTTTTGCAAAAATTATGCATGTTTAGGAAAAAAAAGGTTTATGCTAAAATGAGTTATAAGAAAAATGCTCTTTTGCTTGATTTGCACTATTTTGTGTATTTGGTATATTGTTGCGTTCATAATGTGACATTGAGCATGTTGATGTATTGTGAAAAGAAGTTTTGGCATGATTGACTCTTTAAGAATATGTGGAGCTCGTGTTGTTGTTGTGAGAAAGAAATTCCTCATGTTGTGACTTTGAGCCTTATATGTGCAAAATTGATATTTTGATTCATTAGGTAAATGCCATATTATTATGTTGAATTGAGTTGTAACTCATTTTGATGATGTATATTGTTGGTTGGGCTGCTAGTCTTGAGTCTATCCTTTCCCTTTTAAAGTTTCGTGTCATTCAGGGACGAATGATCCTAAGGGTGGGATAATGTAACACTACAAAAATTCGAGACCTAATATAGAGCCTAACATGAGTGTCTAAGGGTTTATATATTGTTTTATGACCTAAAATAATGTATATAAGTCATCCAAGAGGTTTTAGAGCCAAGACGTCAACGAACGTCCATGACATCCGGAAACTAGCTTAATTGAACTAGTTCACGTCACTATGTTTGGGAATGGTTTCGAAGGGTAAAATGAAGTATAAAACTTGTAAAGAGACTTTGGATAAGTAGAGTGTAGTGTAGAAGGTCTAAATATCCGATAATGACGCCCCAAGGACCACCCGAAGGGTCCTTGAGGATGACCCCAATATTGGTGGGCAGGTTGCCAAAGCAGCCTGCGTAAGTCTAGAATCAGTGGGATACTGCGCGACGCACAGCCCACACGGACCTCACTGGTTCAGTCTCCTTTTTAAAATTTAAAAATGTGTGTTGCCTCCGCGATGTGGAGCAACTTTTCAAATAAGGTAAACTCGTATTTTGACATTTTCACTTCACAAAAAGACCAAATTAAGTGAAGGATGTTTTGGGTAATTTAGGGGGTGATTATATATAGCCTCGGGGTCATTTTAAATCATTTTTTACTCACCCAAACTAAAATTCCCAAAACAAAACCGAAAATCACTCATCTCTCTCTACTTTCTCTCTCCCCAATTCCTCCATTGAAGAAGGAACAAAGCTTGAAGAAGAAGGTTAATTTCTCTAGCATTTCACTTCAATTTCGTGGATTAATCTTCATTAAGGTATGGTTTCTTCACTCTTGGGATTCCTTTCCCAATAGGTACTTTAAAAGATGATTTCTAAATCACCCAATTCCATGGGGTTTTCCAATTCTAATGGGTTTTCTTCTAAACTTCAAATTGATGATAAATTGTGATTTCCTATGACTAATTGAGTATATATTGTTGATTAATTGATTTTAATTTATGCAATTTCATGTTGATCATGTTCCCTTCCCCAAATTCCCCAAATCTTGGATCTTGGTCATGAATTGATGGGAATTGAAGAATGATTTGATTATTAGACTTGTTTTTATCTATTCTAATTCATGTATGGATTAAATAGGGTAATGTATTGTTGGGATTGGATCTAATTCTTGATGAATTCATGATGAACCCTTATTCCCCTAACCCTAGGTTATGAATTGAAGTTAATTTGGATAGTGATGATGCAATTGCCCAGCTATTGTGTTAATTACTATTGTGTGATGGTATTACTACCATTATTGGGTTGAATTGGATGGTTGATGGTAAGACCATGGATGATGGCTTATGAAGGATATTGGGGAAGTCTTTATGATCCTAACCTTTGCTTCAATTATGATTACTTGTGTTTAGTGATGATGCTACATTGAAGTACACCTTATGATGAGATTGATAAGGTTAGTATGATATTGAATTGAAATGTCTTGACTATGGTTTGTGAGTTGTTGTCTAAGATGTAAATGTTATAAGGATGGTGATAACTTACCAATGTGCCTTATTATGATGTGACTATGTAAATGTGCTAACCATGTAGGAATTGTAATGAAAGGAAAATATTCATGCAATTCTTATTTAGCTATGATGATGACTATATAACTGATAAACCCTATGAACTAACTAAGCTATGATCATTAATAAAAGCATTAAAGACATTTCAAAAGGGACTCTAGCTTAGCACCGAGTGAACTTGTAGATGAGGGGTGGCTCCTTCCCAAGGAGGGAAGGTAAGGTTCACCATAGTCCGCATGGGGTGGATAGCCTCATAGTCCAAAAAGGGCATAGAGTGATGTTGCCATGACAGCCCCAAGCTCCATAAACTATGTTGCCCATTGGAATACTAGCTAGAGGATCTAGCTAGATTCTATGTGCATGTTTGGTACTACTTTGGTCGGTACTCCACCTTCCAACGGTGTAAGGTTTTAAAACACCGGATTCCACAGTTATTTCTTGTGGTATATGTCGGTTAAGACAAGTGTTCCCGAAAGTAAAATGAAGTAATGGACTACACACTAACTAGGGTGACTTGAGAGGTTTGACTTAGCCTAGGTAGGGGTATGGGACTCTACCTATGCCTTGCACTAGTTTGCCTTGAGGGAATCCTTAAGATGTTGTTCTTGTGTTCTTATAATTTATATGCTATGAAGATTTTGACTTTACATGTTGATGATCCTATATCTTGATAGCTTCATTTATGAACATGCTATTGTCTTATATTGTTAAATATGATGATGGTTTCTATTGATGCTATGTTATGTTGAGTTAGACTTTACTTATGATCCTTTGTTTGGTTTACTTGATTGAGTAAGGTTATAAGGCTTAGCTTGGTCATTGTATTTTTAGGATAAATGGTGGGTTATGAGTAATGTTCTTTCTTATATTATGATGTTATGAACTCTTGTACATGTTGACTTGACTGTTGATGGTTGTCTTGTGTCGTACATAGGTTTGACTTATGGATTTTGTGATTATTGGCTTATATGGGTTCTTGATTGTGCATAAGGATTTTCAAAGTACTTTGACATGGTTTTGATCAAATGTCCTCTTTAGCATTATTTCACTTGTTTTATGTGCATATAACCATACTTAGTACAGGTGTGTACTAACCCATGTTTGACATTTACTACAAATGTAGGATCCGGCCGTTGATATTAGAGAAGGCTTTGAAGACTACTTGGATTCTTATCTTCCAAGTTTGATAGGTCCTCACTTTCGAAGACGATGCCATTATCTACCTATTGGATATTGTTTTGTCTTAAATACACTTTGTTCATTCTCTTTCATTTTGGTACTATAATTGTAAAGCCTATATGTGGCTATAATTGTTGATGTAAGGGATATGCCCAATTATGAACTCTTGTCTAGATAGTTTAATATGAGACAATGTTATAGACTTCTTTTGAGCTTATCTTATATTATGTATGTGCAATAAAAGTAGAAGACTATGTAATCTTCTTATATGAAGGGTCTATGTATACTCGATATATATATATATATATTATGTGTAAGCGAGAGGTTTATGTAAATCTCAATATTCTCCACTTTTAACCCAAGATATGTAATGACGATTGCTAAGAGGCTAGTCTTTGTCCTCTTCAAGGACGATGATGCCGGTTACGTCTATGGGGTGCTCCTCGGATGTGACAGCTCCTCATATGGTTGCTAACTCCAGGGCTCAGATGAATAAATTCTTGTGTGGAGTTTCATATTTGGTGAAAACAGAGTGTATAAATGCTATGTTACTGGGAGATATGAACATCTCTAGGCTTATGACTCATGCTCAATAGGTTGACGGTGATAAGCTTAGGGAACATGCCAAGGAGAATACGAAGGCTTGGACTAGGAACTATGACTATTCTGAGCAAAAATCTGGTGGTGGAAATCGCTTGTAGAGTCACCAGAAGTTTTCAGCCCGAACCCCTTCATCAGCTAGTGTTCCATCCTCCAAGAATAAGTATGATAAGAACGTTAGGGCACCAGGCTCTAAGTCTCAGGGAAGTGTTTCATGCACCAAGACTTACCCCATTTGCCCTAACTGTAGTAAGAACCATCCTGGCGAGTACCTTGCATTAAAGAAAGGGTGTTTTGGGTGCGATCTTTCTGGTCACAGGTTGAGGGGTTGTACTTATAGACAAGGTCAAGGTGGTGGTAATGGTAGAGCTCAGTCTACAACTTCAGCAGAACCAATAAGTCGCCCGACTCAGCAAGGTAACTCATCTGGTACAAGTGGCAGTCAGTGCCAGAACAGGTTGTATGCTCTTCAGGCTCGCCAGGATCAGGAAGGTTCTCTTGATGTAGTCACTGGTACGTTATGAGTCGTTGACCTTGATGTTTATGCATTGTTAGATCCAGGGGATACTCTTTCTTTTGTAACTCCTTACATAGCAGTCCAATTCAGTGTTAGTTAAGAAACTCTCTCAAAACCTTTATCAGTCTCTACTCCAGTTGGTAAACTAGTTATAGCTAGACGAGTATACAGAAATTGTACAGTCACAGTATCTCAGAAAGTCACCTCAGTAGATCTTGTAGAGTTAGAAATGGTAGACTTCAATGTCATTTTAGGAATGGATTGGTTACATTCCTGTTATGCCTCAGTCAATTATAGAACTAGGATTGTTCATTTTCAATTTCCAAACGACCCAATCTTAGAATGGAAGGGTAGTAGCTTAACGCCTATGGGTCGATTCATTTCCTATCTTAAGGCCATGGAGATAATCTCTAAGGGTTATCTTTATAATCTAGTTTGGTTTACGGATTTTATCTCTGAAACCCCATCTCTTGAGTCAGTTCCAGTAGTCAGTGAGTTTCAAGAAGTGTTTCTAGAAGATCTTCCCGAAGTTCCTCCCGAAAGGGAAATGGACTTTGGAATTGATTTCGTTCCAGATGCTCAACCTATTTATATCCTCCCTACAGAATGGCTCTACAGAGCTTAAGTAATTGAAAGAGCTGTTGAAAGACCTTGTATATAAGGGCTTCATATGACCTAGTATTACACCATGGGGTGCACCAGTGTTGTTCATAAAGAAGAAAGATGGTTCTCTCAGAATGTGCATTGAGTATAGACAGTTGAACAAGGTCACAATCAATAATAAGAATCCTTAAGAGTGCTAGTCACTTCTTAAAGATAGACCTCAGATTGAGTTATCATCAACTGAAAGTCAGAGATAGTGACATTCCGAAAACAGCCTTTAGAACTTGGTATGGTCATTGTGAATTTGTAGTTATGTCGTTTGTACTAACCAATGCTCCTGCAGCTTTCATGGATTTGATGAACAGAGTGTTCAAACAGTACTTGGAATTATTTGTTATCGTCTTTATTGATGATATCCTCATTTACTCTAGGAATGAGGGAAAACATGCAAGTCATTTGAGAGCTGTTCTGCAGACTCTCAAAGATCGCTAGTTATTCCCTAAGTTTCGCAAATGTGAGTTCTGATTTCAATCTGTTGCTTTTCTTGGTCTTATTGTATCTAGTGAGGGGATCCGAGTGGATTCGCAGAAGATAGAAGCAGTGTAACAATGGACCAGACCTAACTCTGCTACAATATCAGAAGTTTCTTAGGTCTAGCAGGTTATTACAGAAGGTTTGACTGGAAGGATTTTCATCCATAGACTTAACATTAACTAGGTTGAGTCATAAATTAGTCAAGTTTCAATGGTCAGATGATTGTGAGAAAAACTTTGCAGCATTGAAAACTAGATTGAGTACAACTCCTGTCTTGACTCTACCAGATATTTCAGATGGTTATGTGATCTATTGTGATGCATCTAGAGTTGGCCTAGGTTGTGTGTTGATACATCGAGATAAGGTTATAGCTTATGCTTCTATAGAACTTATGGTGCATGAGAAGAAATATCCATCTCATGACCTCGAGCTTGCAGTAGTGGTGTTTGCACTCAAGATATGGAGACACTACTTGTAAGGTGTTCATGTACATGTGTTTACTGACCATAACAGCCTTCCATATGTGTTCACCCAAAAAGAGTTGAATCTTCTCCAGAGGAGATGGCTTGAGTTCCTTAAGGATTATTATATAAGTGTGCATTACCATCCTGATAAGGCGAATGTAGTAGCAGATGCTCTTAGTAGATTATCCATGGGTAGTGTAGTCCATGTTGAGAAAGAAAGAAAGGAACTAGTGAAGGATGTTCAAAGGCTTGCTCGCTTGAGAGTTCGCCTTATGAGCATATCAGATAGTTGTGTGTAACAGTTTAGAATGGGGAAGAATCTTCTTTCATAGTGGAGGTTAAGGAAAAGCAAGACAGTGATCCAATTTCGCTTGAACTAAAGGGTGCAGTCCACAATCAGGGAGTGGAGGTTTTCTCCCAAGGGGGAGATGGTGTTCTTCGCTACCAAGGTAGATTGTGTGTTCCTGATGTGGGCAAGCTGAGACAACATATTCTTGTAGAAGCCCATAACTCCAGATATTCTATTCATCCAGGTGCCACTAAGATGTACCGCGATCTACGGGAAGTCTATAGGTGGAATGACATGAAGAGAGATATAGAAGATTTTGTGACTAAGTGCCCTAATTGCCAACAAGTTAAGGTAGAACATCAGAAACCAGGGGGTATGACTCAAGAGATCGACATTCCTACTTGAAAGTGGGAAGTGATCAATATGGATTTCATAACAGGGTTACCTCATACTCGCAGACATCATGACTCTATTTGGGTGATAGTTGGTAGGATGACCAAGTCTTCTCGTTTTTTGGCGGTCAAGACTACAGATTCGGCAGAGGACTATGCCAAGCTTTACATTAATGAAATTGTGAGTTTGCATGGGATTCCATTTTATATCATCTCAGATAGAGGTCCTTAGTTTACCTCTCATTTCTTGAAGTCATTTCATAAGGGTCTTGGTACTCAAGCTAACATTAGCACAACATTTCATCCGCAGACGGATGTACATGCAGAGCGTACCATTCAGACCCTAGAGGATATGTCGAGAGCTTGTGTGATCGATTTCAAGGGTAGTTGGATGATCACCTTTCTCTGATTGAGTTCGCCTATAACAATAGCTACCATTCTAACATTCAGATGACCCCTTATGAGGCTTTGTATTGGCGTAGATGTAGATCTCCTGTTGGTTGGTTTGCAGTAGGTGAAACAACTTTGATACGACCAGATTCAGTCCTTTATGCTATGGAGAAAGTGCAACTCATTAGAAATAGACTTAAGACAACCTAGAGTCGTCAGAAATCTTATAGAGATTTAAGGAGAAGGGAACTAGAGTTCCAAGTTGATGATTGGGTTTTCCTGAAAGGGGTGATAAGGTTTGTCAAGAAAGGGAAGCTCAGTCCTAGAATGTAGGCCCTTACAAGATCTTGAAAAGGGTTGGCAAGGTGGCATATGAGTTAGAGTTGCGAGCAGAACTATCAGCAGTGCATCCAGTCTTCCACATCTCACTCTTGAAAAAGTGTGTGGGTGACCCACTCTCTGTTGTGCCATTAAAGAGTGTGGCTATGAAAGATAGTCTTTCTTATGAGGATGTACATATTGATATTCTTGATCGTCAGGTTAGAAGGTTGAGAAACAAAGAAGTAGCTTCAGTCAAGGTTTTGTGGAGGAGTCAGTCCTTAGAGGGAGCTACTTAGGAAGCAGAAGCAACCATGAAAGCCAAGTATCCTCACCTCTTTCCTTCCGATTACACTCCAACTTGAGGTAATAGTTCCTCTTTAGTTTTTCAATCATTCATGCGTGAATTCAGTCTTAGAATCATATTCCTGCAGTTTTTACTTGCATTTTTAGCGTATTTGCATGTTCTTAGAACTCAGTTCAATCAGAAATTTAGTCCTCAGTGTTTAGTAGTAGGGATTGCAGCTTTCTCCCTCTATTTAAGCTAGTTAAGTCTTCATTCGAGGACCAATGTTCTCAAGGGGGAGACAAAGTAAAACCATGCATTCAAAAATGACAAAAAAATAGATTTTCTGAAAATAATTGCAGGTCCAATCGACGGTTACCATCGACGGACCGTAGTCTAATCTACGGCTCGTACTGCAGGTCCGTTGATTGTCACTGCAGCCCTCCCAAAATTCAGCTCAGCAAAATGACTAAGTCTCGACCCACGGACGGACCAACGGTCCGTACATCAGACTATAGTCCATCGATGGTGTCCTTAGATTTAGACTCTTACTACCAAACCTCTTACACAAACGATGGATGACCAGCACATATCGTCGTCCGATCTACGGTCCGTAGGTCTGACCGTAGGTGAAAGTTAGCAGTCAGTTAGGGGGAAAATTCTGTTGGGTCAATTTCAAATGAACATAACTCATAGCACAAAATGAATTAGGTGTCCTATGACCTATCAACAGATAGATAATTGAATTATATTTCAATAGCCACAGGGTTTGCTAAAATTCAACCTTCGAGTAAAACGTTATGCCCATTTTAGTAAAGGCATGTCGAGCAGACCTAACCTACGGACCGTCGGCTGAACGACAGCCCGTCAATCAAGGTCATCATTTGGTCTGACAAAAATTAACTCAGGGGTCTTTTGGTCTTTTCCTACTTTGTTTAACCCCTAAGATACGTTATTTTGATCCTAAATCATCAAATTATAGGTTGTTTAAACCTAGAAACATAACAAGAACTTACCTAAGTCAAAATCATAAATCAAAACATAGAAAATTAGAAGCAAGAAAGGAGAAAAAGGTTAAGAGCCCTAGTTTTAAAATGCAGCAAGGTTCCAGCAGTTCCAGCCCCAAAATCTAAATTTTTTTCTGTGGACTTCATCACTAGGTATGTGGGATTCACTAGTAGGTTCCTTTCACCCATTAGGTCCCTAGTTTTCAGTCAGTTCTTAATTCTCTTATCATGAATAGACCTAGTGTTTTTATAATTACAGTAGATCATCAAGGATTTGTTAGATATATGTTCCAAATCATATTATAAATTTATTATTCAATTTAACGCATGATTTTCAGAACCCTAACTATGTATTTATTTAGTTCTTAAATTACATAAGTTAGGTCTGATACTTCAGTTACTTCAGATTTACATGCCTCAGTTATTTATGCATAATTATCAGAATAATTGTTGCATTCTATGTTTGCATGTTTAGTTTAGAGCTATATAGTATTTACACAAACTCAATCATAATGTGTTAATCACTTAAATCATTGTGAGTAGCATAATACCGAGTTGGACTAGGGTTCAGAGTACCCAAATAGTCCCAGAACTACTAGTCAAGTAGGTTGTAAGTCCCATTTGTGGGCATCAGTTTATTGATCACGCAAGCATGCCTTTATACCTTTGACAGGGTATATTCGGTCCTATCGATGCGGCGTATACATCGGACTCCACATTTATCTCATGTGGTTTTATTATCGGTTATTAGTATCTCCCATAGTTCAGTTAGACTCTATTGCATTGACCATTTATAACTATATTAAATATTCAGTTTCAGCATGTTATAATTGGTCATTGCATTCAGTTATCTCAACATTCATTATATCATGTTCAGAACATTTTTACTTGCCTTTGTGCTTGTTCAGTTATGTTTTAGTTCAACTTTACTCTATCTTGCATGCTCAGTACCTTTCAAGTACAGACGCATACGTGTACTACATCTTCTCGTGATGTAGGTTCAGGTTCATAGCATCAGGATCACACTTAGATTGACTTTCGATCTCTAGTTTAGTAGAATCAGTGGTGAGTCCTCATTCTCCGAGGACAACAGTCATGAGTTTCATTTTAGTATTTTAGTCTTTAGTTTCTATTTTTTTTTCTAGATTAGCTGGAGCATTTCTAGTCAGTTTAGAAGCTATTTTCAGACATAGTTAGTTTCTGCTCAGTGTTGAGTTAATAACTTCTTTGTATTAAACTCATCAGTTTCCATATATCTCAGTTTTAGCATATGGGTATTCCCCATCTTTTCATTATAAATTATGATATAGTTTCTACATCACTTTATATTCTTTAGTATGCTCACGATCATGCTAGCAGGGTTAGCTTGGGATCACTTGTTGTCCTAGGTCCCGTGTCCGCGTCTCGGAGGTAGCTCGGGGCGTGAAAAACTCTATGTCTAGTGGGAGTGGGTAGACATGAGTTATAGCTTGAGAGTGTGAACCCTAGTCTCACACCACACACTCAGCTCGAGAGAGTGAGTGGGCTAAGGCGGAGACTGTTCTTTATGCAACAAGTGGGTGTCCGAGAGGGACCCATTTTAAGTGGGGTAAGTTTCTTGATAGAGAGCCTATTCCCCTTAAATTCTAGACTAGTAACAATTATTTATGAATTTTATATCAAAAGCATGTACCCAATAATATTGTTTATCATGTATTCCTCTCACAAAGAATCCTCCCTCTCCTTCATTAGCACTCTTTTGTTAATTTTTTTTTGTTTTTACTTACTTGTGACAAACCCCCTATTTGATAATTGATGTTTGCGTCACCCACTCTTCGCTAATTAGAACTAGATTTTACTTATCAATTAATTCGCACAACCACTTCATGTGGAAACGACCCCAACACTTTGTTGGGTTGCTACACCATGATATGATTGTCATCACTTGGATAGGAAGTTGTGTCTTTGATGACATCAACGATATAAAATGGTGCCCCTACCGGGGATTGGTCTTACGTGAAGATTTATAGTTACATAGAATTTTTATTCTTGCTTAGTTGTAATTACTTAGTTTACTTTTAGTTTTGGTTAGTTTGTTGGTGCTATTAGGCAGAAGTTAAAGTATATACTGAATATTACTTGTGATTTAACGGAGTTCCCTCATTAGAAATAATGATATTGGAATCGTTTACTAACCTTTCATAAATTGGAGAGTGAGTGAATCCATGAGTTATGGGGAAGGTTGAAAGAGATGATAACACAGGGCCCAACTCATCCCATTCCTGACATAGTCCTTTTTGACTCTTTCTATAGAAGTCTCAATCTAGGAAATAAGATGTTGCTTAATCGACTCATTCAGCCATATATAATGGCTACCCAGTTTCTAGACCACATGGCTGAAGCAAACAAAGAAGTTGAGAACGACTGCATGTTGGCCACACTGGTAACTTAAGTGAATGAGTTGGCCAAGAGAATATCGGAGATGGAGGTCCAATGTAAGAGGAAGGAGAAATACGTACCTCCTCATGAACTAAAACCACCAAAGGACAAACATATCAAGTGTATTAAAGGAATGCTCTTAACAATTCTCCAAAAGGTCACTGAGCTAGATAGAAGGCTGGATGAAATGAAGAAGAGCACTGAAGTATTGAATCAAATGGTTGTCTCGCACTCCAGATCCATTAGGCTTTTTGAGAAGTTCATGACCTATGATTTGCCTCATCTACACTTAAATAAGCACGCATGGTCGCCTAGTAATACCAAGTTCAACCCCAAAAATTAAACATGAATGAGGAGGGCCGACGTCATGCCACGATGTTAACTAAGGTGTTGTTTGGAATGTAACCCAAATCCCCTTTTAATGCTTTCTATATGTTCTTGAGAAAGTAATGGTTTGTTGGTTGTGCAGGCTGAAAATGTAGCAATTGTTAGGAAAGAAAGATTTTAGCGAGAAAAAGGTTTCATTCGACGGATCACCGAAGATTTTGGTGAACCCGATGTAGTCTGCTATTCGGCTCAAGGAAATTTTGAGATAGAGTCTGTAAAACTAGGCGAGCCCAAGGGACTATTGGCATGTAACCAAAAATTCCGGCGATCTAATTTGAACCGCCGTTTGTATTCCCAACATTGATTGGGAGTTTTGTGAAACTAGTCGAGGAAAGTGACAACTTGGCGAGTCGTCGAATGATTAGGTGACAACGACTAACATTGCCGAATGGTCAAGAATTGGACGATTTTTAAATTTAAAAGTATAAATTTTTTAAACTCCTTAAACATCTCTCACTTTTCATACTTCAGACTCTCACCTATACCTATACCTCTATCTTTTATATTTCTGCACATATATTGTATTTTTGTTGATTGATTTGTGGTTGGATTTTGGATTGCATTGGCGCCTAACATTATACATCCTAATCATCACAAAAGGTTTGTTTCCACATCCTAAGTTTTTTATTATTGAATTTTCTTCTCTAATGCAATAACATTATCTTGTTGATATATGCTGCATCTTTCTGGTAAGATTAGAATGTTTGTGTGCTTGATAACTTCTCGAATTTTGACTGTAATGAGTTAAATGATTTGTTCCTGAAAATTGTTCTTTTAAATGGATGAAAATTGTGGGTTGTGCATGATTAACGACGGGTCTAAGCCTAATTTGAGTGATGTATGCTTTAATTTTGTTTTTCGGGGTTGCGAGTTTGAACTAAGGAATTGGGTTGAAAATGGGCATGTTGGGATGTTTAACGAGATGGGTCGAGCTCGCCGGACCACTCAGCGGTTCGTCTTATATCCCAACTTTCCCTTAGTTACATGATAAATTAATTGGAGTTTCTATAACTTTCGGTGAGAAGTCTGAAGTCGCCAAGTACATTTATTACTTCATTGAAAGGACTCTTGTTATCCCTTTTATGCACCCTTGTATCCTCTGGGCACTACTTTATACTAATCGCCTAAGTAGTTGCGCAATTTTGCAATTGTTTCGGTGCAATATTTATGCATCCAAACTTCCATGTTTTTGTTCTGACTCTTTCTCAAAGTTTTTTGCAAATATGGATACACCAAAAGTAGCGCGGAGAATTATTCCATCCACGAATTTAGGATGAGTCAAAAAGCAAAATATCCTCCCAAAAAATATAACGAGGGCAAGAAACCGAGTTCAAGCAAGAGGATAAGCCCCTAGGACCCCACTATCCCCCACGGAGACGTGTCTTCTTTAAAGCAATAGACTCCTTTTTGGCAGCTCATGGCATGGATAATTCCACCAAGTCAGGTGCCTTTGAACCTCCTGTAGTGGCTCCGGGAGCTATTGTCATATACGAGGCCGACACATCGAACACAGAGGACCAGACAGATACATAGACTATGTAGACAAGATCCCCTCATTACCACCCTCTCTATTTATATTTAGTTTACAATTTGGATAATTTGATTATTCGTATTTAAGAACAATTATTTTTATTTTTTGGTGGGGTGAGGCCCACTTTTTTGTGCTGATTTATAACTCGTGTTTTTGCGTGGATATTTTTTGGTTGTTTTATTTAAATGTGTTTTATCTAAATTTTGTTGAAGTTTGAGCTTATGGATCCCTTTTTGTCATAATTGAAAAATGATTTTGACCCTTCCAAAATATTTTTAAATTTTCATAAATTTCCGCCACCTCTTATATATACTTGAAACGTGGCTGTTCTTAGTAAAATTTAAGTCTCGAACAAGCATAAATGTACGGCTAAAACGAGGAAAAATGAAGTTGCATAGACTATATGTGAACGATTTGTATCTTGTTGTGATTACCAATTGTTAAATCGATTCTCTTCTAATGACCGTTGCAAACTAGAAAAAGTGTGGACTCTTGTTTGACTTTAGTTTCGAATACCTTGTCTTATAAGTTTACAAAACCATACACGAGAACACCTAGAATTGTCTTGTTTTTCTAGTTAACTAAGTAAGTTATTTTGTTGATATGATCTTAGGCAACTTTATAGTGTGTGAGCCAATTTTACATATACCTCTTTTTTGACCAACCTTGTGAGTGTGTGAACCTCTCTTAAACACCGCTTTAGGTTTACCTTTCTTTGGAAGAAACATGACAAAAACATGACCTCTCTTAACTCTTTACCCATAATCCTCTTGATTTATGCTTAATAAAATTGCCAACGTACGCCATAAGCCTAAGTTGGGGGTATGGTTAAAAGAGAAAGCAAGTCAAGAAAGTTCAAGAAGGACCCAATCTATTCATTGTGTTGAGAAAAGTGGACCCCCTACATATAAAAAAGATAGAAAAGACATAAAGAAGAAGAAGTGAAATAAATTTGAAAATTACAAGAAAAAAAAGGAGTTTACAACACATAATGGAAAAGTGAAATAGGGATGACTTGTGAGCGCTAATGAACTTTATAAAGGAAAGGAAATGTTGTGAGTACCCAATTTCATGAGGATCATAGTCACTGAGCCTATACGACCATACCTTTTGGACTCAGCCCCATTACAAACTTTAAGAATACATTTTTGATGTAGAGAAATCTGAAACAAATGTTGAAAGGAAAATATGGGCAAACCTATGTGTGAAGGCATGAATTGTGTTTATTTTTTATTTTAGAGTGAGTGTTGTATCTGATTCACAAACCTTAAATGATTATACACCGTGTGGGTGAGAATTGAATCATCAATTATGTGAAGGTATTTGAATGCTTTTGTTGAGCTTGAACTTTAATAGGAAGCAAATATTGACAGCTTCAGAAACTTTAGTAATAGTGTGTCACAAATGTAATATTTTGGTACATAATTGATCCTTGCATAAGTAAATTGAGTTTTGTTTTATATGTTCATGATTGAATCTTGTGTAGTATTGTTTCAGGCATCCTTTTTGAACCGCTGAACTTGAGTTTTACTTGAAGACAAACAAAAATTTAAGTTGGGGGTGTTGATCAGTCCATAAAGTGGACTCATTTACGGCTATATTTGATAGAAATAGTGTCCTTAAATGCTTGTTTTGTCTCAATTACTGATGAATAACCTTGAGTTTAGGTATTTTAAGTTTGAGGCAAAGCATGGACACTACTTGGCAAAAAAGGAGCAAAAAGGATGAAAAACACGAAGAAAATAAAGGATTGAGCATCACCGATTCTACTTGGCGAATCGCCGATAGGTCTCAATATGTCCTTTTCTTCCAATGTGCTGAGCCCTGAAGTAAAGTATCAAATCGGTGATGAAAAGGAGCAATCAACACATCACTGAGAAGTTCCGCAAAGTAGTACCTTATCGCTCAATGACCCAAAGCATGAAGATTCTTTGACTAAGGCAAGAAAGATATGCAATTACCAAAGGGAGAACCTATGATTTGATTAGCGATTTCCTCTAATTGTGTTGAGTGACCCATTGCAGCACAAAACTTTGGAAACTATAAATACTTGCTGAGAGTTTTAGCTTAGTATTAGTAATTATCAGACTTTTATAGAAAATTATCAAATTTCATTCAGTTTTATTTGTTTATTTATTATCTCAAAGTTTGAAGAATGTTTTGAGAAGAACTTAAAGACTCAAAGGGTTTCATCTCCAAGGATTTGGACTTGTGTCTCTTGGATTCTTCATTCTTGGCTTGTAACAAGACATAAATCTTCATACCCATTTGAATGCAAGCTCATTTTGGTATAAATTGCTATCTGTTGTACATGTTAGGTAAAACCTCAATTCTTGGGGTGTGATTTTGTGAATATGGTGTAGATTAGTTATTGTTTATTGCTTGATGATAGTTTATTTTTAGCTTAAATGTGATTTCGTTTAGTAGTTGTGGAGGAATCTAATGTAGTTTCAAATATAATCCATTATATGTGTGTACGGCCCGCTCGAGAGAGAAAAATGCGAAACTAAGACTACTAAATTGATGCAGTGGTAGTGGGTCAACATGAGGTTGAACTCGAGAGAGTGAACCCTAGTCTCATACCACACACTCAACTCGAGAGAGTGAGTAGGATAAGGCGTACTCAGTGAGCATGTACCCAATAATCTCATTTATTCCCTATTCGTATCACATCCCAAGGATCCTCTGTAACAACCCTAAAAATGGATATGCTAAGTAATGCTTAATGTGTCTAGAATGCCTACGATTAGACCGGGTTCACACGGATTGATGCGCGTAGAACCAGACCTCGAAACCCTTGCTACAGCCAAGCCAACTTACTTGGGGAGTTAGTTGAGCTTGGAAAGGTTGGGTCCAACCATGTAGGGCTCTCGAATACGAAGATTTACTCGAAGGAGTCTTTACCGGACTTAAAAAGAGGAAATCTTAGGTTTGAAGGGTCTAGGGGTAAAATGGTCTTTTTCCTGGATAAGGGTAGTATCGTAATTACCCTAAATATATAAATAATTATTTAATTAATAAGGTCGAGGGGCATTTTGGGGAGAGAGGGCCAAAAATGGGCTCTTGAAGTGAAGTCTTGCTCCACCCGGGTTCGAGCCTAGGTGGAAGCAATGAATTAAAGTTGTTTTTATTTAAGTTGATAAATTAATGTAATTAATTAATATTTATTATTTGTTATCTGATTAAATTAAAAGGGAAATCAGATTTTTAATATTTAATAAAAACCTTATTTGACTAAGTCCTAAACTAGACTCCTAAGCCTAAGCTAACTCTCTCCTCTAACGCTCATCTCTCTATCACATCTATATCACTCTCACTCACGATTCTCTCAGCCAAATAACTTAAAAAAACAGTAGGTAAACCAAAGTTCTTCACACTTGAAGAACTCACAACGAAAAATTATAAACAAACAACTAATCAATCACATAAGCAAAGAGAAGGTTTTCCGTCGAGTTTGGTGTTGAACTTTTGGTGTTGGACGTGTGTTTGAAGGAGTTCTTTGGGCAGCAAGTTCAATGTTTGAACGTCAAAATAAGGTATGTGTTTTCTTCTCTCTTGGTCCCTTTCCCAAGAGACCCCTTAAGGTTCATATTATTCATTCGAAAACTAGGATTGTTTCCCCTTTTGCATGCCCCTGTCACTAGCTCCCAATGAATCATAGGTTGGGTATGATTGCTGGTGGATTTAGGTGTATGTTATGTTTTCGTGATAAATATGATTATGTTTGTGTACTTGAAATCGTATGAAAGAAAACCATGTATTCGAAAGTTTGTGCAAGTGTGTGCATGTGCAAAAATGTTACTGTGAATGAGGTCTTGGGTTAAGGCTTCATGTTTGATATTGTTTTGGTTGTCATTTTACGTGCATAAACCTATGTAAATCGTGATGTTCATTAAAATGGAAGTGGGCCTGATTTGAGTATCAATATTTTGGATAAACGAATCCATGAAAATACACCCCAAAAAGTGTTAAATGATCTATGAATTTTCCTATGTTTTCAAGTGGAAATATTGGTGAAAATAAGCTAAGAAAATGACTAAGTTTCCAGCAAAAATTACAAGTTTAGTTTAGGCTAAAGTGTAGAGGAATAAATCTAGAAATTTCATTGATTTTGAAGGGAAGAAGCCACCAGGATTCAAACCTGTGACCTCACCCGTGTGATACCTTAAACTCGCAAGAAAAGAAATAGGGTCATGGGGATTCGAAATGGGATATACTGGCTGAAAAAGGAGAGTACAAAGATTAAATAAATAAAATGGGATGCGTGGGAATCGAACCGACGACCTCAGGAATATGAAGGAGAGTAAAGGAGAAAGGGAAAATAAAAGAAAATAAAGTGAGGCTGTGGGGGCTCGATCCCACAACCTCATGGTTAATGTGAAATAGACAAGTAAAATAAATAGGAAAATAAAAGGGGAATATGGGGGTTCGAACCCACAACCCCTCGGCCAAGGGAGAGAGTTTCTAAAGAAGAGGAACTAAAAAGAAATGTTGATGTTGGGGCTCGATCTAGGGTCCCAATGTCATGAGGACTAAAAATAAAATCAAGGAAAAATGTAAGTGTTGTCCAAGGGATTCGAACTTCGGTTCCCTTGCCCAAATTTCCGTATTGATACATAAGTCGTACGTGAATTAAATGTTCAAGAATAATTCCACCTACTTAGATCAAAATCGAGATCTTGGCATACATACAAGATACATAAGTCTTGTACTACATAATCTTAGGAAGATATGTGTCACTTAACGAACTATTAATGAAGCCTCATGGCTTGTATGTATAGACCCATAAGTCTAGCATACGTTTACAAATTTGTGAACCTAAGATGTATGTAATGAAATGAAGTAACCCTAGAAGGGTTAAGTACGAGTGTAAAACACACTAAATGGCCAAGTGCATTGGCATACTATGAAATGATTATTATGTAACGAAATGATGAAACCCTAGAAGGGTTAAGTAAGAGTGTGAAACACACAAATGGCCAAGTGCATTGGCATATGATGAAATGAACATTCACGTAAAATGGGGTGAGTAATTATGAAGAGCAATTGTGCTAATGTTAATGAATGTGGTGACAACATGATATGAGGCTAATGTGAAAGATGAGAACAATCTCAAATGATCCTAAGTATATATTACCAAAACGTACTCACCTATGAGAGTGAAAGTTAATGAAAAGACCAGTCTCTATTAATACTCTAATGAATGTATTGAGATTACCACACTTAATACTAATGATGAGATGAGAAATCATCTATTGAGCTATGATGTCCTCATACTAGAAGCCAACTTCCATGACGTATGAGTTGAATGTAATGGAACTTTATACTGAGCACGGATAGACTAGCTATGAGCGGTGATGCCTTCTTTTGGGAAGGGCGGAGGTTCACGTAAATATCATGAGATGAGACTGTCCGGCTTGCCGGGTATGGGTCTCCTTATATCTCCTGGTCTTCGAACCTATACTGCCAATATAGGGATCTGGCGGGGTTAAATTCCCATGTACGCTAGCATGTTTTGGGTCACTTTGGCCAGTGATTCCACCTCTTTTCGGTGTGGGGGAGATATTGGATTTCATGATGCTCACATGATCTATGTTGGATAAAGTTAAAGTTCCCAATGAATGAATGAGGCCATCCTCAAATGATGCACATAATGAAATGAACGATACCAAATGTGTTAGGATAGGATAATCAAGAGGTGAGATAGACTCAAGTAATGACACTAGGTTATTCTTGATCATTGCACAGCAAACCCGATGAGAGTCTTAAACTACATCCTAGGTATAGCTGGTGTTTACACTAGCTTATGAATGAATGAAATGAAGTACGTATGAATGAATGAAGCAGACTCTGTGTTTGCTAAAGAAGACTCCCTAGTTGAGGTCCCATATGTTGAGCCCTCATTTTGGGAAGTCTTAATGTTAAGTCCATGATTCCAAGGTCTCATGACATATGAATGAATGATATGAAAGATGTTATGTGCTATATTCAATATGAAATGTGCTATGTGCAAGATGTTATGTGCTGTGTGCAATATGATAAGTATGATGATGCATGTTACTCTCATGGCATGACTTTCCTAATCCAAATTTGAAAAGCTCACTGACTTTCCTAATCCAAATTTGGAAAGCTCACTAACTTTCCTAATACCAATTTGGCAAGTCCACTGACTTGACTTTCCATAATCATGTTGTTAGGAAAGAGCTATTCTTACTCATGCATGTCCTTGGTGTGTGCTTGCATATACCCATACTTAGTACAAGTGTGAACTAATCCCATACAACTTTATATTTTTAGGTGCAGGCACAGGTGGACGCTAAAGCTTACAGATTGGCGTTGCAGCTATTCGGACGTGGAGCTTTCATCCGAACTTGGTAGGCCCTCATGCTTTCGAGGATGTCTACCATTACTATCTAGCTTAGATGTAGGCATTAGCTAGTGGAGCATGTTCCACTAGTGTTTCTTTCCGTTTTTATTTAAGACATTGTATTGGTGCCATTTTGGAAATTATACATTTATTATAGTATTGAACTGTTTCTTTCATTTAATTATCTCTATATTAGATGGTTGATTCGTGAACGCCCATGATGTTAATTTTAAAAATGTTTAGCATGAAATAAGAAAACAAAAATTTCAAATTTTCCGCTAAAATTTACCTAGATGAAGTAAGAATGACGTATGTAGGCTTGTCTGCTATGAGAGGTCAACGATGCTGGTCTCGTCTGGGGTCTAGATTTCGGTCGTGACAAAGTTGGTATCAGAGCACTAGGTTAAATTCCAAGGATAATAAGTTCGCATCAACAACATTGAGTAGTTTCTAAGTCATGGTAGTGAAGTGCACCACTATCCTGAATTAGAGACTGCATGATGCGTAGGAAAATTTCCCTTCTTCTGATCTTATGGTTCTTTTCCTAATGTCTAATTTCTTGGTGTTATGAGCGTGTCTAACATCAATCTTCGTTGTTTTCAGAGAAAGAATACTAGGAGAACCATTGGTCAGAGGAGAGGAGGTGCAGCTGCTGGGGGCGATCAGGTTCCACCCCAGGCTCCAGCTGAAGGAGTGGCTATGCCAGTTAACCCAGCTGGGTTGACTGATGCGGAGGTGCGGGCATCTCTGGCCCAGATGGCACTGGCCATCACTATGAAGACCCAGGCTATAACTGCCCAGGTCAACTGGCAGGATGTTCAGAGGGAGAACCCACCGGTTGGTAGCATGGCTAACAGGAGGAGGAAGCATACTATGGCAGGGAACAGGTCAAGGCAAGCTGAGAAGAATTTTTCAAGGAAGAGTAGTATTGAAATCAGGGATAAGCCCAGGTTTAAGAAGGGACTCTCCCACCAAGGGGAGTCAAGTTCGTCCAAGGGTCGCTATGATAGGGGTTCCGAGCCCAGAGTTAAGAGAAACAGTGGAGTAGATACACCTCAGGAGAGACCACCTTGTAGGAAGTGTAGCAAACTTCATGGAGGAGAGTGTAGGAGGGGTTCTACCGCTTGTTACAGTTGTAGCAAACTGGGTCACATGGTGAAAGATTGTCCGAATAGGAGAAGTCAATAACAAGGGAAGGAGAGAGATCAGCCTAATGGTCCAAGTGAAGAGGCTCCAAGGAGGCAACGATTTTTCGCACTCAAGTCTAGGAGTGTAGGGGAAGGCACTTCTGGTGAAGTCTCGGGTGCGTAGCCTTCATTAGTCATTCATGTATTTGACTGTGTATGGTGTTTATACACTAGTATGAGGTTAATATGTTTGAGTCATCATGTTGGTTGCTGATTTGCATGACTTATATGTTTACTTATGTTGTATGGTTTGATGAGACTAGTTTAGGAAAGAGTTCCTTAGTCTATTAATGTGAAGCTACTAGTAGGTTTCAAGGATGTGCACCATCATGCTAATATGTGAATCAGCTATTCACCAATGGGGAGTATTGAATTACCTATGTATGCATACGTTCTATAATGACTTACTTATTGTTAGTAAAGAGTAGTGTCATTCGGGGACGAATGTGTCTAAGGGGGGGGGGGATAATGTAACAACCCTAAAAATGGATATGCTAAGTAATACATAATGTGTCTAGAATGCCTACGATTACACCAGGTTCACACAGATTGATGCGCGTAGAACCAGACCTCGGAACCCTTGCTACAGCCAAGCCAACTAACTTGGGGAGTTAGTTGAGCTTGGAAAGGTTGGGTCCAACCATGTAGGGCTCTCGAATACGAAGATTTACTCGGAGGAGTCTTTACCGGACTTAAAAAGAGGAAATCTTAGGTTTGAAGGGTCTAGGGGTAAAATGGTATTTTTCCTGGCTAAGGGTAGTATCGTAATTACCCTAAATATATAAATAATTATTTAATTAATAAGGTGGAGGGGCATTTTGGGGAGAGAGGGCCGAAAATTGGCTCTTGAAGTGAAGTCTTGCTCCACCCGGGTTCGAGCCTAGGTGGAAGCAATGAATTAAAGTTGTTTTTATTTAAGTTGATAAATTAATGTAATTAATTAATATTTATTATTTGTTAGCTGATTAAATTAAAAGGGAAATCAGATTTTTAATATTTAATAAAAACCTTATTTGACTAAGTCCTAAACTAGACTCCTAAGCGTAAGCTAACTCTCTCCTCTCACGCTTATCTCTCTCTCACGTCTCTATCACTCTCACTCACGATTCTCTCTGCCAAATAACTTTAAAAAATAGTAGGTAAACCAAAGTTCTTCACACTTGAAGAACTCACAACGAAAAATTATAAACAAACAACTAATCAATCACGTAGGCAAAGAGAAGGTTTTCCGTCGAGTTTGGTGTGAACTTTTGGTGTTGAACGTGTGTTTGGAGGAGTTTTTTGGGCAGAAATTTCAAGGTTTGAACGTCAAAATAAGGAATGGGTTTTCTTCTCTCTTGGTCCCTTTTCCAAGAGACCCCTTAAGGTTATTCATTCGAAAACTAGGATTGTTTGCCCTTTTGCATGCCCCAGTCACTCGCTCCCAATGAATCATAGGTTGGGTATGATTGCTGGTAGATTAAGGTGTATGTTATGTTTTCGTGATGAATATGATTATGTTTGTGTACTTGAAATCGTATGAAAGACAACCATGTATTCGAAAGTTTGTGCAAGTGTGTGCATGTGCAAAAATGTTACTGTGAATGAGGTCTTGGGTTAAGGCTTCAAGTTTGATATTGTTTTGGTTGTCATTTTATGTGCATAAACCTATGTAAATCGTGATGTTCATTAAAATGGAAGTGAGGCTGATTTGAGTATCAATATTTTGGCTAAACGAATCCATGAAAATACACCCCAAAAAGTGTTAAATGATCTATGAATTTTCCTAAGTTTCAAGTGGAAATATTGGTGAAAATAAGCTAAGAAAATGACTAAGTTTCCAGCAAAAATTACAAGTTTAGTTTAGGCTAAAGTGTTGAGGAATAAATCTGGAAATTTAATTGATTTTAAAGGGATGAGGCCACCAGGATTCGAAACTGTGACCTCACCCGTGTGATACCTTAGCAAGAAAAGAAATAGGGTCAGGGGGATTCAAAATGGGGTTTACTGGCTGAAAAAGGAGAGTGCAAAAATTAAATAAATAAAATGGGACGCGTGGGAATCGAACCCACGACCTCCAGGCAGCGAGTGAAGTAAAAAAAATAAAAGAAAGCAAATGTGAGGCGTGGGAATCGAACCCACAACCTCAAGGCAGTGAAGGAGAGTAAAGGAGAAAGGGAAAATAAAAGAAAATAAAGTGAGGCTGTGGGGGCTCGATCCCACAACCTCACTGCCAACGCAGAGATAGTCAACATTTAAATGAAATTAAAATAAGGAGGCTGTGGGGGTTCGAACCCACAACCTCTCAGTCCCAAACGAATAAAAGAAAAATAAAGAGAGGCTGTGGGGGTTTGATCCCACAACCTCATGGTTAATGTGAAATAGACAAGTAAAATAAATAGGAAAATAAAAGGGGGCTGTGGGGGTTCGAACCCACAACCCCTCGGCCAAGGGAGAGAGTTTCTAAAGAAAAGGAACTAAAAAAAATGTTGATGTTGGGGCTCGATCTAGGGTCCCAATGTCATGAGGACTAAAAATAAAATCAAGGAAAAATGTAAGTGTTATCCAAGGGATTCGAACTTGGGTTCCCTTGCCCAAATTTCCGTATTGATACATAAGTCATACGTGAATTAAATGTCCAAGAATAATGCCACCTACTTAGATAGAAATCGAGATCTTGGCATACATACAAGATACATAAGTCTTGTACTACATAATCTTAGGAAGATATGAGTTACTTAACGAACTATGAATGAAGCCTCATGGCTTGTATGTATAGACCCATAAGTCTAGCATACGTTTAAAAATAAGTGAACCTAAGATGTATGTAATGAAATGAAGTAACCCTAGAAGGGTTAAGTACGAGTGTAAAATACACTAAATGGCCAAGTGCATTGACATACGATGAAATGATTATTTTGTAACGAAATGATGAAACCCTAGAAGGGTTAAGTAAGAGTGTGAAAC
This sequence comes from Solanum sitiens, assembly GCA_016801875.1. NCBI lineage: Eukaryota > Viridiplantae > Streptophyta > Magnoliopsida > Solanales > Solanaceae > Solanum > Solanum sitiens. Next base: position 2,265,518 of record JABWTJ010000039.1, on the reverse strand, counting down.
ACACAAATGGCCAAGTGCATTGGCATATGATGAAATGAACATTCACGTAAAATGGGGTGAGTAATTATGAAGAGCAATTGTGCTAATGTTAATGAATGTGGTGAAAACATGATATGAGGCTAATGTGAAAGATGAGAACAATCTCAAATGAGCCTAAGTATATGTTACCAAAACGTACTCACCTATGAGAGTGTAAGTTAATAAAGAGACCAGTCTCTATGAACACTCTAATGAAAGTATTAAGATTAACACACTTAATAATAATGATGAGATGAGAAATTATCTATTGAGCTATGATGTCCTCATACTAGAAGCCAGCTTCCATGACGTATGAGTTGAATGTAATGGAACTTCATACTGAGCACCGATAGACTAGCTATGAGCGGTGATGCCTTCTTTCGGAAAGGGCGGAGGTTCATGTAACTGTAATGAGATGAGACTGTCCGGCTTGTCGGGTATGGGTCTCCTTATATCTCCTGGTCTTTGAAACTATACTGCCAATATAGGGATCAGGCGGGGTTAAATTCCCATGTACGCTATCATGTTTTGGGTCACTTTGGCCGGTGATTCCACCTCTTTTCGGTGTGGGGGAGACACTGGATTTCATGATGCTCACATGATCTCTGTCGGTTAAAGTTAAAGTTCCCAATGAATGAATAAGGCCAGCCTCAAATGATGCACATATTGAAATGAACGATACCAAAGGTGTTAGGATAGGATAATCAAGAGGTGAGCTAGACTCAAGTAATGACACTAGGTTATTCTTGATCATTGCACAACAAACCGATGAGAGTGTTAAACTATATCCTAGGTATAGCTGGTGTTTACACTAGCTTATGAATGAATGAAATGAAGTACGTATGAATGAATGAAGTAGACTCTGTGTTTGCTAAAGAAGACTCCCTAGTTGAGGTCCCATATGTTGAGCCCTCATTTTGGGAAGTCTTAATGTTAAGTCCATGATTCCAAGGTCTCATGACATATGAATGAATGATATGAAAGATGTTATGTGCTATATGCAATATGATATGTGCTATGTGTAAGATGTTATGTGTTGTGTGCAATATGATAAGTATGATGATGCATATTACTCTCATGGCATGACTTTCCTAATCCAAATTTGGAAATCTCACTAACTTTCCTAATCCAAATTTTGAAAGCTCACTGACTTTCCTAATCCAAATTTGGAAAGCTCACTAACTTTCCTAATCCCAATTTGGCAAGTCCACTGACTTGACTTTCCATAATCATGTTGTTAGGAAAGAGCTATTCTTACTCATGCATGTCTTTGATGTGTGCTTGCATATACCCATACTTAGTACAAGTGTGTACTAATCCCATACAACTCTATATTTTTAGGTGCAGGCACAGGTGGACGCTAGAGCTTACAGGTTGACGTTGCAGCTATTTGGACGTGGAGCTTTCATCCGGACTTGGTAGGCCCTCATGCTTTCGAGGATGTCTACCGTTACTATCTAGCTTAGATGTAGGCATTAGCTAGTGGAGCATGTTCCACTAGTGTTTCTTTCCGTTTTTAATTTAGACATTGCATTGGTACCATTTTGGCAATTATACATTTATTACAGTATTGAATTGTTTCTCTCATTTGATTATCTCTATATTAGATGGTTGATTTGTGAACGCCCATGATGTTAAGTTTAAATATGTTTAGCATGAAATAAGAAAAAAAAAAGTTCAAATTTTCCGCTAAAATTTACCTAGATGAAGTAAGAATGATGTATGTAGGCTTGTCTGTGACCTATGAGAGGTCAACGACGCCGGTCTCATCTGGGGTCTAGATTCCGTTCGTTACAAAGTTGGTATCAGAGCACTATGTTAAATTCCGAGGATAATAAGTTCACATCAACCATATTGAGTAGTTTCTGAGTCATGGTAGTGAAGTGCACCACTATCCTAAATTAGAGACTACATGATGCGCAGGAAAATTTTCCTTCTTTTGATCTTATCGTGCTTTTCCTAATGTCTAATTTCTTCGTGTTATGAGCGTGTCTAACATCAATCTTTGTTGTTTTCAGAGAATGAATACTAGGAGAACCATTGGTCAGAGGAGAGGAGGTGCAGCTGATGGGGGCAATCAGGTTCCACCACAGGCTCCAGCTGAAGGAGTGGCTATGCCGATTAACCCAGCTGGGTTGACTGATGCGGAGGTGCGGGCATCTCTGGCCCAGATGGCATAGGCCATCACTATGTAGGCCCAAGCTATGACTGCCCAGGTCAACCGGCAGGATGTTCAGAGGGAGAACCCACCAGTTCGTAGCATGGCTGACAGGTTGAGAGACTTCACGAGGATGAATCCTCTTATTTTCACGGGGTCTAAGACTTCAGAGGATCTCCAGGAGTTTGTGGACGAGGTGCATAAGATTTTTGTGACTATGGGGGCCACAGATGCTGAGAAAGCAGAGTTGGCTTCCTATCAACTAAAGGATGTTGCACAGTCTTAGTGCAAGATGTGGCAGGATAGCCGAGCTTTGGACGGAGTTCCGGTCACTTGGGAGCTGTTTAAGACAGCCTTCCTAGAGAGATTTTTCCCGAGGGAGATGAGAGAGGCCAAGGTTGAGGAGTTTATCAACCTTAAATAGGGATCGATGACAGTCAGGGAGTATTCCCTGAAGTTTGTGAAATTATCCAGGTATGCCACTTCTCTTATGTCTAACAGCAGAGATGAGATGAGTAGATTCTTGACAGGGATTGCTGAGGATCTCGAGGAGGAGTGTAGGGCAGCTATGCTGCATGACAGCATGGACCTTTCAAAGCTTATGGTCCATGTCCAACAAGTGGAGGAAAACAGGAGGAGGAAGCATACTAGGGCAGGGAACAGGTCAAGGCAAGCTGAGAAGAATTTTTCAAGGAAGAGTAGTATTGAAATCAGGGATAAGCCCAGGTTTAAGAAGGGACTCTCCCACCAAGGGGAGTCAAGTTCGTCCAAGGGTCGTTATAATAAGGGTTACGAGCCCAGAGTTAAGAGAAACAATTAAGTAGATACACCTCAGGAGAGACCACCTTGTAGGAAGTGTGGCAAACTTCATGGAGGAGAGTGTAGGAGGGGATCTACTGCTTGTTACAGTTGTAGCAAACCGGGTCACATGGTGAAAGATTGTCCAAATAGGAGAAGTCAAGAACAAGAAAAGGAGAGAGTTCAGCCTAATGGTCCAAGTGAAGAGGCTCCAAGGAGGCAACGATTCTTCGCACTCAAGTCTAGGGGTGCAAGGGAAGGCACTTCTGGTGAAGTCTCGGGTGCGTAGCCTTAATTAGTCTTTCATGTATTTGACTGTGGATGGTGTTTATGCACTAGTTTGAGGTTAATATGTTTGAGTCATCATGTTGGTTGCTGATTTGTATGACTTATATGTTTACTTATGTTGTATGGTTTGATGAGACTAGTTTAGGAAAGAGTTCCTTAGTCTATTAATGTGAAGCTACTAGTAGGTTTCAAGGATGTGCACCATCATGTTAATATGTGAATCAGATATTCATCAATGGGGAATATTGAATTACCTATGTATGCATACGTTCTATAGATGACTTACTTATTGTTAGTAAAGAGTAGTGTCATTCGGGGACGAATGTTCCTAACGGGGGATAATGTAACAACCCTAAAAATGGATATGCTAAGTAATGCTTAATGTGTCTAGAATGCCTACCATTAGACCGGGTTCACACGGATTGATGTGCACAAAACTAGACCTCGGAACCCTTGCTACAGCCAAGCCAACTAACTTGGGCAGTTAGTTGAGCTTAGAATGGTTGGGTCTAACCATGTAGGGCTCTCAAATACGAAGATTTACTCGAAGGAGTCTTTACCGGACTTAAAAAGAAGAAATCATAGGTTTGAAGGGTCTAGGGGTAAAACGGTATTTTTCCTGGCTAAGGGTAGTATTGTAATTACCCTAAATATATAAATAATTATTTAATTAATAAGGTGTAGGGGCATTTCTGAGAGAGAGGGCCGAAAATTGGCTCTTGGAGTGAAGTCTTGCTCCACCCGGGTTTGAGCCTAGGTGGAAGCAATGAATTAAAGTTGTTTTTATTTAAGTTGATAAATTAATGTAATTAATTAATATTTATTATTTATTAGCTGATTAAATTAAAAGGGAAATCAGATTTTTAATATTTAATAAAAACCTTATTTGACTAAGTCCTAAACTAGACTCCTAAGCCTAAGGTAACTCTCTCCTCTCACGCTCATCTCTCTCTGACGTATCTATCACTCTGACTCACGATTATCTGTGCCAAATAACTTAAAAAAATAGTAGGTAAACCAAAGTTCTTCACACTTGAAGAACTCACAACGAAAAATTATAAACAAACAACTAATCAATCACGTAGGCAAAGAGAAGGTTTTCCGTCGAGTTTGGTGTTGAACTTTTGGTGTTTGACATGTGTTTGGAGGAGTTCTTTGGGCAGCAAGTTCAAGGTTTGAACGTCAAAATAAGGTATGGGTTTTCTTCTCTCTTGGTCCCTTTCCCAACAAACCCCTTAAGGTTCATTTTATTCATCCGAAAACTAGGATTGTTTTCCATTTTGCATGCCCCTGTCACTAGCTCCAATGAATCGTAGGTTGGGTATGATTGCTGGTGGATTTAGGTGTATGTTATGTTTACGTGATGAATATGATTATGTTTGTGTACTTGAAATCGTATGAAAGACAACCATGTATTCGAAAGTTTGTGCAAGTGTGTGCATGTGCAAAAATGTTACTGTGAATGAGGTCTCATGTTAAGGCATCAAGTTTGATATTGTTTTGGTTGTAATTTTACGTGCATAAACCTATGTAAATTGTAATGTTCATTGAAATGGAAATGGGGCTGATTTGAGTATCAATATTTTGTCTAAACGAATCCATGAAAATACACCCCAAAAGGTGTTAAATGATCTATGAATTTTCCTAAGTTTTCAAGTGGAAATATTGGTGAAAATAAGCTAAGAAAATGACTAAGTTTCCAACAAAAATTACAAGTTTAGTTTAGGCTAAAGTGTAGAGGAATAAATCTAGAAATTTAATTGATTTTAAAAGGATGAGGCCACCAGGATTCGAACCTGTGACCTCACCCGTGTGATACCTTAAACTCGCAAGAAAAGAAATAGGGTCAGGGGGATTCGAAATGGGGTGTACTGGCTTAAAAAGGAGACTGCAAAAATTAAATAAATAAAATGGAAGGCATGGGAATCGAACCCACGACCTCCAGGCAGCGAGTGAAGTAAAAAAAAAAAAAGCAAATGTGAGGCATGGGAATCGAACCCACGACCTCAAGGATGTGAAGGAGAGTAAGGAGAAAGGGAAAATAAAAGAAAATAAAGTGAGGCTGTGAGGGCTCGATCCCACAACCTCACTGCCAACGCAGATATAGTTAACATTTAAATGAAATTAAAATAAGGAGTCTGTGGGGGTTCAAACCCACAACCTCTCAGTCCCAAACGAATAAAAGAAAAATAAAGAGGGGCTGTGGGGGTTTGATCCCACAACCTCATGGTTAATGCGAAACAGACAAGTAAAAATAAATAGGAAAATAAAAGGGGGTTGTGGGGGTTCGAACCCACAACCCCTCGGCCAAGGGAAAGAGTTTCTAAAGAAAAGGAACTAAAAAGAAATGTTGATGTTGGGGCTCGATCTAGGGTCCCAATGTCATGGGGACTAAAAATAAAATCAAGGAAAAATCTAAGTGTTGTCCAAGGGATTCAAACTTGGGTTCCCTTGCCCAAATTTCCGTATTGATACATAAGTCATACGTGAATTAAATGATCAAGAATAATGCCACCTACTTAGATCAAAATCGAGATCTTGGCATACATACAAGATACATAAGTCTTGTACTACATAATGTTAGGAAGGTATGAGTCATTTAACAAACTATGAACGAAGCCTCATGGCTTGTATGTATAGACCCATAAGTCTAGCATACGTTTAAAAATAAGTGAACCTAAGATGTATGTAATGAAATGAAGTAACCCTAGAAGGGTTAAGTACGAGTGTAAAATACTAAATGGCCAAGTGCATTGGCATACTATGAAATGATTATTATGTAACGAAATGATGAAACCCTAGAAGGGTTAAGTAAGAGTGTGAAACACACAAATGGCCAAGTGCATTGGCATATGATGAATGAACATTCACATAAAATGGGGTGAGTAATTATGAAGAGCAATTATTCTAATGTTAATGAATGTGGTGACAACATGATATCAGGCTAATGTGAAAGATGAGAACAATCTCAAATGAGCCTAAGTATATGTTACCAAACCGTACTCACCTATGAGAGTGTAAGTTAATAAAGAGACAATTCTCTATGAACACTCTAATGAAAGTATTGAGATTAACAGACTTAATACTAATGATGAGATGAGAAATCATCTATTGAGCTATAATGTCCTCATACTAGAAGCCAGCTTCCATGACGTATTAGTTGAATGTAATGGAACTTTATACTGAGCACCGATAGACTAGCTATGAGCGGTGATGCCTTCATTCGGGAAGGGCGGAGGTTCACGTAACTGTAATGAGATGAGACTGTACGGCTTGCCGGGTATGGGTCTCCTTATATCTCCTGGTCTTCGAACCTATACTGCCAATATAGGGATCTGGCGGGGTTAAATTCCCATGTATGCTAGCATATTTTGGGTCACTTTGGCCAGTGATTCCTCCTCTTTTCGGTGTTGGAGAGACACTGGATTTCATGATGCTCACATGATCTATGTTGGTTAAAGTTAAAGTTCCCAATGAATGAATGAGGCCAGCCTCAAATGATGCACATAATGAAATGAACGATACCAAAGGTGTTAGGATAGGATAATCAAGAGGTGAGCTAGACTCAAGTAATGACACTAGGTTATTCTTGATCATTGCACAGCAAACCCGATGAGAGTCTTAAAATACATCCTAGGTATAGCTGGTGTTTACACTAGCTTAAGAATGAATGAAATGAAGTACGTATGAATGAATGAAGCAGACTGTGTGTTTTCTAAAGAAGACTCCCTAGTTGAGGTCCCATATGTTGAGCCCTCATTTTGGGAAGTCTTAATGTTAAGTCCATGATTCCAAGGTCTCATGACATATGAATGAATGATATGAAAGATGTTATGTGCTATATGCAATATGATGTGTGCTATGTGTAAGATGTTATATGTTGTGTGCAATATGATAAGTATGATGATGCATGTTACTCTCATGGCATGACTTTCCTAATCCAAATTTTGAAAGCTCACTAACTTTCCTAATCCAAATTTTGAAAGCTCACTGACTTCCCTAATCCAAATTTGGAAAGCTCACTAACTTTCCTAATACCAATTTGGCAAGTCTACTGACTTGACTTTCCATAATCATGTTGTTAGGAAAGAGCTATTCTTACTCATGCATGTCCTTGCTGTGTGCTTGCATATACCCATACTTAGTACAAGTGTGTAGTAATCCCATACAGCTCTATATTTTTAGGTACAGATACAGGTGGACGCTAGAGCTTACAGGTTGACGTTGCAGCTATCCGGACGTGGAGCTTTCATCCGGACTTGGTAGGCCCTCATGCTTTCGAGGATGTCTACCATTACTATCTAGCTTAGATGTAGGCTTTAGCTAGTGGAGCATGTTCCACTAGTGTTTCTTTCCGTTTTTATTTCAGACATTGTATTGGTGCCATTTTGGCAATTATACATTTATTACAGTATTGAATTGTTTCTCTCATTTTATTATCTCTATATTAGATGGTTGATTTGTGAACGCCCATGATGTTAAGTTTAAAAATGTTTAGCATGAAATAAGAAAACAAAAAGTTCAAATTTTCCGCTAAAATTTACCTAGATGAAGTAAGAATGACGTATGTAGGCTTGTCTGCGACCTCTGAGAGGTCAACGACGCCGGTCTCGTCTGGGGTCTAGATTCTGGTCGTGACATCCTCCCTCTCCTTGATTAACTCTCTTTTCTTAATTTTTCTGTTTTTACTTACCTGTGAACCCCCCCCCCCCAATTTGATATTCGATGTTTGCATCACCCACTCTTGATTTAATATGTTCTTACTCGATAATGTCTTTAGAATTGACTAATTAGAACTACATTTTAATTTTCTATTAATTTTCAAAACAACTCCATGTGGAAATGAACCCACCCTTAGGTTGGGTTACTATACTACGATATAATCGTCGACACTTGCATTAGAAGTTGTGTCTTTGATGATATCACTGATCAGTTGTTCTTGGGAAAATTGACGCCTCTTTTTTCTTATTTTTCTCTATGATTGAACGATTTTGGTGAATGATCAATTAGGGTAAGTTCTGACTGAGATACTAGGTTTAAACTAAACAAAACTACATAGTTTAGGTGTCCAATGCATAGGGGACAATACAAAAATGACCATCTTAAAATACGATGGGGCCCAACAACGAACGCAATGAAGGCCCATCAAAAGGACCAAAATATATTATATGGGTCGTGGCCTGCTTTCTATTATCTACTGATCTTGGGCCGTTTCCACGAACCCTCCCATGGCCTATCATACAGACCATGACCTGTGGAGGGCTCCGTGGTCTGATGTCAAGGCCTAATGGGTTTTTGGGCTGGAGTGAGAACCAATAAGGTCCATGTGGGGCTTCATAACCCGTGAAGGGCTATATGGTCCACCACTACTGGGTTGTGTGTGAATCATAGACAAGTTGATGTGAACATTACTGTAGTTCACCCATTTTTCTGTTGTTCTGGTCCGATAAATTCTAAGGTGATATAGAGGACAATAAAACTATGAATATTAAGCCCCAAATGAGTCATAAACCCAGACTCATCAATGATGGTAAAGAGTATTCTCCCACAATGTCTATAAGCAGGTCAGCTATCTGTGCGTAGAATATGATTTAAAAAAATAAATGTTATATCATGTTGTTGGAAGTAATAAAATAGGAAAATAATTGGTCTTTATGTATATGAATTTTGATAGCAACTCATGAATAGAAAATATACTTCTATTATGTCTATTATTTCCTGAGGATTAAATATGATATCCTTTTTTATACTATAAGATATGCTATTACGTATGGAACTTTTCAGTATTCCCTGGTTAATACATAACTAAATAGTTCCTAACTAATCTCATAAACTCCGCGATCGAATTAACTCCATGTATTAATTTACAAAGAAAGTGATTTATAATGCAGAAATAGAAAGTAGATGGCAATTAATATCTCGAGTACTCCATAAATGATGAATTACTTCAATAAATTAGAATCCTTTTCTATTAACTACTTCCAAATGACATTTGATCTATGTGATGCAACCCTAGCAAGCAGACACCTTAATCTTCCTCCCATTTGTATCATCTACTCACTTTTTTTTACCTATTTCCCCTCATCGCTACACTTGTTTCATTTTCTTTGTAATCACCTGATTGCTAATTTTTAGAAAGATTCATAATTTTACAATTTTACCCTCCTAATATCGAACTCGAGTATTTTATGATTGAGTTTTCAAAGATGATTTTTAAATTTAGTTTAAAAGATGAGATTTGCGATCACGATGGTAAGCATTAATGAGTTGAATGACCTTACTCATCGCGATAAAGTGACTTTGAGTTGCGGTCGCGATGAGCAAAATGAGACCATGGTAGAATATTTTCCACAAAATGAGGGTTCAACCACATTTCACCATTTCTGAGATTAGGGAGCTTTGGGAAGGTAATTTGAACTAGATTCTCGAGGGAAATATTTTTGGTAATGATTTTTAACTCTAAATCTTCTATTACCCATTATTATTATTATTATTATTATTATTATTGAATTTATGAGTCTAAATCAAGACTTGGGATTGATAAATTTGGGGTTCTTCCTATACTTATGTTTTAAAAGTAAACATGAGTTTATTAACTTATTTTAAGCTCATTTTGGAAAGGATTTTCCCTAATGTGTTCCGAAATTCTTGATTAACGTTTTCAAGTATTATTTTTTGGAATCAAACCTCCATTTTAATAATGGATTTTGAGCTGTTTGACCCTTTTCTCTATATATTATGTGGGAAGTGTTGTTTCTGTTAGGTGATTGCGAATACTTATTTATTTTGGATTGTTTAGCTTTAGAAATCATTTGGAAGGGGAAGGCTCAACTTTTGGAGTGTTTGTTTTTAAAAAATTAAGGCAAGTGGCTTCCTAAATATTATATTCTAGTTGAATTCATATACTTCCTTCATTGAATGTGTGTTGGGAGTAATACAAATGATTTGAAGGGTTAAATTGTCCACTTGTCACATCTAAATGAATAAAAAGGGGTTGAAATGAAAAAAAGATTACGTGCTGATTATGGTGATGTAAATTACCTTACTATGCACTTATTGATTGATTGATGAAATGCTTGGAAATATGTATGTGGATGAATTGTACAATTTGTTGTATCTTCTATGTTGTGTGCTATTGTTTGTGTGTATTGATTGTGAACGTCATGATTTGACAAGTTATTATTTGTGATGTTGAGGTCTTTGTTGTGGAAATGTTGTGATTCCGAGGTTTTTTCCAGTGAATGTTATGATGTTGAGGTCTTTATCGGTGAACGCTATTATGTGTAGTTCTTTACCGGCAAGTATGATTATGCTGAGGTCAGTTCCACCTAGTGTTATTATGCCAAGGTCATTGCCGACAAGTTTTATTATATCAATGTGAAATGGTTACGGGTAGTGAATTAATTATGTGACTTTATACCTTGATGCTTATGCATGACTTGCATGATACATGAGATTCATGAACTGTTTATGTGTAACTTAAGTACTTGACTTTGAGTTTGAACTATTTGATTTCCTTTATTGATGAATTGTGGCTATTAAACTCTGAATATTTACGTCGTAAGCCATGCATTCTAGAAATGTTATGTAGGGCTGATTTATGTGCATGTTGTAGTAATAAGATTTTTCATTGGAGAGTTAGGGGTATTCTTTTCTATATAATCACTTTATTTAGAGGTTTCTTTGTCACGCCCCGACCTACCTCCAAGACGCGGACACGGAACCTAGGACCACAAGTGATCCCAAGCTAACCCTGCTGGCATGATCATGAGCATACTAAAGAATAATAAACTATTGCGAAAGCTAAATCATACTTAAAATGAAAAGATGGGGAATACCCATATGCTAAATCTGATATATATGAAAAATGATGAGTTTAATACAAAGAATTTTTAACCAACGCTAAGATGAAACTAACTATGTATGAAATAAGTCTCTAAACTGGACTAGAAATATCGGGATAAGCCCAAGCTAAATCTAGCAAAACTGAAACTAAATGACTAAAAGACTGAAATGAAACTCATGACTGTTGTCCTCGGAGAATGAGGACTCACCACTGAATCTGCTGAACTGAATATCGAGAAATCGATCTATGCGTGATCTGGATGCTGAGAACCTGAACCTACATCACAAGAAGATGTAGCTCACGTATGCGTCACTACTTGAAGGTACTGAGCATGTAGGATAGAGTAAAGTTGAAATAAAACATAATTGAACAAGCACAAAAGCAAGTATAATAATCTGAACATGATATACTGAATTCTGATCTAACTGGATGCAATGACCAATTTATAATATGCTAAAACTGAATACTGAATATACTGATAAATGGTCAATGTAGAGAGTCTGACTGAACTGTGGGAGCTACTAATAACCGATAATAAAACCACATGAGCTAAATGTGGAGTCCGATGTATACGCCATATCGAGAGGACCCTATATACCCTGCCAAAGGTATAAAGACATGCTGGCGTGATCACTAAACTGACTGCCCACAGAGGGGACTTACAACTTAATTGGCTATTAGTTCTAGGACTATTTGGGTACGCTGAACCCTAGTCCAACTCGATATAATGCTACTCCCAATGAATTATGTAACTAACTGATTATGACTGAGTTTCTATAAATACTGGATAGCTCAAAACTAAACATGCAAACTGAGAATTCAACAATTAATCTGTTAATCATGCATTTATAATTGAGACATGTATATCTGAAGTAACTAAAATATCTGACCTAGCATGTGTAATTCAAGAACTAAAGAAATACATACCTAGGGTTCTAAAATTCATGTGATAAACTGACTAATAACATGATAATCTGATTTGGAACATATAATTAATAAATTCATGAAGTTCTGTTGAAGTTCTACAAACCCTAGGTCTGATCATCATATGGGAATGAAGAATCTGACTCAAAACTAGGGAACCAATGGGTGAAAGCAACCCACTAGAAAAATCCCACATACCTAGTGATGAAATTCACAGAAAAATACTTAGATTTCGTGGATGGAATGTAACAACCCTAAAAATGGATAAGATAAGAAATGCTTAATGTGTCAAGAATGCCTATGATTAGACCAGGGTTCACACGGATTGATGCACGTAGAACCAGACCTCGAAAACCTTGCTACAGCCAAGCTGACTAACTTGGGGAGTTAGTTGAGCTTGGAAAGGTTGGGTCCAATCATGTAGGACTCTCGAATACGAAGATTTACTCGAAGGAGTCTTTATTGGACTTAAAAAGGGGAAATCTTAGGTTTGAAGGGTCTAGGGGTAAATGGTCTTTTTCCTGGCTAAGGGTAGTATCGTAATTATCCTAAATATGTAATTAATTATTTAATAATAAGGTGGAAGGGCAATTTGGGGAGAGAGGGCCGAAATTGGGCTCTTGAAGTGAAGTCTTGCTCCACCCAGGTTCGAACCTAGGTGGAAGCAATGAATTAAAGTGATTTTTATTTAAGCTATTGAATTAATGTAATTAATTAATAATTATTATTCATTAGTTAATTTAAAATAAAATAAAAATCAGATTTTTATTAAATAAACAAAACCCTATTGACCAAGTCCTAAAACTAGACTCCTAAGCCTCCTACAACTCCCACTCTCTCACGTTTATCTCTCCACTCTCACGCTCAATCTCTCTTATTCTTTCTCACATATTTTCTATGACAAAATAAGATAAAAAAGCAAAAAAAATAAACCAAGTTCTTCACACTTGAAGAACTCACACGAAATCAGAAGAAAACAAACGTTAATCGCACACTAGGCTAAGGGAGGTTGTCATTCGAGTGGAGTTGACATTGAGGAGGCTTAGACGTGTTCTTGGGTGAAGTTTTTGGGTAGAAAGTCAAGGGTTTAACATAAAAAAGGTATGGGTTTTCTTCTCTCTTGGTCCCTTTCCCAAGAGACCCCTTGAGGTTCATATTATTCAGTCCGAAAACTAGGATTGTTCCCCCTTTGTATGCCCCTGTCACTAGCTCCCAATGAATCGTAGGTTGGGTATGATTGCTGGTAGATTTAGGTGTATGTTATGTTTTCGTGATAAATATGATTATGTTTGTGTAATTGAAATCGTATGAAAGACAACCATGTATTCGAAAGTTTGTGCAAGTGTGTGCATGTGCAAAAATGTTACTGTGAATGAGGTCTTGGGTTAAGGCTTCAAGTTTGATATTGTTTTGGTTGTCATTTTACGTGCATAAACCTACGTAAATCGTGATGTTTATTTAAATGGAAGTGGGGCTGATTTGAGTATCAATATTTTGGCTAAACGAATCCATGAAAATACACCCCAAAAAGTGTTAAATGATTTATGAATTTTCCTAAGTTTTCAAGTGGAAATATTGGTGAAAATAAGCTAAGAAAATGACTAAGTTTCCAGCAAAAATTACAAGTTTAGTTTAGGCTAAAGTGTAGAGGAATAAATCTAGAAATATAATTGATTTTAAAGGGATGAGGCCACCAGGATTCGAACATGTGACCTCATCCGTGAATTTGCCTCAAAAACGTGAAAAGGGAAATGGGGTCAAGGGGAATCGATCTTGGGTGTGCTGGCTAAAAAGTAAGGTACAAGAAAATTAATAAAATAAAATGGGAGGCATGGGAATCGAACCCACGACCTCCAGGCAGTGAATGGAAGCAAAGGAAAAAGAAAAGAAAAGGAATGTGAGGCGTGGGAATCGAACCCACGACCTCAAAGTTGTGAAGGAGAGTAAAGGAGAAAGGGAAAATAAAAAGAAAAGAAAGGTGAGGCATGGGAATCGAACCCACGACCTCAAGGCAGTGAAGGGAGTTAAGGAGAAAAATGAAGATAAAAGAATTGTGAGGCTTGGGAATTGAACCCACGACCTCTAGGTAGGCTGTGAAATAAAAAAAAATAAAGAGAGGCTGTGGGGGTTTGATCCCACAACCTCAAGTTCTACGCGAATTGGAAAAGGAGAATTAAATTTTAAAAAAAATTAAAGGGGCTGTGGGAGTTCGATCCCACAACCCCTCGGCCAAATAAGAGGAGATTCCAAGGACAAAAATAAAGAGGAAATGTTGATGTTGGGGCTCGATCTAGGGTCCCAAGGTCATGTGAACTAAAAATAAAATCAATGAAAAATGTAAGTGTTATCCAAGGGATTCGGACTTGGGTTCCCTTGCCGAAATTCCGTATTGATACAAAAGTTATACATGAATTAAATGTTCAAGAATAATGCCGCCTACTTAGATCGAAATTGAGATCTTGGCATATATACAAGATGCATAAGTCTTGTACTACATAATCTTAGGAAGATATGAGTTACTTAACAAACTATGAATGTAGCCTCATGTCTTGGATGTATAGACCCATAAGTCTAGCATACGTTTAAAGTGAACCTAAGATGTATGTAATGAAATGATGTAACCCTAGAAGGGTTAAGTACGAGTGTAAAACACACTAAATGTCCAAGTGCATTGGCATACGATGAAATGATTATTATGTAATGAAATGATGAAACCCTAGAAGGGTTAAGTAAGAGTGTGAAACACACAAATGGCCAAGTGCATTGGCATATGATGAAATGAACATTCACGTAAAAAGGGGTGAGTAATTATGAAGAGCAAATGTTCTAATGTTAATGAATGTGGTGACAACATGATATGAGGCTAATGTAAAAGATGAGAACAATATCAAATGAGCCTAAGTAAATGTTACAAAAACGTACTCACCTATGAGAGTGTAAAGTTAATGAAGAGACCAGTCTCTATGAACACTCTAACGAAAGTAGTGAGATTAACACACTTAATACTAATGGTGAGATGAGAAATCATCTATTGAGCTATGATGTCCTCATACTAGAAGCCAACTTCCATGACGTATGAGTTAAATGTAATAGAACTTTATACTGAGCACCGATAGACTAGCTATGAGTGGTGATGCATTCTTTCGAGAAGGGCGGAGGTTCACGTAACTCTCATGAGATGAGAATGTCCGGCATGCCGGGTATGGGTCTCCTTATATCTCCTGCTCTTCGAACCAATACTGCCAATATAGGGATCTGGCAGGGTTAAATTCCCATGTACGCTAGCATGTTTTGGGTCACTTTGGCCGGTGATTCCACCTCTTTTCGGTGTGGGGGAGACACTGGATTTCATGATGCTCACATGATCTATGTCGGTTAAAGTTAAAGTTCCCAATGAATGAATGAGGCTAGCCTCAAATGATGCACATAATGAAATGAACGACACCAAAGGTGTTAGGATAGGATAATCAAGAGGTGATCTAGACTCAGGTAATGACACTAGGTTATTCTTGATCATTGCACAGAAAACCCGATGAAAGTCTTAAACTACATCCTAGGTATAGCTGGTGTTCACACTAGCCTACGAACGAAATGAAATGAAGTACGTATGAATGAATGAAGCGGACTCTGTGTTTGATAATGAAGACTCTCTAGTTGAGGTCCCATATGTTGAGACCTCATTTTTAAAGTATTAATGTCAAGTCCATGATTCCAAGGTCTCATGGCATATGAATGAATGTTATAAAAAATGATATGTGCTATATGCAATATGATATATGCTATGTGTAAGATGTTATGTGTTGTGTGCAATATGATAAGTATGATGATGCATGTTACTCTCATGTACTGACTTTCCTAATCTAAATTTGGAAAGCTCACTTACTTTCCTAATCCAAATTTGGAAAGCTCACTGACTTTCCTAATCCAAATTTGGAAATTTCACTAACTTTCCTAATCCCGATTTGGCAAGTCCAGTGACTGGACTTTCCATAATCATGTTGTTTGGAAAGAGCTATTCTTACTCATGCATGTCCTTGGTGTGTGCTTGCATATACCCATACTTAATACAAGTGTGTACTAATCCCATAAAACTCTATATTTTTAGGTGCAGACACATGTGGACGCTAGAGCTTATAGGTTGACGTTGCAGCTATCCATAAGTGAAGCTTTTATTCGGACTTGGTAGGCCCTCATGCTTTCGAGGATGTCTACCGTTATTATGTAGCTTAGATGTAGGCTTTAGCTAGTGGATCATGTTCCACTAGTGTTTCTTTCCACTTTCATTTCAGACTTTGTATTGGTGCCGTTTTGGTAAAAATACGTTTAATGCAATTATGAACTATTTCTTTCATTTGATTATCTCTATATTAGATGGTTGATTTGTGAACGCCCATGATGTTAAGTTTAAAATGTTTAGCATGAAATAAGAAAACAAAAAGTTCAAATTTTCCGCTAAAATTAACCTAGATGAAGTAAGAATGACGTATGTAGGCTTGTCTGCGACCTCTGAGAGGTCAACAATGCTGGTATCGTCTGGGGTCTAGATTCCGGTCGTGACAAAGTCGGTATTAGAGCACTAGGTTAAATTCTGAGGATAATAAGTTCACATCAACCACATTTAGTAGTTTCTAAGTCATGGTAGTGAAGTACACCACTATCCTGAATTAGAGACTGCATGATGCGTAGGAAAATTTCCCCTTTTCTAATCTTACCGTGCTTTTCCTAATGTCTAATTTCTTGGTGTTATGAGCGTGTCTAACATCAATATTTGTTGTTTTCATAGAATTAATACTAGGAGAACCATTGGTCAGAGGAGAGGAGGTGTAGCTGCTGCGGACAATCAGGTTCCACCCCAGGCTCTAGCTGAAGGAGTGGCTATGCTGGTTAACCCAGCTGGGTTGACTGATGCGGAGGTACAGGCATCTCTGGCCGAGATGATATGCAGGCCCACGCTATGACTGCCCAGGTTAACCGGCAGGATGTTTAGAGGGAGAATCCACCGGTTCGTAGCATGTCTGACAGGTTAAGAGACTTCACGAGGATGAATCCTCCTATTTTCACAGGGTCTAAGACTTCAGATGACCCCCAGGAGTTTGTGGATCAGGTACATAAGATTTTGGTGGCTATGGGGGCCACAGATATTGAGAAGGGTGAGATGGCTTCCTATCATCTCAAGGATGTTGCACAGACTTGGTGCAAGATATGGCGGGATAACCGAGCTTTGGGCGGAGTTCTGGTCACTTGGGAGCTGTTTAAGACATCCTTCCTCGAGAGATTCTTTCCTAGGAAGATGAGGGAGGAAAAGGTTGAGGAGTTTATCAACCTTTAGCGGGGATCTATGACAGTCAGGGAGTATTCCCTGAAGTTTGTTAAACTATCCAGGTATGCTACTTTCCTTAGTATCTAACAGCAAGGATGAGATGAGTACTGAAGTTTGTTAAATTATCAAGGTATGCTACTTCCCTTGTATCTAACAGCAGGGATGAGATGAGTAGGTTCCTCACAGGAATCAACGGAGATCTGGAGGAGGAGTGTCGGTCTGCGATGCTCCATAAAAACACGGACCTCTCCAGTTTTATGGTGCATGTACAACAGGTAGAGGACAGCCGCAAGAAGAGAGGCGTTCGTGATGCTAGGAGGCCTAAGCCTCAAGATCAGGCAGGTCCCAGCCATGGAGGCCACAGAAACAACTTTGGCGCAGGTTCAAGAAGGGGTAGCAGAGTTCTGGGAACTCTAATTCTCAGAAGAGTACAACATCTAGAGGAGGCAGACCGGAGCCCAAGAAGGGCAATGGAGGTGAGATGCAGCGTCCCAAAAAGAACTGTGCTAACTGTGGCCGTGCTCACAATGGAGAGTGCATACAGGGCACTAATGCCTGTTTCGGTTGCGGTAAGAGCGGGCACATGGTTAGAGACTGCCCACAGAACAGAGGTCAGGCTGGAGGTAATGCTCAGCCTAGGCCTAATCCACAGGGTGCAGCAATAGCCGAGCCTCCTAAGAGGAACAGTTTCTATGCCCTGAAGGGCAGGGAGGAGCAGGAGAAGTCCGCTGATGTGGTCACAGGTATGCTGCAAGTATTCTCAACTTCTGTTTATGCTTTACTTGATCCAGGGTCTACGCTTTCCTTTGTAACTCCTTTGCTTGCTCTCACTATTGAGATATTGCCTGAAGTTCTGCATAATCTTATAGTGGTTAGTACACCTTTAGGAGAAAATGTAAGAACTGATAGAGTATACAAGGATTGACCAATAGTTGTAAGTGGTAAGACTATGTGTGCAGACTTCGTTGAGTTACCCATGCATGATTTTGATGTTATTCTTGGCATGGACTGGCTTCACAGTTTTTATGCTTGTTTGGATTGTCATAGTAGAGTAGTGAGATTTCGTTTTACTAATGAAGAGGAGCTAGTCTGGGAGGGGTACAACTCGAGTCGTCCTAATCCCTTGATTTCGAACCTTAAGGCCACTAAAATGATGTCCAAGGGGCTATTGTGTCATCTTGTGAGTGTTAATGATTTAGATCATGACATTCCTTCCATAGACTCAGTGCCTGTAGTGAATGCGTTCTTAGATGTATTTCCTGATGATTTGCCTGGAGTCCCTCCCCCTAGAGAGATTTACTTTGGTATCGACTTAGAACCCGATACTAAACCAATTTCAATTCCTCCCTAAAGGATGGCTCCAGCTGAACTTAAGGAGTTGAAGTTGCAGTAAAAGATCTCACTGATTAGGGTTTCATTCAGCCGAGCATATCCCCTTGGGGCGCTCCATTGTTGTTTGTGAAAAATAGGATGGAACCTTTAACAACCCTAAAAATGGATAAGATAAGAAATTCTTAGTGTGTCAAGAATGCTTATGATTAGACCAGGGTTCACACGGATTGATGCGCGTAGAACCAGTCCTCGGAACCCTTGCTACAGCCAAGCCAACTAACTTGGGGAGTTAGTTGAGCTTGCAAAGGATGGGTCCAACCATGTAGGGCTCTCGAATACGAAGATTTACTCGAAGGAGTCTTTACCGGACTTAAAAAGAGGAAATCTTAGGTTTGAAGGGTCTAGGGGTAAAATGGTCTTTTTCCTGGATAAGGGTAGTATCGTAATTACCCTAAATATGTAGTTAATTATTTAATTAATAAGGTGGAGGGACAATTTGGGGAGAGTGGGCCGAAATAGGGCTCTTGAAGTGAAGTCTTGCTCCACCCGGGTTCGAACCTAGGTGGAAGCAACGAATTAATGTGATTTTTATTTAAGATATTGAATTAATGTAATTAATTAATAATTATTATTCATTAGCTGATTTAAAATAAAATAAAAATCAGATTTTTATTAAATAAACAAAACCCTATTGACTAAGTCCTAAAACTAGACTCCTAAGCCTCCTATAACTCCCACTCTCTCACGTTTATCTCTCTACTCTCATGCTCAATCTCTCTTATTTTTCTCACGTTTTCTCTCTGCCAAAATAAGAGTCAAGAGTAGAAAAATAAAGCAAGTTCTTCACACTTGAAGAACTCGCACGAAATCACAAGAAAACAAACGTTAATCGCACACTAGGCTAAGAGAGGTTGTCATTCGAGTGGAGTTGACATTGAGGAGGCTTAGACGTGTTCTTGGGTGAAGTTTTTGGGCAGCAAGTCAAGGGTTTAACGTCAAAAAGGTATGGGTTTTCTTCTCTCTTGGTCCCTTTCCCAAGAGACCCCTTAAGGTTCATATTATTCATTCAAAAACAAGGATTGTTTCCCCTTTTGCATGCCCCTGTCACTAGCTCCCAATGAATCGTAGGTTGAGTATGATTGCTGGTAGATTTAGGTGTATGTTATGTTTTCCTGATGCATATGATTATGTTTGTGTACTTGAAATCGTATGAAAGACAACCCATGTGTTCGATATTTTGTGCAAGTGTGTGTGCTAGTATGTGACAGTGGCTAAGGTTCTCTGTTAAATGCTCCAAAAAGTGTAATGTATTATAGTTGTATTTTTACGTGTTTAAACTGAGGTAAGTCGTGATGATCATATGAAATGTTATGTGGGTGGATTGAGTGAGAAATTCTTGGCTAAACGAATCCATGAAAATGCACCTAAAACGTTATAAATGAACCATGAAATTTCCCTAAGAACTAATGTGTAATTTGATGAAAAAGGTGTAGAAAAATCGTGGAATAAATTTCCAGAACCTGGAAATAGGCTTTAGAAAGAATCTGGATATTTTAGACGTCAAAAAAATTAAAAAAAATAAGTGAGGTCTACAGGGATCGAACCCAGGACCTCACCAAGGCAACCTTAATTAACAAACAAAAAGGAATGTCTCAGGTGGGGCTCGATCTGGGGGGCTGGGATCAGTGAAATTCGCAAGGGAAGAAAAAAAAGGAATAAAGTGAAATGTTGTTGTGGGGTTTCGATCCCACAACACAGAAGACCCCTGTTAATTAAAAAAATATATATGGGGTCATGGGGAATCGATCCCACGCCCCTCAGCGAATGCAGAAACAAATAAAAAGAAAAAAGGGTCGTGGGGAATCGATCCCACGCCCCTCAACGCCTGCAGTAATTAAATAAAAAAAAAGGGGCTGTAGGGGATTGATCCCACAACCCCTTGGTCAGTCGCGAAATAGGAGCATAGGAGAAGGCTTAGAAAGTTCATTAAAAATTATGGGGTCGTGGGGAATCGATCCCACGCCCCTCAGTAAGTTGTAGCAAGCTTAAAAGAGAAAGGAAAATTGAAAAAAAAAAAGAATTATGAGGCGTGGGAATCGAACCCACGACCTTCTAGGCAGATTCAAGGAGAAAAATTAAAAGAAATTAAAGAGGGGCTGTGCGGTTTCGAACCCACAACCCCTCGGCCAAAGGAGAGAAAGTAATAGTAAAGGAAATAAAAAGCAAATGAGGTTGTGGGGGTTCGATCCCACATCCTCTTAGTTCCATTGAACGAAAAATGAAGAGAAAAACAAAGGGAAAAATAAAATGAAGGTGTTGGGGCTCGATCTTGGGTCCCCAAGCCGTGTGGATCAAAACTAAATAAAAAGAAACATGTTAAGTGTTGTCCAAGGGATTGAAAATTGGATTCCCTTGCCCAAATTTCCGTATTGATATATAAGTCATACGTGAATTAAATATCCAAGAATAATGTTGCCTACTTAGATCGAAATCGAGATCTTGGCATACATACAAGATGCATAAGTCTTGTACTACGTAATCTTAGGAAGATATGAGTCACTTAACGAACTATGAATGAAGCCTCATGTCTTGTATGTATAGACCCATAGGTCTAGCATACGTTTAAAAGAAGTGAACCTAAGATGTATGTAATGAAATGATGTAACCCTAGAAGGGTTAAGTACGAGTGTAAAACACACTAAATGGCCAAGTGCATTGGCATACGATGAAATGATTATTATGTAATGATATGATGAAACCCTAAAAGGGTTAAGTAAGAGTGTGAAACACACAAATGGCCAAGTGCATTGGCATATGATGAAATGAACATTCACGTAAAAAGGGGTGAGTAATTATGAAGAGCAAATGTGCTAATGTTAATGAATGTGGTGACAACATGATATGAGGCTAATGTAAAAGATGAGAAAAATCTCAAATGAGCCTAAGTAAATGTTACCAAAACGTACTCACCTATGATAGTGTAAAGTTAATGAAGTGACCAGTCTCTATGAGCACTCTAATGAAAGTATTGAGATTAACACACTTTATACTAATGATGAGATGAGAAATCATATATTGAGCTATGATGACTCATACTAGAAGCCATCATCCATGACGTATGAGTTGAATGTAATGGAACTTTATACTGAGCACCCATAGATTAGCTATGAGCGGTGATGCCTTCTTTCGGGAAGGGCGGAGGTTCACGTAACTCTCATGAGATGAGACTGTCCGGCATGCCGGGTATGGGTCACCTTATATCTCCTGGTCTTCGAACCTATACTGCCAATATAGGGATCTGGCGGGGTTAAATTCCCATGTACACTAGCATGTTTTGGGTCACTTTGGCCGGTGATTCCACCTCTTTTCTGTTTGGGGGAGACACTGGATTTTATGATGCTCACATGATCTATGTCGGTTAAGGTTAAAGTTCCCAATGAATGAATAAGGTCAGCCTCAAATGATGCACATAATGAAATGAACGATACCAAAGGTGTTAGGATAGGATAATCAAGAGGTGAGCTAGACTCAAGTAATGACACTAGGTTATGCTTGATCATTGCACAGCAAACCCGATGAAAGTCTTCAACTACATCCTAGGTATAGCTGGTGTTCACACTACCCTAGGAAAGAAATGAAATGAAGTACGTATGAATGAATGAAACAGACTCTGTGTTTGCTAAAGAAGACTCCCTAGTTGAGGTCCCATATGTTGAGCCCTCATTTTGGGAAGTCTTAATGTCAAGTCCATGATTCCAAGGCCTCATGGCATATGAATGAATGATATGAAAGATGTTATGTGCTATATGCAATATGATATGTGCTATGTGTAAGATGTTATGTGCTGTGTGCAATATGATAAGTATGATGATGCATGTTACTCTCATGGAATGACTTTCCTAATCTAAATTTGGAAAGCTCATTGACTTTCCTAATCCAAATTTGGAAAGCTCATTGACTTTCCTAATCCAAAATTGGAAAGTTTACTAACTTTCCTAATCCCAATTTGGCAAGTCCACTGACTTGACTTTCCATAATCATGTTGTTAGGAAAGAGCTATTCTTACACATGCATGTCCTTGGTGTGTGCTTGCATATACCCATACTTAGTACAAGTGTGTACTAATCCCATACAACTCTATATTTTTAGGTGCAGGCACAGGTGGACGCTAGAGCATATAGGTTGACGTTGCAGATATCCGGACGTGGAGCTTTCATTCGGACTTGGTAGTCCCTCATCCTTTCGAGGATTCTACCGTTATTATCTAGCGTAGATGTAGGCTTTAGCTAGTGGAGCATGTTCCACTAGTGTTTCTTTCCACTTTCAATTCAGACTTTGTATTGGTGCTGTTTTGGCAAAAATACGTTTAATACAATTATGAACTGTTTCTTTCATTTGATTATCTCTATATTAGATGGTTGATTAGTGAACGTATATGATGTTAAGTTTAAAATGTTTAGCATGAAATACGAAAACAAAAATTTCAAATTTTCCGCTAAAATTAACCTAGATGAAGTAAGAATGACGTATGTAGGCTTATCTGCGACCTCTGGGAGGTCAATGACGCCGGTCTCGTCTGGGGTCTAGATTCCGGTCGTGACAAAGTTGGTATCAGAGCACTAGGTTAAATTCCGAGAATAATAAGTTCACATCAACCACATTGAGTAGTTTCTTAGTTATGGTAGTGAAGTGCACCACTATCCTGAATTAAAGACTGCATGATGCGTAGGAAAATTTCCCTTCTTTTGATCTTATCGTGCTTTTCCTAATGTCTAATTCTTGGTGTTATGACCGTGTCTAACATCAATATTTGTTGTTTTCAGAGAATGAATACTGGGAGAACCATTGGTCAGAGGAGAGGAGGTGCAGCTGCTGGGGACAATCAGGTTCCACCCCAGGCTTCAGTTGAAGGAGTGGCTATGCCGGTTAACACAGCTGGGTTGACTGATGCGGAGGTGAGGGCATCTCTGGCCCAGATGGCATAGGCCATCACTATGCAGGCCCAGGCCATGACTGACCAGGTCAACCGGTAGAATGTTCAGAGGGAGAACCCACCGGTTCGTCGCATGGCTGACAGGCTGAGAGACTTCACGAGGATGAATCCTCCTATTTTCACAGGGTCAAAGACTTCAGAGGACCCCCAGGAGTTTGTGGACAAGGTGCATAAGATTTTGGTGGCTATGGGGGCCATAGACACTGAGAAAGCAGAGTTGGCTTCCTTTCAACTCAAGGATGTTGCACAGACTTGGTGCAAGATGTGGCAGGATAGCCGAGCTTTGGGCGGAGTTTCGGTCACTTGGGAGCTATTTAAGACGGCCTTCCTGGAGAGATTCTTAAATAGGGAGATGAGGGAGGCCAAGGTTGAGGAATTTATCAACCTTAAGCAAGGATCTATGACAGTTACTGAGTATTCCCTGAAGTTTGTGAAATTATCCAGGTATGCCACTTCTCTTGTGTCTAAAAGCAGAGACGATATGAGTAGATTCTTGACAGGGATTGCTAAGGATCTCGAGGAGGAGTGTAGGGCAGCTATGCTGCATGACAGCATGGACCTTTCAAGGCTTATGGTCCATGTCCAGCAAGTGGAGGAAAGCACGAAGAGGAAGCACACTAGGTCAGGGAACAGGTCAAGGCAAGCTGAGGAGAATTTTTCAAGGAAGAGTAGTACTGAAATCAGGGATAAGCCCAGGTTTAAGAAGGGACTCTCCCACCAAGGGGAGTCAAGTTCATCCAAGGGTCGCTATGATAGGGATTCCGAGTCAAGAGTTAAAAGAAACAATGAAGTATATACACCTCAGGAGAGACCACCTTACAGGAAGTGTGTCAAACTACATGGAGGAGAGTGTATGATGGGCACTAACGCTTGTTACAGTTGTTGCAAACCGGGTCACATGGTGAAGGATTGTCCGAATAGGAGAAGTCAAGAACAAGGGAAGGAGAGAGTTCAGCCTAATGGTACAAGTGAAGAGGCTCCAAGGAGGCAACGATTCTTCGCACTCAAGTCTAGGGGTACAGGGGAAGGCACTTCTGGTGAAGTCTCGGGTGCGTAGCCTTAATTAGTCTTTCATGTATTTGACTCTGTATGGTGTTTATGCACTAGTATGAGGTTAATATATTTGAGTCATCATGTTGGTTGCTGATTTGTATGACTTATGTTTACTTATGTTGTATGCTTGATGAGACTAGTTTAGGAAAGAGTTCCTTAGTTTATTAATGTGAAGCTACTAGTATGTTTCAAGGATGTGCACCATCATGTTAATATGTAAATCAGATATTAACCAATGGGGAGTATTGAATTACCTATGTATGCATACATTCTATAGATGACTTACTTATTGTTAGTAAAGAGTAGTGTCATTCGGGGACGAATGTTCCTAAGGTGGGGGGGGATAATGTAACAACCCTAAAAATGGATAAGATAAGAAATGCTTAGTGTGTCAAGAATGCCTATAATTAAAATAAAATAAAAATCAGATTTTTATTAAATAAACAAAACCCTATTGACTAAGTCCTAAAACTAGACTCCTAAGCCTCCTATAACTCCCGCTCTCTCACGTTTATCTCTCCACTCTAATGCTCAATCTCTCTTATTCTTTCTCACGTTTTCTCTCTGCCAAAATAAGAGTCAAGAGCAGAAAAATAAAGGAAGTTCTTCACACTTGAAGAACTCACACGAAATCACAAGAAAACAAACGTTAATCGCACACTAGGCTAAGGGAGGTTGTCATTCGAGTGGAGTTGACATTAAGGAGGCTTAGACATGTTCTTGGTTGAATTTTTTGGGCAGCAAGTCAAGGGTTTAACGTCAAAAAGGTGTGGGTTTTCTTCTCTCTTGGTCCCTTTCCCAAGAGACCCCTTAAGGTTAATATTATTCATTCGAAAACTAGGATTTTTTCCCCTTTTGCATGCCCCTGTCACTAGCTCCCAATGAATCGTAGGTTGGGTATGATTGCTGGTAGATTTAGGTGTATGTTATGTTTTTGTTATGAATATGATTATGTTTGTGTACTTGAAATCGTATGAAAGACAACCCATGTGTTCGAAGTTATGTGCAAGTGTGTGTGTGCAAGTATGTGACAGTGGCTAAGGTTCTCTGTTAAATGCTCCAAAAAGTTTAATGTATTATGGTTGTATTTTTACGTGTATAAACTGAGGTAAGTCGTGATGATCATATGAAATGTTATGTGGCTGGATTGGGTGAGAAATTCTTGGCTAAACGAATCCATGAAAATGCACCTAAAACGTTATAAATGAACCAAGAAATTTCCCTATGAACAAATGTGTAATTCGATGAAAAAGGTGTAGAAAACTCGTGGAATAAATTTCCAGAACCTGGAAATAGGCTTTAGAAAGAATCTGGAAATTTTGGAAGTCAAAAATTAAAAAAAAAAATAAGTGAGGTCTGCAGGGATCGAACCCAGGACCTCACCAAGGCAACCTTAATTAATAAACAAAAAGGAATGTCTCAGGTGGGGCTCGATCTGGGGGGCTGGGATCAGTGAAATTCTCAAGGGAATAAAAAAAAGGAATAAAATGAAATGTTGCTGTGGGGTTTCGATCCCACAACACGAACGACCCCTGTTAATTTAAAAAAATATATATGGGGTCGTGGGGAATCGATCCCACAACCCCTTGGTCAGTAGCGAAATAAGAGCATAGGATAAGGCTTATAAAATTCATTAAAAATAATGGGGTAGTGGGGAATCGATCCCACGCCCCTCAGTAAGTTGTAGCAAGCTTAAGGAGAAAGAAAAATTGAAAAAAAAAAGAATGGTGTGGCGTGGGAATCGAACCCACGACCTCCTAGGCAGATTCAAGGAGAAAAATTAAAAGAAATTAAAGAGGGGTTGTGGGGGTTCAAACCCACAACCCCTCGGCCAAAGGAGAGAAAGTAATAGTAAAGGAAATAAAAAGTAAATGAGGTTGTGGGGGTTCGATCCCACATCCTCTTAGTTCCATTGAGCGAAAAATGAAGAGAAAAACTAAGGGAAAAATAAAATGAAGGCGTTGGGGATCGATCTTGGGTCCCCAAGCCGTGTGGATCAAAATTAAATAAAAAGAAACATGTTAAGTGTTGTCCAAGTGATTCGAAATTAGGTTCCCTTGCACAAATTTCCGTATTGATATATAAGTCATACGTGAATTAAATATTAAAGAATAATGTTGCCTACTTAGATCGAAATCGAGATCTTGGCATACATACAAGATGCATAAGTCTTGTACTACGTAATCTTAGGAAGATATGAGTCACTAAATGAACTATGAATGAAGCCTTATGGCTTGTATGTATAGACCCATAAGTCTATCATACGTTTAAAAGAAGTGAACCTAAGATGTATGTAATGAAATGATATAACCCTAGAAGGGTTAAGTACGAGTGTAAAACACACTAAATGGCCAAGTGCATTGGCATACGATGAAATGATTATTATGTAATGAAATGATGAAACCCTAAAAGGGTTAAGTAAGAGTATGAAACACACAAATGGCCAAGTGCATTGGCATATGATGAAATGAACATTCACTTAAAATGGGGTGAGTAATTATGAAGAGCAAATGTGCTAATATTAATGAATGTGGTGACAACATGATATGAGGCTAATGTAAAAGATGAGAACAATCTCAAATGAGCCTAAGTAAATGTTACCAAAACGTACTCACCTATGAGAGTGTAAAGTTAATGAAGAGACCAGTCTCTATAAGCACTCTAATGAAAGTATTGAGATTAACACACTTAATACTAATGATGAAATGAGAAATCATCTAATGAGCTATGATGTCCTCATACTAGAAGCCAACTTCCATGACGTATGAGTTGAATGTAATTGAACTTTATACTGAGCAATGATATACTAGCTATGAGCGGTGATGCATTCTTTCGGGAAGGGCGGAGGTTCATGTAACTCTCATGAGATGAGACTGTCCGGCATGCCGAGTATGGGTCTCCTTATATCTCCTGGTCTTCGAACCTATACTACCAATATAGGGATCTCGCGGGGTTAAATTCCCATATACGTTAGCATGTTTTGGGTCACTTTGGCTGGTGATTCCACCTCTTTTCGGTGTGGGGGAGACACTGGATTTCATGATGCTCACATGATCTATGTCGGTTAAGGTAATAGTTCCCAATGATTGAATGAGGTCATCCTCAAATTATGCACACAATGAAATGAACGATACCAAAGGTGTTAGGATAGGATAATCAAGAGGTGAGCTAGACTCAAGTAATGACACTAGGTTATTCTTGATCATTGCACAGCAAACCCGATGAAAGTCTTAAACTACATCCTAGGTATAGTTGGTCTTCACACTAGCCTACGAAAGAAATGAAATGAAGTACATATGAATGAATGAAGCAGACTCTGTGTTTGCTAAAGAAGTCTCCCTAGTTGAGGTCCCATATGTTGAGCCCTCATTTTGGGAAGTCTTAATGTCAAGTCCATGATTCCAAGGTCTCATGGCATATGAATGAATGATATGAAAGATGTTATGTGCTATATGCAATATGATATGTGCTATGTGTAAGATGTTATGTGCTCTGTGCAATATGATAAGTATGATGATGCATGTTACTCTCATGGAATGACTTTCCTAATCTAAATTTGGAAAGCTCACTGACTTTCCTAATCCAAATTTGGAAAGCTCATTGACTTTTCTAATCCAAATTTAGAAAGTTCACTAACTTTCCTAATCCCAATTTGGTAAGTCCACTGACTTGACTTTCCATAATCATGTTGTTAGGAAAGAGCTATTCTTACTCATGAATGTCCTTGGTGTGTGCTTGCATATACCCATACTTAGTACAAGTGTGTACTAATCTCATACAACTCTATTTTTTAGGTGCAGGTACAGGTGGACGCTAGAGCTTACAGGTTGACGTTGAAGCTATCCGGACGTGGAGCTTTCATCTGTACTTGGTAGGCCCTCATGCTTTCGAGGATGTCTACCCTTATTATGTAGCTTAGATGTAGGCTTTAGCTAGTGGAGCATGTTTCACTAGTGTTTCTTTCCACTTTCATTTCAGACTTTGTATTGGTGCCGTTTTAGCAAAAATACGTTTAATGCAATTATGAACTATTTCTTTCATTTGATTATCTCTATATTAGATGGTTGATTTGTGAACGCATATGATGTTAAGTTTAAAATGTTTAGCATGAAATAAGAAAACAAAAAGTTCAAATTTTCCGCTAAAATTAACCTAGATGAAGTAAGAATGACGTATGTAGGCTTGTATGCGACCTCTGAGAGGTCAACGATGCCGGTCTCATCTGGGGTCAAGATTCCGGTCGTGACAGAACCTTTAGAATGTGTATCGATTTTCGGCAGCTCAACAAAGTCACTATAAAGAATAAGTATCCACTTCCCAGAATAGATGATTTGTTCGATCACCTCCAAGGGTCTAGTTTCTTCTCTAAGATTGATATTCGTTCAAGGTATCATCAGCTTAGGGTTAGGGATGGAGATATCCCAAAGACAACCTTTCATACCCGTTATGATCATTATGAGTTGTTAGTCATGTCATTTGGTCTCACTAATGCACCAGCTGCATTTATGGACCTCATAAACCGTGTCTTCCGTGAATACCTTGATTATTTCGTCATAGTATTCATTGATGAAATCCTCCTCTACTCTAGGACCAAGGAAGAGCATGAACAACATTTGAGACTAACCTTGCAGGTACTTAGACAACATCAGCTGTATGCCAAATTCAGCAAGTGTGAATTCTGGCTTAGATCAGTGACATTCATGGGTCATGTTCTGTCCGATCAGGGTGTAGAGGTGGATCGCAGGAAGACTGAGGCTGTGAAGAATTGGCCAAAACCTCTTACTCCCACTGACATCCGTAGCTTTCTGGGATTGGCTGGTTACTACCGCAGGTTCGTGGAGGGCTTTTCTTCCATTGCTGCCCCACTGATATCTTTGACTAAGAAGAAGGCCAAGTTTGATTGGACGGAGACTTGTGAGAAGAGTTTCCAGGAGCTCAAGGACAGACTCACTTCAGCCCCGCTGCTTACTTTGCCTAAGTGTGGTTAGAATTACACTGTTTACTGTGATGCATCTAGGGTTGCTTTGGGTTGTGTTCTTATGCAGGTTGGTAAGGTGATAGCCTATGGTCCTGACAGCTCAAGGTTCATGAGAAGAATTATCCCACTCATGACCTGGAGTTGGCAGCTGTGGTATTTGCACTGAACCTGTGGAGGCACTACTTGTATGGAGTGCATGTGGATGTGTACACAGACCACAAGAGTCTCTAGTACGTGTTCACACATAGGGAGTTGAATCTACGTCAGCGGAGATGGTTGGATCTATTGAAGGATTATGACATGAATGTTCACTACCATCCAGGTAAGGCTAATGTTGTAGCTGATGCTTTGATCAGGATATGCATGGGAAGTACAGCCCACGTTGAGGATGAGAAGAAGGAGTTGGCGAAAGATGTACATAGACTGGCCAGACTGGGTATGCGATTGGTTGACTCTACTAGTAGGGGTGTTTCAGTTCATCCTAGTGCTGAATTATCCTTGGTAGTTGAATTTAAGCAGGGTCAGCATCTCGATCCTGTGTCGATGGAGCTGAAGGACTCAGTGTTGGTAAAGATGAATGAGTCTTTCGCTTTGGGAGGTGATGGCATACTTAGGTATCAGGACAGGCTGTGTATACCAGATGTGGATGATTTGCGGACCAGGATTGTTGCAGAGGCCCATGGTTCCAGATATTCCATACATCTAGGTTCAACCAAGATGTATCATGATCTTAAGCAGATTTATTGGTGGGATGGCATGAAAAAGGACATTGCAGAATTTGTGGCCAAGTGTCCTAATTGTCAGCAGGTTAAGGCAGAACATCTTAAGCCTGGCGGTCTTACTCAGATTATTGAGGTTTCAACTTTGAAGTGGGAGGCCATTAATATGGACTTCGTGGTTGGTCTTCCGAGGACTAGGAGACAGCATGACTCCATATGGGTTATTGTGGACATGATGACTAAGTCTGCCCACTTTATCCCTGTGAAGTCTACTTACAGAGCCGAGGATTATGCGAGACTCTACATTAATGAGATTGTGAGATGGCATGGGATTCCTTTGTCTATCATTTCAGATAGAGGAGCTCAGTTTACTTCACATTTCTGGAGATCTTTCCAGAAGATCTTGAGAACGGAGGTAAAGCTTAGTACTGCTTTTAATCCTTCAGACTAATGGGCAGGCAGAGCGCACCATTCAGACATTGGAGGACATGTTGAGAGCGTGTGTGATTAACTTTAGGGGTAGCTGGGATGACCATCTGCCTTTGATAGAGTTCTCGTATAATAATAGCTATCACTCCAGCATTGGGATGGCACCGTTTGAGGCACTGTATGGTAGGAGGTGTAGATCTCCGTTGGGTGGTTCAATGTTGGAGAGTCATCTATTTTGGGTCCAGAGATAATTCATGAGGCCTTAGAGAAGGTCATAGTGATTAGGGACAGGTTGGCTACTGCTTACAGTCGGCAAAAGTCATATGCAGATAATAGAAAACGGGTCTTAGAGTTTGATGTTGGTGACCAGGTCTATCTGAAGATATCACCTATGAAGGGGGTGATCACGTTTGGAAGGAAGGGGAAGTTGAGTCCAAGGTATGTTGGGCCATACGAGATCCTACAGCGTATGAGTGAGGTGGCCTATGAGTTAGCATTGCCTGCGGAGCTAGATTCTATCCATCCAGTCTTTCATGTATCCATGTTAAAGAAGTGCCTAGGTGATCCAGCATTGATTCTACCTGTTGAAGGTTTGGGGGTTGATGAAGACTTGTCCTACGAAGAGGTACCTGTAGAGATCTTAGACAGACAGATCAAGCGGCTGAGGAACAAGGAGATTGCCACAGTGAAGGTATTGTGGAGAAATCATCTTTTTGAGGGTGCTACGTGGGAGGCTGAGGCCGATATGATATCCCGCTATCCTCATCTTTTCATCTCTTGAGGTTAGACTTCCTACTCTTAAGTATAAGTTTCCTTATCTCTCCATATTTTTATTGCTATTGCTTGACTGTGCATAGTGATTATGTTATGATCTGACTGGCATTACGCTAGATAGTAGTAGTGTCATTCGAGGACGAATGTTCCTAAGGGGGGGATAATGTAACAACCCTAAAAATGGATAAGATAAGAAATGCTTAATGTGTCAAGGATGCCTATGATTAGACCAGGGTTCACACGAATTGATGCGCGTAGAACCAGACCTCGAAACCCTTGCTACAGCCAAGACAACTAACTTGGGGAGTTAGTTGAGCTTGGAAAGGTTGGGTCCAACCATGTAGGGCTCTCGAATACGAAGATTTACTTGAAGGAGTCTTTACCGGACTTAAAATGCGGAAATCTTATGTTTGAAGGGTCTAGGGGTAAAATGGTCTTTTTCCTGGATAAGGGTAGTATCGTAATTACCCTAAATATGTAATTAATTATTTAATTAATAAGGTGGAAGGGCAATCTGGGGAGAGAGGGCCGAAATTGAACCCGGTCTCGTCTGGGTCTAGATTTCGGTCGTGACATGGAATTGCTGGAAACTTTTTGCATTCTTGAACTAGGGTTCTTGAGCTTTTTCTCCTTTTTTGCTTCTAATTTTGTAACTTTTGATTAATGATTCTGACTTAGGTAAGTTTTAGTTATGTTTCTAGGCTTAAACTGACTAAAATTTGATGATTTAGGGTCAAAATGATGTACCTTAAGGTTTAAACGAAGTGGGAAAAGACTAAAAGACCCCTGGGTAAGTTGCTGTTGACCAAACGACGACCTGGACAGACGGTCCGTTGTTCCATCGACGGGCCGTAGGTAGGGTCCGTAGGTTGGGTCTGTTCGACATGCCTTTACTAAAATGGGCATAATATTTTACTCGGAGCTCTGATTTTAGCAAGGTCAGTGTCTATGGAAAGATAATTTAATTATTTATCTGTCGATATGTCATGGGACACCTAATTCATTAAGTGCTAAGCGTTATGATCATTTGAAGTTGACCCTACTATATTTCCCCCCTAACTGACTGCTAGTTCCCACCTACGGTCGGACCTACGGACCGTGGGTCCACTTACGGACCATGCTGGTCACCCGTGGTCCTTTTCAGAGAGTGGCTGAAGAGAGTCTCAATCGACGGTCACGGACTATGGACCGTTGTCTGACCTACGGACCATAGGTTCGTCCGTCGATTAAGACTTTGCCAATTTTTTTCCAGGCTGAGTTTTTGGGAGTCTCTAACCCCATCGACGGTTGTGCAGGACGGACTGTAGGTCAGGCTACGGTCCATCGATGGTCACATCGGCTGCACATGCAGATTTTTCTAAATAACTATTTTTTGGTCTGTTTTGGCTACGGAGTGTTACTTTCTTGGTGTGTACTGTATTGTTAGTTCTCACCCTTTTCTTGTACACTTGTTGTCACACCCTGGATGTATGGAATATCTGGAACCATGGGCCTTTGCAACAATCCTGGTCCGCAAATCATCCACATTTGGTACACACAGCCTGTCCTGATACCTAAGTATGCCATCACCTCCCAAAGCGAAAGACTAATTCATCTTTATCAACACTGAGTCCTTCATCTCCATCAACACAGGATCGAGATGCTGAACCTGCTTGACTTCAAGTAACAAGGATGATTCGGAACTAGGATGGACTGAAACACCCCCACTAGTAGAGTCAACCAATCGCACACCCAGTCTGGACAGTTTGTGTACATCTTTCACCAACTCCATCTTCTCATCCTCAACGTGGGCTGTACTTTCCATGCTCATCCTGCTCAAAGCATAAGCTACAACATTAGCCTTACCTGGGTGGTAATGAACATTCATGTCATAGTCCTTCAATAGCTCCAACCATCTCCGTTGACGTAGATTCAACTCCCTCTATGTGAACACGTACTGCAGACTCTTGTGGTCTGTGAACACATCCACATGCACTCCATACAAGTAGTGCCTCCACAGATTCAGTGCAAACACCACAACTGCCAACTCTAGGTCATGAGTGGGATAATTCTTCTCATGAACCTTGAGCTGTCTGGACGCATAGGCTATCACCTTACCAACCTGCATAAGAACACAACCCAAACCAACCCTAGATGCATCACAGTAAAAAGTGTAATTCTCACCACACTTAGGCAAAGTAAGCACCGGGGCTGAAGTGAGTCTGTCCTTGAGCTCCTGGAAACTCTTCTCACAAGTCTCCGTCCATTCAAACTTGGCCTTCTTCTTAGTCAAAGATGTCAGTGGGGCAGCAATGGAAGAAAAACCCTCCACGAACCTGCGATAGTAACCCGCCAATACTAGAAAGCTACGGATGTCAGTGGGAGTAATAGGCTTTGGCCAATTCTTCACAGCCTCAGTCTTCCTGGGATCCACCTCCACACCCTGATCGGACATAACATGACCCAGAAAGGTCACTGATCTAAGCCAGAATTCGTACTTGCTGAATTTTGCATACAGCTGATGTTGTCTAAGTACCTGCAAGGTTAGTCTCAAATGTTCTTCATGCTCTTCCTTGGTCCTAGAGTAGAGGAGGATGTCATCAATGAATACTATGACGAAAGAATCAAGGTATTCACGGAAGACTCGGTTTATGAGGCCCATAAATATAGCTGGTGCATTAGTGAGACCAAATGACATGACTAAGAACTCATAATGACCATAATGGGTACGAAAGGCTGTCTTTGGGATATCTCCATCCCTAACCCTAACCTGATGATACCCTGAACGAAGATCAATCTTAGAGAAGAAACTAGACCCTTGGAGCTGATCGAACAAATCATCTATTTTGGAAAGTGGATACTTATTCTTTATAGTGACTTTGTTGAGCTGCCGATAATCGATACACATTCTAAGGGTTCCATCCTTCTTTTTCAGAAACAACACTGGAGCGCCACAAGGGGATATGCTCGGCTTAATGAAACCCTTATCAGTGAGATCTTTTAACTGCAGCTTCAACTCCTTGAGTTCAGCTGGAGCCATCCTGTAGGGAGGAATTGAAATTGGTTTAGTATCGGGTTCTAAGTCGATACCAAAGTGAATCTCTCGAGGGGGAGGGACTCCAGGCAAATCATCAGGAAATACATCTAAGAACTCATTCACTACAGGCACTGAGTCTATGGAAGGAATGTCATGATCTAAATCATTAACACTCACAAGATGACACAATAACCCCTTGGACATCATTTAATTGGCCTTAAGGTTTGAAATCAAGGGATTAGGACGACTCGAGTTGTACCCCTCCCAGACTAGCTCCTCTTCATTAGGTAAACGAAATCTCACCACTCTAATACGACAATCCAAGCAAGCATAACAACTGTGAAGCCAGTCCATGCCAAGAATAACATCAAAATCATGCATGGGTAACTTAACCAAGTCTGCACACATAGTCTTACCACTTACAACTATTGGGCAATCCTTGTATACTCTATCAGTTCTTACATTTTCTCCTAAAGGTGTACTAACCACTATAGGATTATGCAGAACTTCAGGCAATATCTCAAAAGTGAGAGCAACCAAAGGAGTTTCAAAGGAAAGCGTAGACCCTGGATCAAGTAAAGCACAAACAGAAGTTGAGAATACTTGCAGCATACCTGTGACCACATCAGCGTACTTCTCCTGCTCCTCCCTACCCTTCAGGGCATAGAACCTGTTCCTCTTAGGAGGCTCGGCAGCTGCTGCACCCTGTGGATTAGGCCTAGGCTGAGCATTACCTCCAGCCTGACCTCTGCTATGTGGGCAGTCTCTAACCATGTGCCCACTATTACCGCAACCAAAGCAGGCATTAGTGCCCTGTCTGCACTCTCCACTGTGAGCACGGCCACACTTAGCACAGTTCTTTTTGGGACGCTGCATCTCACCTCTATTGCCCTTCTTGGGCTCAGGTCTGCCTCCTCTAGGTGTTGTACTCCTCTGAGAATTAGAGTTCCCCAAACTCTGCTGCCCCTTCTTGAACCTGGGCCGCTCACGGACGCCAAAATTGTTCTTATGGCCTCTATGGCTGGGACCTGCCTGATCTTGAGCCTTCGGCGTCCTAGCATCATGAACGCCCCTCTTTTTGCGGCTGTCCTCTACCTAATGGACATGCACCATCAATCTAGAGAGGTCCATGTTATCATGGAGCATCGCAGACCGACACTCCTCCTCCAGATTTCCGTTGATTCCTGTGAGGAACCTGCTCATCTCATCCCTGCTGTTAGATACAAGAGAAGAAGCATACCTGGATAGTTTAACAAACTTCAGGGAATACTCCCTGACTGTCATAGATGCCTGCTTAAGGTTGATAAACTCCTCAACCTTTGCCACCCTAATCTCCCTAGGAAAGAATCTCTCCAGGAAGGGTGTCTTAAACAGCTCCCAAGTGACTTGAAATCCGCCCAAAGCTCGGCTATCCTGCCACATCTTGCACCACATCTTGCACCAAGTCTTGCAACATCCTTGAGCTGATAGGAAGCTAGCTCAGCCTTCTTAATATTTGTTGCCCCCATAGCCACAAAAATCTTATGTACCTCATCCACAAAATCCTGGGGGTCCTCTGAAGTCTTAGACCCTGTGAAAATAGGAGGATCAATCCTCGTGAAGTCTCTCAACCTGTCAGCCATGCTACGAACCGGTGGGTTCTCCCTTTGAACATCCTGCCGGTTAACCTGGGCAGTCATAGCTTGGTCCTGCATAGTGATGGCCTGTGGCATCTGGGCCAGAGATGCCCGCACCTCCGCATCAGTCAACCCAGCTGGGTTAACCGGCATAGCCATTCCTTCAGCTGGAGCCTAGGGTGGAACCTCATTGTCCCCAGCAGCTGCACCTCCTCTCCTCTGACCAATGGTTCTCCTAGTATTCATTCTCTGAAAATAACAGAGATTGATGTTAGACACGCTCATAACACCAAGAAAGTAGACATTAGGAAAAGCACGATAAGATCAGAAGAAGGGAAATTTTCCTACGTATCACGCAGTCTCTAATTCAGGATAGTGGTGCACTTCACTACCATGACTTAGAAACTACTCAATGTGGTTGATGTAAACTTATTATTCTCGAAATTTAACCTAGTGCTCTGATAACAACTTTGTCACGACCGGAATCTAGAACCCAGATAAGACCGGCGTCGTTGACCACTTAGAGGTCGCAGACAAGCCTACATACGTCATTCTTACTTCATCTAGGTTGATTTTAGCAGAAAATTTGAACTTTTTGTTTTCTTATTTCATGCTAAACATTTTAAACTTAACATCATGGGCGTTCACAAATCTACCATCTAATATAGAGATAATCAAATGAAAGAAACAGTTCATAATTGCATTAAATGTATTTTTGCCAAAACGGCACCAATACAAAGTCTGAAATAAAAGTGGAAAGAAACACTAGTGGAACATGCTCCACTAGCTAAAGCCTACGTCTAAGCTAGATAATAACAATTGACATCCTCAAAAGCATGAGGGCCTACCAAGTCCGGATGAAAGTTCCACGTCCGGATAGCTGCAACGTCAACCTCTAAACTCTAGCGTCCACCTGTGCCTGCACCTAAAATTATAGACTTGTATGGGATTAGTACACACTTGTACTAAGTATGGGTATATGCAATCACACACCAAGGACATGCATGAGTAAGAATAGCTCTTTTCTAACAACATGATTATGGAAAATCAAGTTAGTGGACTTGCCAAATTGGATTAGGAAAGTTAGTGAACTTTCCAAATTTGGATTAGGAAAGTCAGTGAGCTTTCCGAATTTGGATTAGGAAAGTCAGTGAGCTTTCCAAATTTGGATTAGGAAAGTCATGCCATGAGAGTAACATGCATCATCATACTTATCGTATTGCACACAGCACATAACATCTTACACATAGCACATATCATATTGCATATAGCACATAACATCTTTTATAACATTCATTCATATGCCATGAGACATTGGAATAATGGACTTGACATTAAGACTTTCCAAAATGAGGGCTCAATATATAGGACCTCAACTAGGGAGTCTTCATTAGCAAACACAGAGTCTGCTTCATTCATTCATACGTACTTCATTTCATTTCGTTCATAGGCTAGTGTGAACACCAACTATACCTAGGATGTAGTTTAAGACTTTCATCGTGTTTGCTGTGCAATGATCAAGAATAACCTAGTGTCACTACTTGAGTTTAGATCACCTCTTGATTATCCTATCCTAACACCTTTGCTATCATTCGTTTCAATATGTGCATCATTTGAGGCTGGCCTCATTCATTCATTGGGAACTTTAACTTTAATGGATATAGATCATGTGAGCATCATAAAATCCATTGTCTGCCCCATACCGAAAAGAGGTGGAATCACCGGCCAAAGTGACCCAAAACATGCTAGCGTACATGGGAATTTAACCCCGCTAGATCCCTATATTGGCAGTATAGGTTCGAAGACTAGGAGATATAAGGAGACCCATACCCGGCATGCCGGACAATGTCATCTCATGAGAGTTACGTAAACCTCTGCCCTTCCCGAAAGAAGGCATCACCGCTCATAGCTAGTCTATCGGTGCTCAGTATAAAGTTCCATTACATTCAACTCATACGTCATGGAAGTTGGCTTCTAGTATGAGGACATCATAGCTCAATAGATGATTTCTCATCTCAACATTAGTATTAAGTGTGTTAATCTCAATACTTTCATTAGAGTGTTCATAGAGACTGGTCTCTTCATTAACTTTACACTCTCATAGGTGAGTACGTTTTGGTAACATTTACTTAGGCTCATTTGAGATTGTTCTCATCTTTTACATTAGTCTCATATCATGTTGTCACCACATTCATTAACATTAGCACGTTTGCTCTGCATAATTACTCACCCTTTTTTTTACGTGAATGTTCATTTCATCATATGCCAATGCACTTGGCCATTTGTGTGTTTCACACTCTTGATTAACCCTTCTAGGGTTTCATCGTTTCATTACATAATAATCAATTCATCGTATGCCAATGCTCTTGGCCATTTAGTGTATTTCACACTCGTACTTAACCCTTCTAGGGTTACATCATTTCATTACATACATCTTAGGTTCACTTATTTTTAAACGTATGCTAGACTTATGGGTCTATACATACAAGCCATGAGGCTTTATTTCATAGTTCTTTAGGTGACTCATATATTCCTAAGATTATGTAGTACAAGACTTATGAATCTGGTATGTATGCCAAGATCTCGATTTTGATCTAAGTAGGTGGCATTATTCTTGAACATTTAATTCACGTATGACTTATGTATCAATACGGAATTTGGGGCAAGGGAACCCAAGTTCGAATCCCTTGAACAACACTTAATATTTTCTTTTTCTTTTCTTTAATTTCGGTCATTTAAGGCGTTTGTATCCGAGATCGAGCCCCAACAGCATCGCCTCTTTTCTCTTTATTTTTCTTTTACTCGTTTGGGACTGAGAGGTTGTGGGGTCGAACCCCCACAACCTCCTTATTTTATTTTCTTTTAAATGTTGACTATTTCTGAGTTGGCAGTGAGGTTGTGGGATCGAACCCCCACTACCTCACTTTATTTTCTTTTTATTTCGCGCCTTTTGGCCTAGAGGTCTTGGGTTCGATTCCCACGCCTCACTTTTTTTTTCTTTTTTTTTTCATTTTTCCTTTCTCCTTTAAACTTGCTACAGCTTACTGAGGGGCGTGGGATCGATTCCCGACGACCCCATAGTTTTTAATGAATTTATTTAACCTTCTCATATGCTCCTATTTTGCTACTGACCAAGGGGTTGTGGGATCGATCCCCCACAGTCCCCTTTTTTTAACTTAATTACTGCAGGCGTTGAGGGGCGTGGGATCGATTCCCCACGACCCTTTTTTCTATTAACTTTTGCATTCACTGAGGGGCGCGGGATCGATTCCCCACGACCCCATATATTTTTTTAATTAGCAGGGGTCTTCCGTGTTGTGGGATCGAAACCCCCACAACAGCATTTTATTTTATTTCTTTTTTTTTCTTCCCTTGCGAATTTCACAGACCCCAACCCCCAGATCGAGCCCCACATAATACATTCCTTTTTGTTTATTAATTAAGGTTGCCTTAGTGAGGTCCTGGGTTCGATCCCTGCAGACCTCACTTTTTTTTTTTTTTAACGTCCAAAATATCCAGATTCTTTCTAAAGCCTATTTCCAGGTTCTGGAAATTTATTGCACGATTTTTCTGCACCTTTTTCGTCAAATTACACATTAGTTCTTAGGGAAATTTCATGGTTCAATTATAATGTTTTAGGTGCATTTTCATGGATTTGTTTAGCCAAGAGTTTCTCACTCAATCCAGCCACATAACATTTCATATGAACATCACGACTTACCTCAGTTTATACATGTAAAAATACAACCACAATAAATTAAACTTTTTGGAGCATTACACAGAGAATATTAGTCACTGTAACATGCTTGCACACACACACTTGCACATAATTTCGAACACATGGGTTGTCTTTTATACGATTTCAAGTACACAAAGATAATCATATTCATCACAAAAACATAACATACACCTAAATCTACCAGCAATCATACGCAACCTACGATTCATTGGGAGCTAGTAACAGGGGCATGCAAAGGGGGAACAATCCTAGTTTTCGGACTGAATAATCTAAACCTTAAGGGGTCTCTTGGGAAAGGGTCCAAGAGAGAAGAGAACCCATACCTTTTTGACGTTAAACCCTTGACTTTCTGCCCAAAAACTTCACCCAAGAACACGTCTAAGCCTCCTCAATGTCAACTCCACTCGAATGACAACCTCTCTTAGCCTAGTGTGCGATTAACGTTTGTTTTCTTGTGATTTCGTGTGAGTCCTTCAAGTGTGAAGAACTTGCTTTATTTTTCTGCTCTTGACTCTTATTTTTTCAGAGAGAATACGTGAGATATAAGAAGAGAAATTGAGCATGAGAGTGGAGAGATAAACGTGAGAGAGTGGGAGTTGTAGGAGGCTTAGGAGTCTAGTTTTAGGACTTAGTCAATAGGGTTTTGTTTATTTAATAAAAATCTGTTTTTTATTTTATTTTAAATCAGATAATGAATAATAATTATTAGTTAATTACATTAATTCAATAGCTTAAATAAAAATCACTTTAATTCATTGCTTCCACCTAGGTTTGAACCTGGGTGGAGTAAGACTTCACTTCAAGAGCCCAATTTCGGCCCTCTCTCCCCAAATTTACCCTCCACCTTAGTACTTAAATAATTCATTATATATTTAGGGTAATTACGATACTACCCTTATCCAGGAAAAAGACCATTTTACCCCTAGACCCTTCAAACCTAAGATTTCCCCATTTTAAGTCTGGTAAAGACTCCTTCGAGTAAATCTTCGTATTCGAAAGCCCTACATGGTTGGACCCAACCTTTCAAAGATCAACTAACTCCCCAAGTTAGTTGGCTTGGCTGTAGCAAGGGTTCCGAGGTCTGGTTCTACGCGCATCAATCCGTGTGAACCATGGTCTAATCGTAGGCATTCTAGACACATTAAGCATTACTTATCTTATCCATTTTTAGGGTTGTTACATCTTCACCTCTCACCCTAAGTTGGTGATATCCCGACCTTAAGTCAATCTTGTAAAAGTAACTAGCGCCTTGGAGTTGATCAAATAGATCATCAATCCTAGGGAGAGGATACTTGTTCTTTATGGTGACCTTGTTGAGTTGGAGATAATCAATGCACATTCTAAGGGACACATCCTTCTTCTTAACAAACAAGATCGGAGCACCCAATGGGGAATTACTAGGTTGAATGAAACCCTTGTCTAGTAAATCTTTAAGTTGGAGCTTCAACTCTTTTAATTTAGTCAGAGCCATCCTATATGGAGGAATTGAAATGGGATTCGTATCCAGTAATAAATCAATGACAAAGTCAATTTCCCGTTCGGGAGGAACTCTTGAAAGGTCATTAGGAAAAACCTCTGGGAATTCTGTCACTACAGGGACTGACTCAATAGAAGGAATTTCACATTCTAGGTCCTTAACCCTCACCACATGGTATAAACAACCCTTGGCTATCATCTTACAAGCCTTCAAACAAGAAATGATTTGACCCCTTAGCATAGAATTTCCCCTCTTCCACTCTAAAATGGGTTCATTAGGGAATTGAAACTTCACTACCCTTGTTCTACAATCTATGGAAGCAAAACAATCATGGAGCCAATCCATACCCAAGATGATATCAAAATCAAACATGTCAAGTTCTACCAAATCAAAAAGAGTAACTCTATTGGGCAGCATCACAGGACATTTCCTATAGACTCTTTTTGCAACTATAGAGTCACCCATTGGGTACAAACCAAAAAGGGTTCAATCAAAACATCGGGAAGTACATCAAACTTCCTAGCTACCAAAGCTGTAACAAAAGAAAGAGTAACACCTGGGTCAAGCAAAGAACAAACATTAACATAGAAAACTTGTAACATACCCGTCACAATGTCGGGAGAGCTTTCTTGTTCACCCCTAGCCTTGAGTGCATAGAAACGGTTCCTTTTTGGAGCTTCAGAATTAGGACCGCTTGATTGAGCTTGGACATTCCCCTTCACTTGACTTCTCACATTAGGACAATCCTTCACCATATGTCCACCCTTCCACAAGCATAGCAATTATTAGTTCCAACAAGGCATTCACCCACATGTTTCTTACCACACTTACTACAAGTTGGTCTTTCTCTTGGTGGATCAACATTTCTCCTTTTTTGAGGTTTAGAATTAGATCCCCTATCATTGCGATTCTTGGAGAAATTTGAAGGAACCTAGTTTGAAAACCTCTTCTTAAACTTAGGCTTGTCTTGAACATCAAACCAACTCTTAGAAGAACCACTTCCAAAAGACTTTACCTTCTTAACTTCCCTATTTCTCTTCCTTAGACGACTTTTCTCAACTTGTTGAACATGAACCATCAACCTAGAAAGATCCATATTGTCATGAAGCATGGCTGCACAATATTCTTCTTCAAGCTCTTCAGATACGCCCGTTACATAATGGCTCATTTCATCCCTAGCATTAAAAACCAAAGAAGAAGCATATTTGGACAACATAATAAATTTCAAGGAGTATTCCTTAACACTCATACCTCCTTGACGAAGGTTGATGAACTCCTCTACCTTAGATTCTCTTTGTTCCCTTGGAAAGAATCTGTCAAGAAAGGCCTTTTTGAAGATCTCCCAAGTCACGGAACCATCTCCCTAAGCCTGATTATCCTTCCACTGGTTGTACCATGTCTGAGCCACGTCCTTGAGTTGATAGGTTGCAAGCTCAGACTTCTCAGTAGTACTCACCCCCATAGCAAACAAAATCTTGTAGACCTCATCAAGGAAATCTTGGGGGTCTTCATCAACTTTTGATCCAAAGTATATGGGAGGATTCATTTTCGTAAAATCTCTCAAATGGCTAGCCATAGTACTAGCATGTTGGTTCTCTCGAGGTGCAACCTCCATGTTAGCTTGAGCCGTAATGGCTTGAGATTGGGTGATGATGGCTTGGGCCATTTGTAATAGGTCTGCCCTCACCTCACCATTCGGCATAGCTGGAGGATTCACTGGAACTTGATCATTTGCAGCAGCTTGGACTTGAGGAGCATTTCGATTGCCTTAAGGAGTAGCTCCCGCATTCGCAATTTTTTCTCCTATTTTTCTCGCGGCTGTCATTCTTGTGTTCATCGCCTATAACCACAAGAAAGGGATTAAATGGTAAATGACACATAGTGTCAAAACTCTAAAGGCACGACATAGGAGTATCAAGAAAAAGAGAAGTTTCCTAGTCATCTTATAGCCTCTTATCCATAATTGTGGCGCGCTTCACAACCATGAACAAGACACTAGGTAATGTGGTTTAGTGAGACATTGATCTGAATGATATTTAAACTTGTGCTCTGATACCAAGTTTGTCACACCCGGAGAGCATACCCCAGATGAGATCGGCGTTATTGTCCTCTCAGAGGACTCGGACAAGCCCTTTGCATTCATCATAACATTTGATCAGTAAAAATAAAAATTTTACATTCTACTTGAAGTATACTTAGAATTCATACTTAACATTCATAAGACATACGATATTCTAAAAAATTGTCTCACATATATAAAACCATCTAAGGAGTGCAAATATGGACTTAGCCAATATATAGTCAATATGCCATATAGGCCTTAATACAAAATAATCCAAACAAACATAATGGAAACAGGATATTCCTAAAACTACTAAGTCTTCATAAGCTGGAATATGAAAGATATCAACCCTGAACATGAGGACCTACCAAGACTTGGAGAAAGAGTTCCACGCTTCTTCAAATCGACCTCCTTAAACTTCAATGGCCGGAACCTACCGTTGTAGTAATATAACGTAATGGGGTTAGTACGCCACATGTACTAATTATGGGTATATTCACATAACATTTAAGGACATGCATGAAAAAGGATTATTTATCATCTATTT
This sequence comes from Solanum sitiens, assembly GCA_016801875.1. Lineage (NCBI taxonomy): Eukaryota > Viridiplantae > Streptophyta > Magnoliopsida > Solanales > Solanaceae > Solanum > Solanum sitiens. The sequence goes on along the minus strand of JABWTJ010000039.1, from coordinate 2,221,431 downwards.
AGAAAACGTGCTAAGTCATATGAAAATCTTCAATGCACATACCATGTAACATATACAAGTTAAGGATTCCATCAACTTAAAGCATGATCATAATCGAAGACGTATTATCATAGAGTCATAATAACTTTTCATATTCATTAGATCACATAACATAGCATATAAAACACTTACCAATGATCCCATCCCCAACCTATAAGTGCAATGGTCATGTGAAGCCCCATAAGCCCACACAACCAAGTAGATAAGATAGAAGACCATAAGTAGAGATTTGCTTCATATAAGTTGTAACATAAGTAGTCATCACTTCATTTAACAATATAACCCAATAACATATTCATCATAAACACCAACATCATTTAAGAGTAACAACATTTATCATAAGAATCATACCTTTCATGTTATCATATTACATGAGAACAATCTCCTAGGACTTCCCTTAGAGTCAACTTGTGCAATATCTAGGTAGAGTCCCATACCCCTATCTATACTAAGTAAACTCTTCGAGTCACCCTAGTCAATGTTAATTTACTTGTCTTTCATTTTACATGAGGGAACATTTGCCTTAACCGACATAGACCATGTGAGCTAAACATGGAATCCGGTGTCATAAAACCCCACACCAAAAAAAGGTGGTTTACCGGCCAAAGTAGAACCTAACATGACATAACTTTCTAGGTGGATCCACTAGCTAGTATCCTATGGTGGCAACATAGTTCAAGAACAAGGAGATGTATTAGAGACACATAGTTCCACATTACATGGCAGCCTCTATCTCATGAGAGTCATTGTGAACCTACCTTCCAACAATGGAATGGACACCTCTCATATCTAGTTCATAGGTGCTTATGTTAAGTCCCTTTCTTGAATAACCTTTAAGTTGTCTTTTATCATAAACTTATCATAGGTTATAGGAGATTAACTCCTTGTATAAACATGATCATGAGCTCTTTAGGATTTGATGAGAATTTTGTTTAATCAAAACCCTTTGTATGTGAGATTAACATAACATAGTCATCTTGTGTAAAGCATACAAGGTATCTTGCATTTTTCGTGTTGTTATCATGATCTCACAAGTAACCTGTTCATAGCCCAACATATACATATATCAACATCATATATATACTTCCATATTATAACATCATGTTTTATAGGCTAACATAAAGATTATAGAGTAATCACAACTTTAGAGGACTTACCTCTTGTTTCCAGGAACTTTATTCAAGAACTTACGTTCAACTTACAACATTCATAATCATAACATAGTGAAATACTCAATAGCATAATCAAGAACAACTCTTCAAAACATGTGAAAGACCAATCCGTAATATAGAATAAGGGAAGGGGTCATTTAAGAGTTTATTCTAGTCTTAGTTTCAATCCCTACGTTTACATGTCATCAAGTAGTAAAAACAACCATATGAAACCATCAATTAGATAAGAACATGTTTCACACGAAATTCAATCATAACTAGCCACATACTCATCAATTCGTGTGAAATAGACCATAGAAAACACTTACTTTTCATCAAAAATCATAAATCTAGGGTTAGGAAGAAAATTCATTTTGTAGAGTAAAAACCCTAGTATTTGAAGTTCTTGAAAACTTATCTTGAAAGGAATCTTGGGGAAAGGAATCTCAAGAGTTTAAAACCCATACCTTATAGATGAATAATCCACAAAAATTGGATGAAAAGCTTGAAGTCTTTGTCTTCTTCCTTATGCTCTTTGTGTTTTTCAATAGAGTTTGGAAAAGAGAGCGTTCTTGAGAGAGATGGGAGAAACTTGTTTTAATCTGATTTGTACGTATAAAAGTGGTCTAAGACTGACCTAATATACATATAGTCTTCCTATGGATTACCTAAAAGACCCTCCACTTAAATGGGTCTTTTGATGAAGTTAAATTACCAAAATACGACTTTAACGATTCTGGAAGTAGCTGTGCGTCGTGGGGCCAAATCCCATAATTTTTATTAAATTTTGAGTTGAGCAGTGAGGTGCATGTCCGCCTCGCGTCTCAAGGCTGCCTCTCAAATCTTGAGGCAGAAACATGCGTGACAGCCACGCGTCTCACACTTTAAGTCCCAATCTTGTTCGCGCAGGCTTCTTTGGCAGCCTGCCTAGCCATGTTGGGGTCTACCCCAAGCACCGTTTGGGTGGTCCTTGGGGTGTCGTTACTAGACGTTTGGACCCTTTGTACTACATACTACCTATCCAATGTCTCTTTCCAATTTTTGGAATTAATTTGAAACTTCAAAACCTTCACCAAACATAGGGACGTCAACTAGTTCGAATTAGCTAGTTTTCGAACGTCAAGGTCTTTCTTAGTCGTTTTGGTTCTAACCTTTTTACAAATGAGTTTATTACATTAATATAGTTCGGTAAACATCATTTTAAATATTATTTAATAGATTAAGCTTTAGTCTAAGTCATGGCATTTCCGGAGTGTTTCACTTGTGTTGGTTCCCAGTCCACACTCGCATGATCTTCTTTTTTCTCCTATCAGTGGAGTGTTGTTGAAGGATCTGAGAGGTAGTTATTTTTGATCTAGATGACCCTCTTTACTTATATTTAAGGCTTTGTTCTACTTGAAAAACAAAGATTGAGACTTGTATTTATCTTTCAAATTCATTAATTTCATCAGTGGCTTGTACATGTGACAACCACATTTTAGGGAATTGAATAAAATGAATAATATTTTGGGCTTTGTATTATTATACATTATTATATATGTTTATTCTTTCATTTTTATTGTATATAGGGCAGGTTGTCATTGTAGGAATAGAAAAGTGTCATTACATCCATTTTTTAAGTGATCACAAAATCGTAGAAGAGCCAAAGTTCATAAGACTCAAGTGTGCACAAACTAAGTCTTAGTAAAGTCTTGAGGATCTGAACGGATACGTGTGGACTTATCTTAAATAGGCTACAAAGATTGTTAGGTAACGTCCTTTTATTTAAAATTTATTATATGCCTGGTAACCTTCGCTAGTGTTGAGCTTTCGCGAGATGTTTTAGTAGATCGAAGACAAGAGCTTCTGTTTCCGTTGGTAGAGGCGAGTAGTTTTTGAGACAACTATAGGGGTAAAGTCCATGGTCGTGGAAAATCACTACGTATAAGTCCTGCCCGAGGAGTTCCACCAGCAAGAGGTAGAGCTAGAGAGGCTTCTCAAGAGCCACGTTTTAGGTTGTTGAGGATCAGGTTCCTCCCGAGTTTGGATCTCCGTTGTTTCAAGTTGTTGAGGATGCTTGGTGTGATAGAGATACTTTATCTTGTGGCGCACACCCTAGGTCAACAACATACTCCAGATATTCATGCTTAGGTGGGACAACCACTAGTGGTTCCTACTCCGGTTGTTGGTGCACAAATTGCTCCTAATGTTTTTTTGACATCGGCAGATCAACAGTGGTATGATATGTTTCAGAGGTTGAAACAACCCCATTTCAGGGTGGTAAGCATGTGTAAAAGCTCTAACTTTTAATATTTCTAAAGAGAAGTTTGTACAAGTCATTCATAAGTTTTGAGTTTTAGGTAAACTCCAAACAATCATATCTCATAGCATATAAGAAATTAGGTGGCCCATTACCTTTTAAATTAAAGGACTTAAAGTCCTCATAGCAAAGTCGCATAGTTTGCTTAATTTTGAGATTGAAGTAAAAATGTATGCCTATTTTAGTGAAACATCTTTTTAAAGGTCATCTCAATCATTTTTAGAAGGGTAGTTTGGTATTTTACTATTTTTTCTAATCCGAACCACATTTATCTTCACCCCAAATAAGGGTCTAATCAATGTTAAACCACCTTTTAACGTTCTTCAAGATTCCATTGATTTTCGCCAAGAAAGTTATTCTTTCATGGTATGTAAGTATTCTTATAGTGTTGGACTTTTTCGTAATCACGCCCTACATCTGAATTTTGCCAAGAAATCATTACATTTAAAGGATTCACTCGTAGTTGTTGATATTTAGTTCAATTCTTTAAAAGTGTATGTTTTGATTCTTTTGTTTTATGAATGTTATAATGTTGTTCATCAAAAGTATCACATGGAGCCTATTGATTTAGTAAAGTTATGTTTTCAAATGGAATTGTATGAAAGTTCTACTGTTTTGGTTTTTTTTGGATCTGAGAAAAAAAGAAGAAGGTAGGAACAATTTCCCAATTCAAAACTAATTTGGGGTCTTACAGTTCAGGCCTTGGGTGACACGCCAGCAGTGCGCCAAGGCCTCAGTTATGAAGTTCAAGGCCTGGTGCCCTGTGCCATACAAATGCATGTAAGTAATACATTTAGAAGAGTACTTAAGAGAAGTAGTAGCCCCCATTCTTTTTAAAAGGTGAATTTAATATAGTTAATATTGATTATTTTAGGAGTAGAATCGAGCAACGAATTGGGTTAGAGTCTTTTACGGCTTAAAAGTCCCATAAAACTATAAAGCCTATGTAGGATAGAATAGCATCGATTATTAATTGGACTCCTCACTACCTCTGATAAGGAATATTATATGTATTCATAGTCACAATATGCACCGACAACGTATATGATGGCCCTTGCAATGCGGGCAAAACGTTGTATCATTACGAGGCTCATGGTAATGGTTGTAGTTTAGAGAAACTCCCCAAAATTAAACTACATTATTTTAACATTGTTTCTATTGCATATATTATTGTGAGTATTCATGGGTTTTTATGTCTTATTCATGTATTGATATATCGTTGAGTTTCTCCCCCAATTAAGTTATTGTTTAATTAAGTCTTATTACATACTCATACATTCAATGTAATGATGTCGTTCGACCTGCATCTTTTATGATGCATATATAGGTGTTCAGGATCATTAATATCTGTTGTGTTGAGATCACCTTACACTCGTAGATTTTATTTGGTGAGACCTACTGGCTTCCGGGAGACTTCATTTTTCTTTAAATTTTAGTAGTAGTTGAGATGTCGCGGTTTTTTTGTGACATCTATCTTGAACTATTATATGTTTCATTTATGGAAATAATTTTATATGGGTTTGCTTAGGGATAAAAAATGGTTCTTCAGATTCTGACATGTTAAGGCGTAGCCTCGGGTCGTAACAGGATGCTCATGAGTTCTTGAACTTGTGCCATGAGATATTTGAGGCTGTTGGTATGGTGGATTCTCGTGGCATCCGACTTGTTTACCTTCAGCTTCGTAGTGCTTGAGAGTGGTGGAGGGATTTTGTGAGGTCTAGACCAATTGCATCTCATATAGAAGACTGTGATGTATTTTCTAATGCTTTCTAGGAATGCTTTATTTCTTAGAGCGTGGGAGAGGAGTGTCATATGAGATTTGAGAGAGGGGTTCAGGGAAATTTGTTTGTCACCGAGTATCAGACCCATTTCTATGGCCTTTCTAGGATTGATTTTATTAATGTTCTTGATGAGGTAGAGATATTTCCCTGGTATGTGAGAGGGTTGACTTTCTCCATCAAGTCTTATGTGTTCAGGGTAGCCAGAGGGGGGGATTTTTTCCGGTCTATTGAGAGCACTACCATGAAGGAAAAGTTGATGGTCTTAGAGGATTTTCGGCATCCCTAAATGGCTCATCTTCTGTTAAATATTATGGTACCTCATCTAAAGGTAGAGTTTCACATAGAGGTAGTTTCTTCTTTTAACGTCGTGGACCGGTTCATGCTTCCATATTAACAGTTGAGAGTGGTAAGTCAGCTCGAGGTTTTTATGGCTCTGGCCAAGGTAGGTATGATAGACTATCTAGTGTGCAAGATACGTTGCATGTGCCGATATATTGCTTCACTTCTGGGGATCAATGTCATATAATGAAACAATGTCCTATAAAGACTTATAAATGTCATCATTGTCCTTTATTAGTTGTTCCAGGTAGGGACCAGTGCCTCTAGCTAGGAGTCGAGGTATAGATCAGAACGATAATGGTGGCATGACTTCAGGGATAATCGAGCTTCATAGGGTGGTGGTAGAGGTTCTACACAGGCAACTGGTGGCTAAGATTGTCAGTGCTATGCATTTCGAGGTTTGACTAAGGCTGATACTTCTAATTCTTCGATCACATGTATCGTCCCGATTTTCCATCGACCTACATTTGCATTTTTTATCTGGGATCCAATTTCTTGGATGTGTCTCCCTTTTTTTCCTAGTTGGATTTGATTTGATGTTTGGTTACATGCCTCTGCCTATTCTTTTTTCTACAAGAATAGGTGAATTCTTAGTGGTGGATTGATTGTATCGATCCTCTCTTGCTTCTTTGGTTGGGTATATAGGGTACTTGGGTAGACCTGATTATCTTGGGTATGGCAAACTTTGAAATTATCTTTGGTATTGATTGTCTTATGCTCTGCATCATGCTATTCTTTATAATGATGCTAAGACTGTGACCTACCAAAATTTCAACCCTACCTCTTATTTGAAACGTCCAAAAATTTCTTAGTCTACTTTTTTTTCTCAAATAAAAATCATCGTAGTTGTGATAAGGTTCAAAATACCTAGACATGCCCATTATTGAAAATAGTATTACTCGAAAAAATGTTCAAAATAGTTTTTCAAGTTTGGATACAAATCATAATAGTTCATATAAAATCAACAACTTCTTTTTCTAAGTAACTAATATTAAATGACGTAATAATTCATATTATGAGGTCATTTTTTTTGTTATAGTAGGTATATCTACTTAAGTGTATCTAAAATATGGATAACTAATTAATTTTGTAATAAAGTTTGAAACTAAGTATATTCAAAACAAATGAGTCAATTGCATTGTGCAGCCTAACATATGTCTTCTTTTCTAATTTATATTTAATCCTCATTTTTTATGATTTGCAATCTAACCTCCTTATTTTCTTACAAATTAGTGAAATTATTATTTTTTAAATCCACAAGGGAAAAATAAAAGAAAATAATTTTTTTAATGAAGGAAAAATTAAAAGCTACCCAGTGTACTGATTCCCCTTCAGACTTCTAACAAATAGCTTTCCAATTACATTTTATTTTCTAATATATATTTTACCATATAGTTATATTCCCCTAGTTTGATTTTTGTATTTTGACAGTTATATTCTCTTGGTTTGATTTTATACTGTGAATGATTGGATATATAAATTTAAAGATAAAATAATATTTTGAGATATAGTTGTAAAAAAGTACAATTTGTAATTTTAGATATATTATAATATTTAAATGATAATGTTATTAAGGCTAAATAAGAAGTTTAAAGGTAAATATAAATTTGATATATATATTTTAAATTTTATGTTTTATACATTAAAATAATAATATATATTCTGGAAGTATTTTTTTAATATTCGTTAAGTTACAACAACGCTCACCAATTACAATAAAAGAAGGTCAATATTTTTTTCCCGAGCATTTATAAATTTTGTGTGTCTTTTAAATGTTTATATTCCAATTTAGCACTTGTGAATGTTTTCTAAAAAAAAAATTCACCAAATGAAGTAATTTCATTACTTTGCAAGATATTTAATAAAAACAATATGCATGCAAAATGCAACTCAAAAATAGTCTTCCATATTTTTTATATTATTATAATAAAAATTAAATGAGATAAATCTTTTCTTCAAACTCAATTTTAGCTCTTAGTTCAATGAATAATCTTCTATAATTAATATTTTAAGTTTTTAGAAGATTCTTATTTTTTCAACCTTTTATTTAACTGGACATTTTTTTCAAAGTTTAATACACTATTTCTAAAGCAAATTAGCATACTCATGTTCTTCCCTAAAAAAAATTATCAATTTGTCATGGCTAACATTCTTCGAGCTAATCAAGTTGCTAGGGCCATTTATAAGCCTAAAGGTCTGATCGTTTATGGTAAGTTGAATCACTGTCTTTTAGAAGTGTTAATGTTGCCGGTAGTTGTCAGACTTTTGCTCCTGGTGGTTCCATCGGTAGCATTGAATCTTTCCAATGTCAATTTTTCCATTGCCATAACAATGTCCACCGTAGGTTGGATGTCAGCAATCATATGCTTCCACCAACACCAACACAACAACATGTTAATTTTATTAAAATATCAATTGTCATACCTTTTTGAATCAATTGTTGAATTGTTGTTTGCTATGCAAAAAAACATAAAAATACTATTCCCTTTTAATTTTCCATCTATTATCAAGATTACTATATTTTAGATCTTTTTCAATTAATGTTTTTTACTTTTTTTTTTCATTTGTTTAAAGTAATACTATCAATTATAACTAGTTAGTGATAAGAATTTTTTAAATATAAATTATAGATTCAAGGTGACAACATTAAAAAGTCTCATTTACTTTCATAAACCATGTATCAAATCAAAGTAATTCACATGTATGTAATAAATTTGTTTTATTCTCCAAAAAAAGATGTATTTTTTAATTATGTACCAAACCAACTAATCTATAAAGAGTCACAAATAACAATTTCGTTTTTCATCTAAAAATAGAAATCTTGTACTTGAAAGTTAAAATAAAAAATTTAACTTCTTACTTACCTAATTAAAAAGATTTCACGATATACATACGATTTAAAAAGATTCGTCATATCCACTAAACCTATACTTGCATCTATCTTAGCCTATAGAAAAAGTGAAAGCATATGTGTGTGTATATATATATATATATATATATATATATATATATATATATATATATATATCATTTTGACAACATTTTATGCATCCATTCTTGAAAAGACAGTCACCCAAAGGGATGTGAATACGGAAGAATCTTCAACCACAAAAAATGCTAACCGTCTTGGTCGTATCAATGAACAAATATTTCTCTCAAGGAGTTTCAATTGCTTTAGCGGAATCCATCATGGCTAAAGTTACTTAAAAGCGGCTGAATAGTAATATAAAGATGGTGGGATGAAGAGAAAAAATTCATGGGATGAACTTGTTGCTGAAGAATACGAGAAGGAACAACCAAATATACTTGCTAACCAACTAGAATGGACTTTAAACATGAGTAAAAAATTGAAAAAATAAGAAGATGAAGAAGGATGAAGATGAGAAGCCAGATGGTTTGAGTTGTATTTCAATACCAAGAGCGAAGCTATTAAACATTACACCTTGCTCAAGAGGAGAATAACATCTTCTGACAATTAATAGTCCCAATTAAGAAGTGTTATTATTGTTGTTGTAGTTCTTTATTTTTTTTCTATGTTTTTTCCGGATGGGGTATGTAACTACGGTCAGAAACATAATATACTCCTACACGAGTATATATAGACTAGTTAGCTGTCTTCCCAACTGGTCATTTTCGTTTACAATTTTCTTTTTACTTAAGTGTCGATCCACCATTTATGTTGCAAAGGTCTTGCTTTGTTGTTCAAACTTGTTGATTTTAATGGATTCTCTATAAAAGAATTTTTTGAATTGTTGTAAATATGTGAGTGTAGATCTATACATTCTAATCATTAAAGATTAAAGAATAAAATAATATTAATTATTCTTTTGAGATAAAAAAGATAAAAAGGCAAATTTTACCAATGCAGTTGTGGTTATCCAATGATGGCTTATGTGAACCAATGTGAAAATAATCACAAGTGCAATATTATCCATGAATTTAATGGTGGAAGAAATCTCCTTTTGTCAACCTTGAATATGGATTCTTGAAAAGCAAAACCCATAAAGCTCGAAGAGCAAAATATTTAAAACCAACTTAAGCACATCACTTAAACATATTTCAGTTACCATCACTAAAGAAGCCACTACAAAATACATTTAGCATTTATTCTAATACAAACGTTACCTTATTTCAAGTTTGCCGCTATAGAACATTTTCTTATGATAGTGAAGAGTATTCTCCCACAATGTTTATTAGCAGGTTGTCTATCAGTGAATAGAATTTAATTAACTAAAACTCATGTTATATTATGTTGTCGGAAGAAATAAAATAAGAAAAGAATCGTTCTTTCTTTATGTGAATTTGAACATACTCATGAACATAGATATATACTTGAATTAGCTTTGTTATGTCCTCAGTATTAAATATGACATCCATTTTTATACTAGAAAATATGAAATTACCTACAAAATTTATGAGTATTCCCTAATTAATCCATAACTAAATATTTCCTAATAATCTCATAAACTCCCCAATCGAATTAACTACATGTATGAACTCACAAAGCAAGTGCATGATAATGCACAAACAACAAGTAGATGGACATTAATATTTGGTTTGCCCCAAAAAATCCTGAATTACTTCACTAAAGTAAATTTTTTTGTTTAATTAACTATTCCACATGGCATTTGATCAATGCCATGAAACCCTAGTAAGAAGACACCTCTATCTTCCTCCAATCAATATAATCTACGCACTCTTTTGCCTCTTTTCCCTCACCGCTAGACTTATTTCCTATCTTCTATCTATAATGACATGATTGGTATTTTTAACGAAGTTTCATGATTTTACCGGATTGCACTCACAATATCGATCCTGAGTCTTTTATGATAGTGTTTGGAAATTTGGTTTTAAATTTAGGTTAAAAGATGAGATTTGCAATCGCGCGCGATAGTCAACTTTAATGAGTTGACTTACCTTACTAATCATGATAGCATGACTTTGGATCGTGATCGCGATGAGAGAATGAGACATTGTCTAAATGTTTATGAAAATATGGGGTTGCAACCCCATTTAACAATATTTGAGTTTTGGGAGCTTTGGGAAGGGTTTTTAGACTAGGTTTTTTAGGGAAACATTGGGTAATGATTTAACTCTAAATCTTTAATAACCAATTATTATTATTATTAAGTTTATGAGTTTAAATCATGATTTTAGGTTGATAATTTTGGGGTTCATCATGAACTTATAGGTTTTGAATCAAAAGTGGGTTTATGAAATGATTTTAAGTCCATTTTCGAAATGATTTTCCCTTATGAGCTTTGAAGCTTTGAGTAATGTTTTCAAGTATTAGTTTTGGGATTCAAGCCTCCATTTTGATATTTAATTTAGATTTTTTTGATCTATTTCTATATATAATTGATGTGGGAAGTGTTTTTTCCGATAATCAATTGTGAATACTTGTTTATTTTGGATTGTTTGGCTTTGGAAGTGCTTCGGAAGGGGAGTGCTCAACTTTGGAGTGAGTTTTCTTTGAATTAAGGCAGGTCGCTTCCTAAACCATGTATGATAGTTGAATTCATATACTTCCTCCATTTTTTTTGTATTGGGAGTAATACAGATGAGGCGAAGGGTTAAATTGTCCACTTGTTATATCTAAATGAATAAAAAGGGGTTGAATTGAAAAAGGCTATGTGATGATCATAATGATGTACATTGACCTATTATCCTCTTATTGATTGATTATTGAAATACTTGAAAGCATGAATGTGAAATTTAATTGTGCAACTTATTGTGTTTTCTATATGGTGTGATATAGCTTGTGTGCGTTGATTGTGAACACCACGATGAGACATGTGATGATTTATGATGCCGAGGTCTTTGCTTGTGAATGTTTAAATTTCAAGGTCTTTTTCGTTGAATGTTGTGATTTCGATGTCTTTATCGTCGAGTGCTATTATATCGAATCCTTTTCTGGCAAGTGTGATTAGGCCGAGATCATTTCCAATGAGTGTTAATACGCCATGGTCATTACAGGCAAATGATATTGTGCCGATGAGAAATGGTTCTTGCTAGAGAATAAATTATTTGATTTTATACCTTGATACTTATGTGCGACTTAATTGATACTTGAAATCGATGAACTCTTTATGTGTGACTTAACTACTTGACTTTAACATTGACTTATTCGATTCATTTAATTGTTGACTTGTGGCTATCAAAGTATGAATATTACTCCTATGAGCCATGCATTGTAGAATTTCTAGGTTTGGAAAATTTATGTGGAGGTTTTAGTTGGAGGAGGTTCGGTTTGAGAGTCAGGGGTATTCATTTCTAGTTAGTAAATTTTTTTAGTAAATTACTTTTTGGTAACGTGTTTCTAGTACTTATCTTTTGCTTTTTTAGTTGTTTAGGTTCCAAGACAGTACTAACATGATGTTATTCTTCTTGTTCATCTCCTGTTAGTGGAGGTTCGTTGAAGGATTTGAGAGGTAGTTGCTTGTCCTCTAGCAGACCCTCTTTTCCTTTTCTTTAAGACTTTGTTCTACTTGAGAAACAAAGACTGAGACTTGTATTTATCTTTCGTATTCAATATTTTCATTAGTTGCTTGTTAACCTGACACCAATATTTTAGTGTATTTTATAGAATGTATAAGATTCCCGACTTTTTCTTGTTCTGTTTTATTGTATCTCTGTTTTTTCTTTTGTTTTTATTAAATTGAGATTGGGTTGTCATTGTAGGAAAAGAGAAGTGACATCACTTCCATTTTTGGGTCATGAAAAAATGGTAGAAAGGCCAGTTTTCATAGGTATGAAGTATGTACAAACCCCATCTTAGTAGAGTTCGTAGGATCGGAAAAGAGACATATGTACTTATCTTCAAGAGTCAACAAGGATTGTTAGGAAATTTCCTTTTATGCATCCTTTCTTCTATGCATGGTTACCTTCGCTAAAGCTGTGTTGTTGCGATATGTTTTGGCAGATGTCAGGGATAAGAGCTACTTTTTCCATTGGTAGAGGGGATCAGTTGTTGATACCGTTATAGGGGTAGAGGTAATGCCTGAGCTAGAGTCCATGGTCGTGGAGTATTTTTAGGTAGCGATCGTGCTTGTGGAGAGACACCAGCTAGAGGTAGAGTTAGAGAGGCTTCTCCTGAGCAACAAGTTAAGGTTTTTGAGGACCAATTTCCTACCAAATTTGGAGCTTAGTTGTTTCAAGTTATTGAGGATTCTTGGTGTGTTAGATAACATTTCTCTGGGGGTGCAGACCCTAGATCAACAACAAACTCTAGCTGTTTATGTTTTAGGTCAAATTCAAACAATCACATCTCCTATCATATAAGAAATCAGGTGACTCATGACCTATCAAATTAAAGGTCATTGAGTCCTTTTTCCAACGCCGCAAAGTTGGTTTAATTTTGAGTTTGAAGTAAAAAGTTGTGCATATTTTAGTGAAACCTCTCTTTTTAGGGAATCTCAAACATTTTTAGAAGAGTAGTTTGGTCTTTTCCTATTTATTCTAAGCCTAACAAGGTTTTGTTTTTCCTCAAGTAAGGGTCTAATCATTGATAAACCATCTTTTCCGATTCTTTAACACTTAGGGAAATTACAAAAAGGTTCCAAGAAGAGAATAAGTTAGGTTTCAAGCGTACTTCAAGATCGCAAAGAAAATTATTCTTTCCTGGTATGTAAGTCTTCTCAAAGTGTTGGACTTGTTTATCTCCACGCCCTACATCTCAATTTAGTGTAGAAATCAATACATCTAAAGGATTCATTGGTAGTTCTTGATATTGATTTCAATTCTTTAACAATTAGGGTTTTGATTCTTTTATTTTGTGAGTTGTATAGTGTTGTTCATGTTAAGTATCAGATGGACCCTATTGATTAAGTAATGTCATGTTTTCAAAAGTAATTGTATAAAAGTTCTCATGTATTGGTTTTTGATTTGAGAAACAAGAAGAGGGTAGGAATAGTTTCCCAATTATAAACTAATTAGGGGTCTTAGTAAGCTTGAAAATCTGTCAAGCTGCTAGGGAAGGTCTTGGGGAGGCGCACCATGATAGAAAAAAGACTGGCCTTGAATAGATTATGCCTTGGTTAACACGCCAACAGTTTTCCAAGGCCTCAAGGCCTGGCTTCTGAAATTCAAGGCATGGTGCCCTGTGCCAACAATACGCAAAGGATTTATTGTATTAGCTCCTATAGGATCCTTTCACATTTGGAATTGCCTGAAGTCTTAAATTTAAAAAACTGTGATTTACTTCCTTTGACTGCTTGGTGATTCTTCAACTCACAACACCAGGTCTGTGACTGCCATTAGTTATATAAATCTAGGATTTGGAAAGCCATTTAACATGGTGTAAATAGACTATAAAGTATAGGTTTAAAAGGGAGCAACACAAATGGGTAGCGAGAATTCATATAGATAACTCCATTTTCTTTATGATTGAGGCGTAATTATAGTATCAATTACATACACAAATGGACGAAAATTTGTTAAATGACGAAAATTGAGCCCATCATTTGCTCAGTACTCTCCTTCTAATATTATTAGGTGATTTAAAGATGAAATTGGATTGCTTAATTAAGGTTTCATATCACGATCCTAACTCATTTTTTCCATAAATTCGGCTTGAATGAACAAACATTCATATCATGGGAACCTGAGAACAGCACACACATTAATTTCTGGAATGCCTCTTTGATTCGACCAAATATCCCTCTTAAATCATCATAATCTTATCACAACAGTCAATAAATTTACCAATTTGCAATATAAAAACCAACCACAAACAATATAAATAATCTTAGCCACAACCAAAATAGAAAAATATATATTCCCAACTATTGCAGCACCAACAAGTCACAACAAATTCATTTAAGATCACAATTTGCAAACTCATTTACCACATCGGTCGACCACCATTAATGAGAAAATGGTCTCAAAATATGTATACCACAGCAACATACTATTGTACATAAATAGAACCCAACAGATACAAGAAACTATATATCTGACATTCACTTGGTCTTATATAAGCTAAACGACAGTTAGTTTTAGTTGATACACTCAGCCTATACAAATAGTAGAAGTAAAATAGACTACAAAAATTACAACTATAAGTTTAAGGCATAATCCTACACAAAACATACCAAAAAATAAGTTTTGCCTTAACATCATTCAAGGAACCAGCCTATATAAGCAGTAGAAGAAAAACAAGTTTAGCCTTAACATATGTAAAGGCACCAACATACACAAAACAGTACCAACACAATAGCATCATCCCCTTTTTGGCATCAGCTTTTGTAGTTGGTTTATAGAAATTGCACCATTTCCATTCCAAGTTAAGCCAGTTGGTGCTTGGGAAAACTTGTAGGTTCCCTAACACCAAATTTGTCACCTTTGAAGACTATGACTCGACTTCCAATTGGTTCTTGTGGGTTATGTTTCTTTTTCCATCTTGTTAGAAAAGCTTGTTGTGAGATTTTTCTTGGCCATAGCATAGGGTCTTCATCATCATCCTCAACTACTGGAAAATAGCTGCTAGAAGAAGCATATTCAAACCGACTTTCTTGTGTTGTTTGTGGGGCTTTGCAGCTGATGTCTTCCTCAGAAGCTTCATCTTTATCAACTAAACCACTCCTAGTCTGCCTCATTTTCCCCCCACTAGATTCTTTTCCTTGCTTAGCAGGTTGCTTCCCCTCCTTCTTAGTAGGTTGTTTCCCCTGCGTTGCCTTATTAATAATAATAGAAGATATAGAATTAAATAGTAAAATAAAATAATTATTTGATGAAATTAAAGATTAAATGAAAATTACCTTTTCACATACTCTTGCATTATGATTTTGTTCTCCACAATTACTAAATGTCATCAATTTTCCTTTTCTTGATTGCTTCCATACTCCTTGCCTCTTAACAGCTCCATCCTTTCCTCTTTCCCTCATAAGCTTAGGTGTACCAACAAGCTTGACCAATTCTGGTGGTTCAATGGCATGCAAAGGATCACATTTCCAGAATGGTTCTCCCTTAACAAGTTGTAACTTGTGTTTGTAAACTGCCAAGGATGCTTCCTTACTATAATACGAATTACTTTCTTTGTTTGGTATCATTTTCTTGTGCTCCATGGCCTTAATTGCATGTAGACACGGAATTCCAGTCAGATTCCATGTTCTGCATGTGCATTTTTTTCTCCCTTAAGTTGACAATGTGTCTATCTGCACCTTCAGTAACCTCATAGCCATTATCCCCATTGTCATTCACCTTACAAACCTTGGAAATTTTAAAATACTCAATAAACAACAACTCACTTTTGGGGCTAAACCCATCATCTGTCCACTTCCTCATAGCAACCTCTTTTGCTGCCAACCTCTCCATTATTTTGACCCTGATGTCTTCCAATATTCCAATAATTGACTTGTACCTTGCTTCAAGTATCCAGGCAATGAATGATTCAGTAAATTTATTGACCACAACGTGATTTTTGCACATTGTATCTAAATAGGATCTACACCATACTTTGGGAGGATACTTGTCCATAAATCTTGTCCAACCTCTCCATTAACTTCTTTTATCTCTTGAAGTTGGTCCTCAAACTCCTCAGTAAATGATGAACATGCAGCCTACCATAACAACTTCTTTAGCTCATCTTTACCCGATCTTTTGCACCAATTTACCTCAATATTCCTTGAACAACATCTCTGATGTGCTTCAGGTAAGTCTGTTCTTACTGATTCAAGCAGCCCCTAAGTATCAAATTAAAATAACTAAATATAATAAAAGAAACAGTATCAAGCAACAATAATTAAATTGTAAATGAGTAGTATCATATTACCTTATCCATATCTGATATGAATGTCAGTCCTTCGCCATTTTGAAGCTCAAGTGAATGTTGCATAAACCATGTACAAGTACTTTTATTCTCTTTATCTACAACATGCCATGATATAGGGTAGAAAGAGTTATTACTTTCTTTACCAACAACACACAATACCTGTCCCTTAGCCTTTCCGTGAAATAATGTACCATCTAACTCAATAAGTGGTCTTAACCCCGACTTAAAACCCAGCTTCATTGCCTTGATGAAGATATACATCCTAAAAAAATTTCTCTTACCATTAGATAAGGCCTCTTTAGACAAATCTATCACAATGTAAGACCCTCGATTACAACTTCTCAATTCAGTAGCATAACCCTCTGATATGTTTTAAGAGTCTACAAAGCTACCTTCTAAACTTTCTAGTATCTATTTTTTTTATCTCTTGCACTTTGCTTCACATACATTGAGCTCATAAACTCTATGTAATCTTTGACGTTGTACTTCGGGTCACTTTGCAATTTGTCTTTAAAATACATTGTTACTGTGGAGTAATCTACTAAATATTTATCGTATGTTGTTACACACTATATATGATCTACAAGTGTTTTGACACTAACCGCATGAGTGGTAAGATCCCCAGACATAAAAAGTAAAAATAGACAGCCATCAGCAACACATGTATACCTCAATCTTTTTTATCACTCTTCACCACAACTAGTTCTACTTTCTTAACTAGAACATAATGTTTACAAAACTATTTTGCTTCAGCTATGTACTTGAAGGACATACCCTTATAATCTTTCAAACTATCAGTTATATTCCTTTTTTTTTCTTCGTAACAAAATTTTGTGACTAGAGTCTGTGCCATCATTAACAATTGGTGAAAGTCGAAATGAACCATCATGCATGAGAATATCAATTACATTAACAATAAATTAACAATATTTAGTAGAAAAAAGTGAATTGACTTGTACTAAGAAGAGATAAAAGATGTTAAGGTTCTAACTCCCTCATCACCTATTGTTTAAAAATATTTCCTAGTAGGAGCAAGTACAATAAGTTCTTGCACACCAACAAAGCCTAACTTATTAGCGTACTCATTCACTAACTCAATAAAAGATATTAGGGCAGGATCATACCCTTTCCAATAAGTCACACATTCCCTATCATAATGTGGTTCTGGATTGGGTAGCCACTCACCACCATGATGAAAGTACATGGTAACTTCAACCATGTTAATGACCTACAAAGAGTTATGAAATAACTTAAGTAATAGTGAGTATAAAATAGTGAGTATACGTCATATTAGTGAATAAGTCACATTGAGTTAAGAAAGTCAATTAGTAAGCATAAATAACTAAGCTAATTAGTAAATAAGAATCAGCGAGTATAAGTAATAGTGAGTAAATAAGAAAGTTAATTATATAAGAAAGTAAGTCACATTTTGATTAAGTAAGTTAATCAATTAGGAAGTCACATTAGGATTTAGTAAGTTAGTTGTATTATGAGTAAAGGAAGTAAGTTATTTCATTAACTAAAATTGAGTTAAGAAGGTAAATTATTAAGCATAAATAAGTAAGTTCAGTAATTCACATTAGGATGAAAGTAAGTTAGTCACATTAGGATTCAAGTAAGTTAGTTAATAAAGTCACATTGAGTAAGTTAAGAAAGTCATATTATTTAAGTAAGTCACAATTGATTAGTAAGCACATTGAAGGTTTTAAAAAACCTATTTAAGCTAAATAACACATGGAAATCAAAGTCTGCACCTAAAACATAAAGACGGAAGAGAACAGAATTGAAGCAGAAGAAGAGCTATTTTATTAATGCTTCAGATTAGACATATAAAAGCCTAGAATGAAAAGTAAAAATAATAACACATGATCTAACCGTCACTAACAACTCCTAAATAATTGGAAAGCATGACTAACAATTAATTGAGTAAGTCTTACTTAAAACATTGGCAGTAAAATTAAATTTAAGTCAGTTCAAAAGTAGATTCCTAATACTCCTCCTTGCTTTGGATACTGCAAACTCCATTTTTCTGTCAAAAAAGCTCGAATTCTCCCCTTTGTTGCAATTCTCTCATCAAAACGAACTTGATGATGAAATGATTGGTTTTCTAATGAAACATCAGATTGTTTGAGATTGCAATAGCTGCCTGGTTGTGGACAAGAATGATAGTACTTTCCTTCTATTCCAAATGTAAATCAGACGTGATCTTTCTAAGCCACAATACTTGGTTTACTGCTCCAGTTTCTGTTATGAATTCAGCTTCTGCAGTTGACTGTGCAACAATTTCCTATTTCTTAGATGACTATGAGAATATTCCTGAATCTAGGCTGAAACAATGGCCAGAGGTACTTGTCATATCATCAGCGGATCCAGCCCAATCACTATCTGAGAATCGAAGGAACTTGAAGCTTGGACTCTTCTCAAACTTTAAACCATAGTCAATAGTACCTTTGATATATCATAATATTCTTTTTCATGCTCTTAAATCATTTCACTTGCACAATGCATGAAACGATATAAGAGACTTACAACAAATAAAATATCAGGCCTTGTTGTAGTGAGATATATTAAGCATCCAATCAAGCTTCTACAATAACCTTCATCAACTTTGTCGGCTCCATCTTCCTGACAGAGCTTATCTTTTTTATTCATCGATGTGCTCATCCACTTGTATTCCTCCATTTGAAATTTCTTCAGAATTTCCTTTGCGTATGTTTTCTGGCAAATGAACACTTCACTTTTTCTTTGACTGATCTCCATCCCAAGAAAGTAGGTCATAAGACCAAGATCTATCATTTAAAAAACTTGCATCATTTCTTCTTTAAAATCCTCAACCAGCCTTATATCATTTCCTATTACCAGAAGATCATTAAAATAAAGCGACGTAATAAGGATATCAGTGTATTTATGTTTTACATACAGAGTCGTTCAGAAAAGCTTCTTTCAAAGCCCAAGCTTAACATATAATCATCTATCATACTATACTAAGCTCTTGGTGCTTGCTTTAAGCCATAAAAAACCTTTTTTAGTAGATACACTTTGTCTTAATCACCGGGTTTCATAAATCCTTATGGTTGCTTAACATATATTTCTTCCTCTAGTATGCCATTTAGAAAGCTGATTTGACATCAAGTTGGAACACCTTCCATTCCATTTGTGCTGCTATTGCGAGTAGCAATCTGATAGTCTCTAATCATGCAATTGGAGAAAGAGTGACAGAGTAATCAACACCATAAATTTTTGCATTCTTTTTAACTACAAGACTCACCTTGTATGTGTTGATGGAACTATCTACATTTAACTTTGTTCTGAAGACCCATCTCCCACCAATGACTTTTCTATCTTCAGGATTGTTGACTAGCACCCAAGTTTTATTTTTCTAAATCATGTAGATCTCCTCCTCCATTGCTTTCTTCCATTCTGGTTCTTGCAAAGCTTCTACGGGACCAGCATATTCATAGATGGCGACATTACACCTCTGATAGATATCTAACAACAATCTTCTCCCCTTGACTGGATGATCATCTTTTAGTTCTTGTTGCCAGTGTTCAGTTTTTTGCTCTTTAGGAGGGATGTTGTTTGCTTCTAGAGAGCGTCTTCCTGATTTCTCAGAGTTCTTC
Source organism: Solanum sitiens (assembly GCA_016801875.1). Classification (NCBI taxonomy): domain Eukaryota; kingdom Viridiplantae; phylum Streptophyta; class Magnoliopsida; order Solanales; family Solanaceae; genus Solanum; species Solanum sitiens. Next base: position 2,201,431 of record JABWTJ010000039.1, on the reverse strand, counting down.
TGTCTTACTAATCATTCTAACTAAAATGAACATCTATTGTAATTTCAATTTTTCCTGAGGATGATTTACATTGTAGGCTTTAGAAACTCAACTGTAACCCACATGGATGCCTATGATTTCCTTCTTTTCAAGTTTGTCACAATTAACCTAAGGAACATGAACAAAAAATACACAACCAAACAGTTTAAGAAACTTAGTGAAGGCTTAAACCCATACCAAGCTTCAAATGGGCTTTTATCCTTCAAAGCTTTCGTTGGAAGTTGATTCTGCATAAAAACTGCGGTATTTGCTGCCTCTGTTCAGAATATCTTGGGCAACTGCTTCTCACGCAACATACATCTGTCCATCTCCATTATCCATCTATTTCTTCTTTCACTAACACCATTTTGTTCTGGTGTGTATGGTCTGTTAAGCTGATGCACAATGCCGGCCTCCTCACTGAATGAATTGAATTCCGGTGAAGTGTATTCCTTACCATTATGAGAATTCAAAGCTTGAATCTTACAATTACTTTGACTTTTCACCAATTTCTTGAATTTCCAGAATACACCTGCAACTTTTGACTTGAACTTGAGGGAAAAAATCCAACACAATCTTGTAAAATCGTCAATGAAAAGAATGTAATAGATGCTACCTTTTAGCGATGGAGTTCTTTGTCACATCCGGGGAGCACCCCCTAGATGTAACCGGCGTCGTCGTCCTCGAAGAGGACTAAGACTAGCCTCTTAGCTTACATCATTACGTTCATAGGTTAAAATGCGGAAAATTTAAAACTTTTCTTCTATCTATCATGAGGTTTACATAAACCTCTCGCATACACATAATATATTCATATCGAGTATATATAGACCCTTCATATAAGAAGATTACATAGTCTTCTACTTTTGTTACGCACACACACACACACACACACACACACACACATATATATATATATATATATATATATATATATATATATATATATATATAAAATATAACATAGTCTTAAAACGGATGTCTCATCTAATAACCATCGACACATTAGTATAACAATTGGGAATATCACATACATCAATACAATAAAGCTACATATAGGCTATACAATCTTTAGTAATGAAAAAGAAAGAACTAGAAGTCTTATGACTAGAACAACATCAATATCTTGATAGTGACATCGCCCTCGGAAGGTGAGGACCTACCCAACTTGGAGAGTGAGGATTCCAAGTCTTCCTTTAAAGTCGTCTTAAGATCCTTCAATGACCGGAACCTAAAATGTTGGGGAAATGGGAGAAAATGGGGTTAGTACATCACTTGTACTAAGTATGAGACCATATGCACACACATCATAGAAATCATGCTAAAAAGGGAAATTTCATTAAAGCATGCTAATTTACTTTGAAAAGGCTTATGAACATTTAAGGATAAACAACCTTAAGTCTAATCAAGCCATACATGCACACCACCATACTTGAGCACATAATCAAGACAACTCTATCATCAAGTTATAACATCAACAAGCATGTATAAGAGTTCATCACATTATAACAAAGCAAGACCATTACTCATGAACCTCATTAAGTCCACTAGTGCAATGACTAAGCAAATCTGCATAACCTTACTCAATCAAGTAAACCTAACAAGAACCATAACCACTGTCCAACTTCACATATAATATCATTACGAGTATGTAACATCATACTTTAGCAATAGAGACCAAACACATGTTCCTAAGTGAGACTAACATCATATAGAGTGAACATATACCTAACATATATATTATAAGAACACATGAACAACCTCCTTAGGCTTCCCTAAGGCAAGCTAGTGCAAGGCATAGGTAGAGTCCCACACCCCTAACTAGGCTAAGTCAAACCTCTTAAGTCACCCTAGTTAGTTTGTACTTCATTACTTTATTTTAGTTTAGGAAACACTTGCCTTAACCGACATAGACCACAAGAGATATATGTGGAATCCGGTGTTGTGAAACCTTTCACCGCTAGAAGGTGGTCTACCGGCCAAAGTAGAACCAAACATAAATGTAGCTTTGTAGGTGGACCCACTAGCTAGTCTTCCTATGGGGGAAACATAATTAAGGAACTAGGAGATATGTATGAACTCTATGCATGCCATTTAGCATTGGAGCCTCATCTAATGAGAATACATAGGGTGAGTATCCCTCATAGGGGAGTCAACACCTAATGTGGAACTATAGGGTGAATCTTCCTCTATGTAAAGTCAACACCTCCCATTGTCAAGTTCTTTCAGTGCTAAGCTAAAGTTCCTTTTCGTAATATCTTTAAGACTTTATCAATGATCATAGCTTAGTTTAGGTTATATGGTCTATTCCTTATATAATCACCATCATAGCTCAATAAGAATTGCATGAGTATTGTCCTTTCATTACAATTCATACATGTGAGGTTAGCACATTTACATATCACATTATAATAAGATACATTGGTAAGTTATCACCATCCTTATAACATTTACATCTTACCCAACAACTCAGAGACCATAGTCAAGACATTCTAATTCAACATAATACCAATCCTATCAATCTTAATATAATGTATACTTCAATAGAACATCATCACTTAATCACAAGTAACCATATGTTAAGTAAGGGATTGAGATCACATGACTTACCCCAATCTCCTTCATAAGCCATCATCCATGGTTTTACCATCAACCAATCAATTCCACTCAACAATAGGTTTAACAACATTATACAATAGTAATCTATACAATACTAAGCCAATTGTATCATCACCATCCCAATAAAAATCAATTCATAAACTTGGGTTTAAGGGAAAAGTGTTAATCATGAATTCTTCATGAATTAGGTCTAATCCCAACAATACATGTTCCTACGTGGTCCCTAAATTGAATAAGATAGTTACAACAATCAACACATTCATTATTCCTCTTCAATTAACAATAAGAACAAAGATTTTGGGGAATTGGGGAAAGGATATGATTTATACAAAATTCCCACAATTAACATAAATTACACAATAATCTAAACTATATTAGTCATAGGAAATAATAATTAAACATAATCAATCATCAATTTCGACTTTAGAAGAAAACCCATTTGTAGAGAAAAAGCCCTAAGAATTTGGGCAATTAAAATTCAACTTTGAGAGGACCTCTTTGGGAAAGGAATCCCAAGAGTGAATAACCCATACCTTAATGAAGCTTTATTCCCAAAAATTGAGTGAAAATCTTGGAGACTTTGTCTTCTTCCTCAAGCTTATTGTTCTTGAATGAGGATGAATGAAGAGAGAGAAAATAGAGAGAAGTGAGAGCAATTTGGGTTTCAATGTGGGTTTATGTTTTTGGAGTGGGAAATGAATGAAAATTGACCTACAGTCAATATATAGTTCATCCCCAAAATATCTAAACTACCCCACATTAAGTTAGACTTCCAAAAGTGATGTCCAACTTGACTTCACTGTGAGGCCCCCGTCAATCACCACGCCCCACTTCATGGTCCGTTAAGTGCTCAACGGACTATGGTGGTGGTCGTGGAGTGCTGAGGTAGTAGCTCCCCCCAAGGATCCCCTATCCATTTATCCCACCAAGGCATGACCACAGAGCACTTGTTCCCTTCTGTGAAGATACACTAGGGCCCGTCAAGTGGCTCATTGTGCTCTTAGGCAGTAGCTCACCATCTCACACCAATTCACCTCCTTTTTGGATAAGGTCTTCTCATAGAAGCCCCTTGCCCTCCGTCAAGTTCACCACGAGTCTTGGAGTGGCTTGTGGTGTCTTGGAAAGTACCTAGGCTACCTTAGCATTTCCCCATGACTAAGGCCCCTTCACGAGCTCCCCACCTTGTCCGTGGTCATGCTTGTGAAGAGTGAGGTAGTAGCCTCCCTTTTTGGGAAGCCTTGGCCTCTTGGCTTTGGCTTGCCCTTGAAGGTTGACACTCCTCACTTGGCCTAGAATCCTTAAGCCCTTCTTTTGCACTTATATATACTCTCATCATCTCACCACGATAAAACACCTTAGACACTTTTTTTAACTCATCAAGATACCCCCACTAGCTCAATTAGTAAGTTCACCGGACTTCGTGGATGTTCCTTGACGTTTTAACTCCAAAGATTCCTAAATGATTTAAATTCATCATTTTAGGCCTTAGGAAAGTGACACAACCTTTTGACACTCATGTTCGTCTCTAGAACACGTCTTAGACATTCAGAGTGTTACATTATCCCCCCTTAGGAATATTAGTCCTCGAATTACACTAAGAATCTTTTGAAAGGAAGGAATACACTCAAGACTAGCAGCCCAACCACCAACAATACATTATAACATGAGTTACAACATCTATCATGACATTTACACATAGCAAATCAAACTTCAATTACTACACATACAACTCAAAATTACAATATGAGGAATTTCCTTCTCACAACAACATGAGCTCAACATACCATTTTGGAGGAAATTACGCCAATTCTCAAACTATCAACATGCTCAATATCATTTCATAAAGACTCACCATATCAAAATGCACAACATAACTCAAAACAAGTAAAATTGACAATTTTCAAGTCTCTAGGCATAACTTTACTGTAATTCACTGTAACACGAACATTTTTGCAAAACTTCACCAAAAATCAAAGCAAGTTCATATTTAGTCATTATTTCATTATTAGTAAAACCAACTAACCTTCGTTAGGAAAGACACGAGGATAACGGGACTTAATATCAGCCTCGGCCTCCCATGTTGCTCCCTCAACTAGGTGATTTCTCCATAACATTTTACAGAGGCCACCTCTTTGTTCCTCAACCTCTTCACTTGACGGTCAAGGATTTCAGCCAGAACCTCATCATAAGAAAGGTTCTCTTTCACACCAAGACCCTCAATCGGATGAATAGACTTGGGATCACCGATACACTTCTTAAGCATGGAAACATGGAAAACCGGATGAACCGAAGATAGTTAAGTTGGGAGTTTCAACTCATATGGAACCTTACCAACCCTTTGCAAGATTTCAAAGGGACCCACATAACGAGTACTCAACTTCCCTTTCTTCCCAAATCTAACTACCCCTTTCATAGGCGAAATTTTTAGATACACCTTATCACCTTCTTCAAAATGTAAATCTCTTCTCCTATGAACGGCATAAGAATTTTGCTGAGTATAGGTTGTTTGCAATCGATTCCTTATGATATGAACTTTCTCCAATGTTTTATAGATCAAACGGGACCAAGAAGCGAAGACTCACAAATATCAAACCACCCAATAGGAGATATATACCTCCTACCATACAAAGCTTCATAAGGAGCCATCAATATGGATGAATGAAAACTATTATTATACGAGAAATCTGCCAATGTCAAATGATCATCCCAGTTTCCCTTAAAGTCGATGATACAAGCTCTAAGCATATCTTCAAGAGTTTGAATAGTCCGCTCCGCTTGAACATCCGTTTGAGGATGAAAAACGGTACTTAATTTCACTTGAGTACCCAAACCTCTTTGAAATGATCTCCAAAACCTAGATGTAAATTGAGCACCTCTATCCGATGTGATGGACAAAGGAACCCCATGAAGACTCACTATCTTATCAATATAGATTCTTGCATAATCTTCCGCCAAATAAGTAGACTTAACGGGAATAAAGTAAGTGGATTTGGTCATTATATCCACCACCACCCATATTGCTTTCGAGTACGAGGAAACCCAACTACAAAATCCATATTAACATCTTCTTACTTCCAAGTAGCAATTTTGGATTTCTTGTAGTAAAACACTCGACTTTTGGTGCTCGGCCTTCTCTTGTAAGCAATAGGGACACTTTGCAACAAACTCCGCAATATCCCTTTTTAGGACATCCCACCAAAACACTTTTCTAAGGTCATGGTTCATCTTTGTAGAACCTGGATGAATAGAGTAACGGGATCCATGAGCTTCCTCAAGGATCCTACTCCTCAAATCATCCACATTAGGCACACACAATCTCTCTGGATACCTAAGAATACCATCTCCCCTTAGGAGAATGACTCATTCATCTTTCAAAGATCAATTCTTTCAACTACATCAATAATGGATCAAGGTGTTGCTTAGACTTCACCTCAACCACCAAAGATGACTCGGAGTTATGATGTACCACCACACTACCATTTGGAGAACCTTCAATTCGAACCCATAAATGAACCAACCTATGAAAATCTTTCACTCGGTTTCTCTTGGATTTTTCCACACGGGACACAATTCTTATGGACAAACGACTTAGAACATTCGCTACCACATTAGCCTTGCAAAGGTAATAGAAACACTCATGTCATAGTCTTTCAATAACTCCAACCATCTCCTTTGCAAGAGATTCAACTCCTTTTGAGTGAATACATATTTAAGACTTTAATTTTCTGTATACACATAAAAATGAACCCCATAGAGATAATGCGTCCATATTTTAAAGGCAATTACCACGGCCACTAACTCAAGGTCATGATACGGATAATTCTTCTCATTAATTTTGAGTTTCCTAGAAGCATAGGCTATTACTTTTCCATGTTGCATGAGAACATACCCTAACCTGACTCAAGATCTTTTCACATGTTTCCGTCCACTCAAATTTCGTATTATTTAGCGTCAAGATTGACAAAACCCGTCGACAAACCTTCTATAATAACCGGCTAGGCCTAAGAAACTCTTAATATACGTAGGAGAAAAAGGTATTGGCTAATTTTTCATCGCTTTGGTATTCCTTGGATCAACCTCTACACCTTTACTAGAGATGATATGATCAAGAAACGCTACCGACCTTAACCAAAACTCATATTTGCTATACCTGGAAAATAATTGGTGTTCTTTAAGTACTTGTAACACCACCCTCAAATGGTTCATGTGTTCATTCTCATTTTTTGAATATACCAAGATGTCGTGAATGAAGAGAATGACAAATGAATGTAGGTAATTTTGAAACACCCTATTTATTGGGTCCATAAATGCCGCCGGTGCATAGTGAGACCAAATGAGATTACTAGGAACTCATAGTGACCATATCTTGTTCGAAATGCCGTCTTGGGAATATCTTTACCTCTCACCCTAAGTTGGTGATATCCCGACCTCAAGTCAATATTGGAGAAGTAACTCCCACCTTGGAGTTGATCAAATAAATCATCAAACCGAGGGAGAGGATACTTGTTCTTGATTGTGACTTTATTGAGTTGATGGTAATCGATACATATTCTAAGGGACCCATCCTTCTTTTTCATGAATAATATCGGAGCACCCCATGGATAAATACTAGGCCGAATAAAGCCCTTGTCTAGTAAATCTTTGAGTTGAGCCTTCAACTCTTTCAATTCGTCCGGAGCCATCCGATAAGGAGGAATTGAAATGGGATTTGTATTAGATAGCAAGTCGATACCAAAATCAATTTTTTGTTCGGGAGGAATACTTGGAAGATCATTAGGAAAGACCCCTATAAGTTCCCTCACTATGCGGAATGACTCAATGGGAGGAATCTCGGAGTCTAAATCTTTGACTCTTACAATATGGTATAAACACCCCTTAGAGATCATCTTACAAACTTTCAAACAAGAAATGAGACGACCTCTAGGAATAGAATTTCCCACCTTCCACTCTACAACGGGCTTATTTGGAAAGTTAAATTTCCCCACCCTATGGAATCAAAGCAAGCATGCAACAAACCCATACATAAAATGACATCAAAATAAAACATATCAAGCTCACTAGTTCAACATGAATAACTCTATTGGGCAACATTATAGGACAATTTCTATACACTCTTTTTCAAACAACCGATTCACCCACCGGGGTAGACACCGAGAAAGGTTCACTCAAGATATCGGTCAAAATGTCAAACTTTTTAGCTACTAAAGGTGTAACAAATGAAAAGGTAGAACCGGGATCAAGTAAAGCATAAACATCAATAGAGAAGACTTTCAACATACCGGTCACCACATCGGGAGAAGTATCTTGCTCACTTCTAGAGCGGAGATCATAAAAACGATTCTTCTTCAGAGCATCAACATTAGAACCACTAGTTTGAGCTTGACCACTACCCTTGTATTAACCCTTCACATTTGGAAATCCCTAACCTTGTGGCCATATTTTCCACAGCCAAAGCAATTGTCCGTCCCAACAAGGCAATCACCATAATGCTTCTTGCAACACTTTCCACAAGTTGGCTTCTTAGTTTTTGAACTAGTACCCTTTCCCTTTTGAGACTTAGGGTTAGACACCCTATCATCACGAGCCTTAGGGAACTTGGAAGGAACTTGATTAGAGAACCTCTTATTGAACCTAGGCTTGTCTTGGATATCAAACCTACCCTTTGAAGAACCACCATAAAAAGACCTTGCCTTTTTGGCATCCCTACTCTTTCTCTTAACCCTTGTATCTTCTACATGTTGAGCATGAACCATAAGACGAGAAATGTTCATATTATCATGAAGAATAGCTGAACGACATTCTTCTTTCAAGTCATCCGACACTCCCGTCACAAAGCAACTCATTTAATCCCTAGTGTCAGAAACCAAAGAAGGAACATACTTTGATAATTTAGTAAACTTCAAAGAGTAGTCAAGTACATTCATACCTCCTTGACGAAGGTTGATGAATTCTTCCACTTTGACTTCCCTCTTCTCCCTAGGAAATAACCTATCAAAAAAATCCTTCTTGAAGATCTCCCAAGTCACATGTCCACCCCTTAAAGAATTATAGTCTCTCCATTGGACGTACCAAGTTTGGGTAACATCTTTGAGTAGATAAGTGGCTAACTCGGCCTTCTCACTAGTAGTCAACCCCATAGCATTAAGTATCTAGTAGGTTTCATGAATGAACTCTTGGGGGTCTTCCTGAACTTTGGACCCATAGAAAGTAGGGGGATTCATCCCAGTGAAATCCCTAAAATAGGAGGCCATTGTGAAAATATGTTGGTTTCCTCGGGGTACCACCTCCTGATTAGCTTGGGCCGTCATTGATTGTGCTTGAGTAGTGATGGCTTGTGCTTGTGTAGTAATGTCTTGGTCCATTTGGTGAAAGGCTGCCCTTATGTCACAATCCGTCAAAGGTGGAGGATTGACCAGAGCTTGGTCATCATTAAAAACTTCTTCAAAAGGAGGGACTTTATTGCCCCGGGGAGGAACTCCTGCATTGGCAATATCTTCATCAAGTCTTCGAGCGGTTGTTCTTCGAGTATTCATTGCCTATAATCATAATAAAAGGATTAGATTCTACGGGCATATAGATTCAAGACTCTCGACGCACGATATTGTATTTCAAAAAAAGTGAGAGTTTCCTAAGCATCATATAGTTTTCTATTCATAAGTGTGGCGCGCTTCACAATTATCAATAAGAATCTACATAGACGTGGTTGAGTGAGACATCGACTCTAAAGATATTCAACCTTATGCTCTGATACCAACTTTGTCACATCCGGTGAGCACCCCCTAGACGTAACCGGCATCGTCGTCCTCATAGAGGACTAAGCCTAGACTCTTAGCTTAAATCATTACATTCATAGGTTAAAATGAGGAAAATTTAAAACTTTTCTTCTATCTATTATGAGGTTTAAATAGACCTCACGCATACACATAATATATTCATATCGAGTATCTATAGACCCTTCATATAAGAAGATTACATAGTCTCCTACTTTTATTGCACACACACATGTCACACACACACACACACACACACACACACACACACACACATATATATATATATATATATATATATATATATATATATATATAATGTTCTTAAAATGGATGTCTCATCTCATAACCATCTAAACATAAGTATAGCAACTGGGCATAGCCCATACATAAATACAATAAAGCCACATATAGGCTATACGATCTTTAGCACTCAAATGAATAGGAAAGAACTAGAATTCTTATAACTAGAAGAACATCAATAGCTTGATAGTGGCATTGCCCTCAGAAGGTGAGGACTTACCCAACATGGAGAGTGAGTATTTCAAGTCTTCCTTCAATGTCGTCTCAAACCCTTCAATGACCGGAACCTAAAATGTTGGGGAAAAGGGAGAAAATGGGGTTATTACATAACTAGTACTAAATATAATACCATATGCACACACATCAAAGATATCATGCTAAAAAAGGACATTTCACTAAAGCATGCTAATTTACTTTGAAAAGCCTTATGCACATTCAAGGACCAACAACCTTAAGTCTAATCAAGCCACACATGCACAACACATTATAAAAAAGCAAGACCATTACTTATGAACCCTCATTAAGTCTACTAGTGCAATGACTAAGCAAAGCCCCATAACCTTACTCAAATAAGTAACCTAACAAGAACCATAATCAATGTCCAACTTCACATATCATATTATTAAGAGTACATGACATTACATTTTAGCAATAGCGACCAAACACATGTTCATAAGTGAGACTAACATCATATAGAGTTTGTACCATGTAAAGTCAACATATACCTAACACATATATTATAAGAACACAAGAACAACCTCCTAAGGCTTCCCTCAAGGCAAGCTAGTGCAAGACATAGGTAGAGTGCCATACCCCTACCTAGGCTAAGTCAAACCTGTTAGGTCACCGTAGTTAGTTTGTACCTCATTACTTTATTTTACTTTCGGGACTTGACTTAACCGACGTAAAACAACTAACTGTGGAATCCGGTGTTGTAAAACCTTACACTGATGGAAGGTGGTCTACCGGCCAAAGTAGAATCAAACGTAAACGTAGCTTTCTATGTGGATCCACTAGTTAGTCTTCCTATGGGGGAAACATAGTTGAGGGATGATGATATATGTATGAACTCTCTACATGCCATTTAGCATTGGAGCCTCATATCATGAGAATCCATAGTGTCATGACCAGAATCTAGACCCCAGACGAGACCGGCGTCGTTGACCTCTCAGAGGTCGCAGATAAGCCTACTTACGTCATTCTTACTTCATCTAGGTTAATTTTAGCAGAAAATTTGAAACTTTTTGTTTCTTATCATGCATAAAGGTCATTCTACTTTCATTCATAATGTTCATAATCAACCATCTAACATTAAGATTATCAACTGAAAGAAATAGTTCAATACTGCATTAAATGTATAATTACCAAAATGGCACCAATACAATGTCTGGAATAAAAACGAAAAGAAACACTAGTGGTACATACTCCACTAGCTAAAGCCTACATCTAAGCTAGATAATAACAGTAGACATCCTCGAAAGCATGAGGGCCTACCAAGTCCGGATAAAAGCTCCACCTCCGGATAGCTGCAACGTCAACCTTTAAGCTCTAGCGTCCACCTGTACCTGCACCTAAAATTATAGAGTTATATGGGATTAGTACACACTTGTACTAAGTATGGGTATATGCAAGCACACACCAAGGACATGCATGAGTAAGAATAGCTCTTTCCTAACAACATGATTATGGAAAGTCAAGTCAGTGGACTTGCCAAATCGGGATTAGGAAAGTTAGTGAACTTTCTAAATTTGGATTAGGAAAGTCAGTGAGCTTTCCAAATTTGGATTAGGAAAGTCAGTGATCTTTCCTAATTTGGTTTAGGAAAGTCATGCCATGACAGTAACATGCATCATCATACATATCATATTGCACACAACACATAACATATTACACATAGCACATATCATATTGCATATAGCACGTAAGATCTTTTATAACATTCATTCATATGCCATGAGACCTTGGAATCATGGACTTAACATTAAGACTTCCCAAAATGAGGGCTCAACATATGGGACCTCAACTAGGGAGCCTTCTTTAACAAACACAGAGTCTGCGTCATTCATTCATACGTACTTCATTTCATTCATTCATAAGCTAGTGTAAACACCAGCTATACCTAGGATGTAGTTTAAGACTCTCATCGGGTTTGATGTGCAATGATCAAGAATAACCTAGTGTCATTACTTGAGTCTAGCTCACTTCTTGATTATCCTATCCTAACACTTTTGGTATCGTTCATTTCATTATATGTATCATTTGAGGCTGGACTCATTCATTCATTGGAAACTTTAACTTTAACCGACATAGATCATGTGAGCATCATGAAATCCAGTGTCTCCCCCACACCAAAAAGAGGTGGAATCATCGGCCAAAGTGACCCAAAACATGCTAGCGTACATGGGAATTGAAACCCGCCAGATCCCTATATTGGCAGTATAGGTTTGAAGACTAGGAGATATAAGGAGACCCATACCCAGCATGCCGAATAGTCTCATCCCATGAGAGTTACGTGAACCTCCGCCCTTCCCGAAAGAAGGCATCACCGCTCATAGCTAGACTATCGGTGCTTAGTATAAAGTTCCATTTCATTCAACTCTTACGTCATGGAAGCAGGCTTCTAGTATGAGGACATCATAGCTCAATAGATGATTTCTCATCTCATCATTAGTATTAAGTATACATTATTCTCAATACTTTCATTAGAGTGTTCATAGAGACTGGTCTCTTCATTAACTTTACACTATCATAGGTGAGTACGTTTTGGTAACACTTATTTAGGCTCATTTGAGGTTGCTCTCATCTTTTACATTAGCCTATTATCATGTTGTCACCACATTCATTAACTTTAGCACATTGCTCTTCATAATTACTCACCCCTTATTACGTGAATGTTCATTTCATCATATGCTAATGCACTTGGCCATTTAGTGTGTTAAACACTCTTTCTTAACCCTTCTAGGGTTTCATCATTTCATTACATACATCTTAGGTTCACTTATTTTTAAACGTATGTTAGACTTATGGGTCTATACATACAATCCATGAGGCTTCATTCATAGTTCGTTTAAGTGATTCATATCTTCCTAAGATTATGTGGTACAAGACTTATGCATCTTGTATGTATGCCAAGATCTCAATTTCATTCTAAGTAGGCAGCATTTTTCTTGTATATTTAATTCACATATGACTTATGTATCAATACGGAATTTGGGCAAGGGAACCCGGTTTCGAATCCCTTGGACAACACTTTACATTTTTCTTTTCATTTAATTTCAGTCCACATGACATTAGGACCCTAGATCGAGCCCCAACATCAACGTTTCCTTTTTATTTCTATCGTTTGAAAATTCTCTTCCTTGGCCGTGGGGTTGTGGGATCGAACCCCACAGACCCTTTTTTTTTTCCTTGACTATTTTGAGTTGACCATGAGGTTGTGGGATCAAACCCCCAAAGCCTCACTTTATTTTTCTTGTAATTCTCCTTTACTTCCTAGAGGTCGTGGGTCCGATTCCCACGCCTCACAATTCCTTTCTTTTCATTTTCTTTTAATTCTCCTTTACTGCCTAGAGGTCGTGGGTTCGATCCCCACGCCTCACATTTCTTTTCTTTTCATTTTTCCTTAAGTTGTCTGAGAGGTTGTGGGTTCGAATCCCACTCCTCTCATTTCTTATTTTCATAGCTTATTTTCCATCCAAGACCATGGTTCGAATCCCCTTCACCACATTCCTTATTACTTCTTTATTTTCATGGTTTTTAACATGGTGAGGTCACGGGTTCAATCTTCCATGACCTCACTTGTTTTACTTCATTTTTCACAACATTTTGAACCCTCTTAACTTGACCAAAATTCATCACTTGAAGCTGGAAATTTTGTAGTTTTCAGCATATTTTCATCAAGTTACACATTAGTTCTTAGGGAAATTTCATAGTTCATTTAGAACGTTTTAGGTGCATTTTCATGAATTCGTTTAGCCAAGAGATTATCACTCAAATCAGCCACATTTTATCTCATATGAACATCATGATTTACATAAACATGTGTACATGAAATACAAAGAACTATCATGCCATTTCAAGCCCTAAACCGTAACCAGTAGCCACGGCAACACACCCAAACACACGTAGTTACATTTTCGGAAAAACATCAACATAATTCACATAATTCCGAGCATACATATAAACACATAATCATCACAAAAACACATTTCATCCCTAGTTTTCTACCAGCAAACATAACCAACCTATGATTCAATGGGAGCTAGTGACAGGGACATGCAACGGGAACAATCCTAGTTTTCGGATTAGAATTGACTGAATCTTAATGGGTCTCTTGGGAAAGGGACCAATAGAGAAGAGAACCCATACCTTTTTGACGTTCAAACCTCAACTTGCTGCCCAAAGAACTCCTCCAAACACACGTCTAACACCAAAAGTTCAACACCAAACTCGACGGACAACCTTCTCTTTACCTACGTGATTGATTTTATTGTTTGTTTTTATCTGTCGTTGTGAGTTCTTCAAGTGTGAAGAACTTGGTTTATCTTTATATTCTTGAAGTTATTTTGGCAGAGATAACGTGAAAGAGAAGAGAGAATGATCGTGTGTTGAGAGATAGGCGTGACAGGAGAGAGTTATATTAGGCTTAGGAGTCTAGTTTAGGACTTAGTCAAATAAGGTTTAGTTAATTATTAATAAAAATCTGATTTCCCTTTTATTTTAAATCAGCCAATAAATAATAAATATTAATTAATTACATTAATTTACCAACTTAAATAAAAACAACTTTAATTCATTGCTTCCACCTAGGTTCGAACCCGGGTGGAGCAAGACTTCACTTCAAGAGCCAATTTTCGGCCCTCTCTCCCCAAAATTCCCCTCCACCTTATTAATTAAATAATTAATTATATATTTAGGTTAATTACGATACTACCCGTAGCATGGAAAAGACCATTTCACCACTAGACCCTCCAAACCTAAGATTTTCCCTTTTTAAGTCTGGTAAAGACTCATTCGAGTAAATCTTCGTATTCGAGAGCCCTACATGGCTGGACCCAACCTTTCCTAGCTCAACTAACTCCCCAAGTTAGTTGGCTTGGCTGTAGCAAGGGTTCCGAGGTCTGGTTCTACGCGCATCAATCCGTGTGAACCCGGTCTAATCGTAGGCATTCTAGACACATTAAGCCTTAGTTATCATATACATTTTTAGGGTTGTTACACATAGGGTGAGTATCCCTCATAGGGGAGTCAACACCTCATGTAGAACTATAGGGTGAATTTTCGTCTATAGAAACTCAACACCTCCCATTGTCAAGTTCTCACGGTGCTAAGCTAAAGTCCCTTTTTGAAATGTATTTAATCCTTTATTAATGAACATAGCTTTGTTTAGGTCATAGGATCCATCACCACGCCCCACTTCATGGTCTGTGAAGTGCTCAACGGACCATGGTGGTGGTCGTGGAGTGGTTAGGTTGTAGCTCTCCCCAAGGAGCCCCTCTCCATTTCTCCCACCAAGGAAGGACCATGGAGCACTTATTCCCTTCCGTAAAGATGTCCCACAGACCGTCAAGTGGATAGTGGTGCTCTTAAGCAGTAGCTCACCATCGCCCACCAACTCACCTTATTTTTGGCTAAGGCCTTCTCACGGAAGCCCCTTGCCCTCTGTCAAGTTCACCACGAGTCTTGGAGTGGCTTGTGGTGTCTTGGACTGTAGCTAGGATACCTTGGTATTTCCCCCGCCCCTTCACAAGCTCTCCACCTTGGCCGTGGTCATGACCACGAGACTTGGTCATGCTCGCGAAGTGTGAGGCAGTAGCCTCCCTTCTTGGGCTGCCTTTGCCTAGCATCCTTAAGACCTTCTTTGGAACTTATATCTAACCTAATCATCTTACTGATATAAAACCCCTTATACACTTTCTTCAACCCATCACGACACCTTACTAGTCCAAGTAGTAAGTTCACCAAACGTCGTGGACGTTCCTTGATGTTTAACTCCAAAGCTTCCTAAATGACTTATATTCATGATTTTAGGACTTAGGACAGTGACACAACCTTTAGAAACTCATGTTAGTCTCTACAACACGTCATAGACTTTTGGAGTGTTACATTCTTTGAGGCCCTGCGACATTAGTGTGAACTAGTTGTAGCTTTTGTGCGGCTCTCCATGTTGATTTTGGAAATGTCTTTCTGTGTTGCTTATAAAATTGGCAGGCATGACACTCATTAGAATTTGCTTCCAGATCAGGTAATGTCTCAACCATCTTCAACTTTTGCATATTGATAAATGCTTGATAATGATAGTGCCCGAGTCTCTTATGACATAACTCAGCGACATTTTCTGTTGCCGAATACAACATTTTTTGTTTCTCAAATGGATCTAATGAGAAACGATTTCCTTCCATTCTGACTTTAAACATGTCCTACCATGAAGGATCCTTGATCAAGCAATATTTATCTTCAAAATAAAGTTTGAAACCTTTTTCTAACAATTGACCAACACTTAACAATTTTCTATCTAAGTCTGGTACATAAAGCACATATGTTATTGTTTTTGTACCTGGTTGTGTCTCAACTGCAACAGTTCTCATTCCTTTTACTGAAATGTGAAAATCATGGCCTATTCGAACATTTGCAACTCGAGTAGGCTTCAATGCTTTAAAGAGTTCTCTATCATGAGTCATATGATTTGTGCATCTACTATCAATCAACCACGACTCACTAGAACATTGCTTGTAAAACACGATGTAACAAATAGTTGATACTCCTCCTGTTCATTTAAAACTTGAGCATCTACATCCTGCTGCTGAGTTTTGTTCTTACAAATAATTTATTCATGCCTAAACTGATTGCACTTACTGCACTTAGCTTCAGGCCTTCTCCAACACTTGAAATGTTTGTGTCCCATCTAACCGCAATGCTTCCAAGGAGGGTAGTTTCCTTTGAAGCTACCTATTTTGTTTTTGTTGTTGAGTCCTGCACCTTATCCATCTTTTGGTTGACATTTCTTGTTCTTTTTTTTCCTTATATCGTCCATCCTCTTGATGCTTAGCATGTAATACTTCTTCAACAACTCTTTTTTTCATAACACGTCGTTGCTATTGTGCTTGAAAGTCACTTAAGAGCTCTGTTAGTGTAATACTGGACAAGTACTTAGAATTTTATAAAGTTGTAATGGCCACCTTAAATCATTCAGGTACCGTTACAAGGATTTTCTCAATGATCCTTGAATCGTTAAAAGTGGCACCTAAGAATCTAACATGAGTGACATTGTTAAGAAGTCGGTCAGTTTTCATTGTCCTTCATCTTTTGCCGCTCAAACTCACATACTAAATTCAGCATTTCCATCCCTCGAATCCTCTTAACTCCTTCATACTCTGCCTGAAGATAATCCCATACCTCTTTTGCCGACTTCAGAGACATGATACGAGTGAAGACAGTGGATGAAACTGCAGGAAATAATCATGTCTTTGCCTTTGATTTTCCTTTCCTAGTGATTTTTTATTTGCGCCATCGTTGGATTGTTTGGCAAGGGAGCAATGATGTATTCATCTTTTACAGACTCCTAGAGATCCAAAGCTTCCAGATATTCCAGCATTCTAACAGCCCTGATTCGATAACTTTCTCCACTAAAAGTTGGTGGTGCCATTGAAGTAAAAACTTACTTGTCCTTTTATGGTATTCACAAAATCTGATTGCCCCCCCCCCCCCACAGGTCCCTTAAGAAATAAAGCTCTGATACCAATTGATGGTTTTACAAAACCTATTTAAGCTAAATAACACACGGAAATCAAAGTCTGCACCTAAAACATTAAAGAAGGAAGAGAACAAAATTGAAGTATAAGAAGAGTTGTTTTATCAATGCTTCAGATTAGACATAAAATTCCTAGAATGAAAAGTAAAAATAATAACACATGATCTAAAAGTCACTAAAAAACTCCTAAATAATAGGAAATCATGACTAACAACTAATTGACTAAGACTTACTTAAAACATAGGTAGTAAAATTAAATTTACTGCAGTTCAAAAGCAGATTCCTAACACACAATAGGATTAGGTAAGTCAATATTTAAGTAAATTACTCAAGTAAGGTAGTCACATTAGGATTATAGTAACTAAGTTAGTTAATTAAGTCACATTGAGTTAGCATACACGTTTGTCGTAGTAAATTGGATTCTGAATGCAAATGAAAGAGTATTTTAAACATATAATCCTTGTGACTCATAAGAAATACTTACTGATTTAAGATAGACTAATCTGTGAAAGGCCAGTAAGATTTAAATTGACAAATGATCTTTGTTCTGTGGTGGCTATTAGTATGTTAATGCTGAACTTGTTCTGTATGTATTTAGTTGAACTCCTGATGAGTTATGTTGATTCGTAAGAGAAAAATCAAGTAATTACTTATTAACAATGTATAAATTACAGTAAGTAATTTTTTTGAGTAAGAAAGGTATTACTCTTGGTGCGATGGACAGAAGAGATGGAACACTTCAAGCCCCCTAATGACTTATTAACAATGTATAAATTTAGTCACATTGAGTTAAGGATTTCAATTAGTAACTTTTAGTATTATCACTTATTAACTGAAAGTGGCCTACAATTAACAATTAATGAAGCATTATCTCTTATTAACTCAAAGTGGTCCACAAAAAAAGGCATGAATGCAAATAAATAAATCCCAACAAAAAATAAAGTAGAGGGTAGAGTATACTTCACCAAACCAACAAATATTAAACTAAAGGTCCACAACATGTCATGAATACAAATAAATATTAAATATTTTTTTAACACAAAATTGAATGTGAACTTCATTTTCTGGAAGTGAAACCCCCTATAAAGTGTACATCTCTAAAACCAAAAAAAAAACATTTCTTTAATCCAACAACTAGAACGTGAACCCTAAAAAGATTTGCTTTATAAAACACATATAATACACAATAAATAAAGAAACAACAAGAAAACTACCGAAAAAATAGAAACAATAGATAATATTGCAGAGAATGGGTACCTTTGACTATGAAAACAACAAATCGAAAACAATAAAACTACGAAAACTACAAAATCGAATGGGTACCTTTGAAAAACACACAATAGATTCGACGAAAACAAGGTGGAATCGACAAAGACAAAGTGGAATCTCGGCGAATAGTTGGAGACAAGCGACAACTAGGGTTTTGGTGTGTGGAATCGCGGCGGATATTTTGGTGAATGTTAATTTGGGTGTTTTTATTAGGATAGGAAATATGGTGGGTTATGGGTTATGGGGAGGATAGTTGGGTTACAAGTTAAAAAAAGGGTCAAATGGGTAGTTTAATAGGATTAAGACACGTGTAAAAAAATAGGGGTCCGTTAGTTAGAAGGGTATATTTGTACCTATAATTGGACGACAAGGGCATATATGTACGCAAAGTATAATGGTGGGCATATACGCACACTCAAACAACCCCTTTGAGTTGATAAGAGTCACACTTTGCCTTCTCAACCTAGATCATTTTCACGAAGTCCAACATTCTATAGACCTTATCTATAAACTCTTGGGGACCCACTTCTTCATAAGATCCATAGAACTCCTGAGCCAACTCTAAAAAATCAATTATCCCCTATAGGGTCAACGAAAGCTCAGGAAAGAGCTTGTAGGGGAACTTCTTGCTCAACACTACCTCTATCATTCCTTTCTATGTTAGCCATTGAAGTTGCCATATCCTTAAAACCATAGGGCACACATTAGGATAAAGATTCTACTAGAGTTAAACTCTATGGCACGGCTAAGAGAATGAAGAAGTTAAGTTTTCCTGACATCCAGTAGACTCATATTCATAAATGTTGCGCGCTTCACATTTAGGAACAAGACTCTACTAGACGTGTTTTGAGACATCTTAAAACCAGTTCAAAATCTTGTTCTCTCATATAAGGTTTGTAACGATGCACGATGTAACAACCTTAAAAATGGATAAGATAAGAAATGCTTAATGTGTCAAGAATGCCTACGATTAGACCAGGATTCACACGGATTGATGTGCGTAGAACCAGACCTCGGAACCCTTGCTACAGCCAAGCCAACTAACTTGGGGAGTTAGTTGAGCTTGGAAAGGTTGGGTCCAACCTTGTAGGGCTCTCGAATACGAAGAGTTACTCGAAGGAGTCTTTACCGGACATAAAAAGAGGAAATCTTAGCTTTGAAGGGTCTAGGGGTAAAATGGTCTTTTTCCTTGATAAGGGTAGTATCGTAATTACCCTAAATATATAATTAATTATTTAATTAATAAGGTGGAGGGGCAATTTGGGGATAGAGAGCCGAAATTGAGCTCTTGAAGTGAAGTCTTGCTCCACCCGGGTTCGAACCTAGATGGAAGCAATGAATTAATGTGATTTTTATTTAAGCTATTGAATTAATGTAATTAAGTAATAATTATTATTCATTAGCTGATTAAAAATAAAATAAAAATCAGATTTTATTAAATAAATAAAAACCCTATTGACTAAGTCCTAAAACTAGACTCCTAAGCCTCATATAACTCCAACTCTCTCTCACGTTTATCTCTCCATTCTCACGCTCAATCTCTCTTCCTCTTTCACACGAAAATTCTCTGCCAAAGTAAGATACAAAAGCAGAAAATAAACCAAGTTCTTCAAACTTGAAGAACTCACACGAAATCACTAGAAAACAAACGTTAATCGCACACTAGGCTAAAGGAGGTTGACATTCGAGTGGAGTTGACATTGAGGAGGCTTAGACGTGTTCTTGGGAGGAGTTTTTGTGCAGCAAGTCAAGGGTTTAACGTCAAAAAGGTATGGGTTTTCTTCTCTCTTGGTCTTTTTCCCAAGAGACCCCTTAAGGTTCATATTATTCATTCGAAAACTAGGATTGTTTCCCCTTTTGCATGCCCCTGTCACTAGCTCCCAATGAATCGTAGGTTGGGTATGATTACTGGTAGATGTAGGTGTATGTTATGTTTTCGTGATGAATATGATTATGTTTGTGTACTTGAAATCGTATGAAAGACAACCAAGTATTCGAAATAATGTGCAAGTGTGTGTGTGTGCAAGTATGTTACAGTGAATGAGGTTCTCTGTGTAATGCTCCAAAAAGTTTAATGTATTATGGTTGTATTTTTACGTGTATAAACTGAGGTAAGTCGTGATGTTCATATGAAATGTTATGTGGCTGGATTGAGGGAGAAATTCTTGGCTAAACGAATCCATGAAAATGCACCTAAAACGTTATAAATGAACCATGAAATTTCCATAAGAACTAATGTGTAATTTGATGAAAAAGGTATAGAAAAATCGTGGATTAAATTTCCAGAACCTGGAAATAGGCTTTAGAAAGAATCTGGAAATTTTGGACGTCAAAAAGAATTCAAAAAATAATAAGTGAGGCGTGCAGGGATCGAACCCAGGACATCACTAAAGCTTACCTAACAAATAAACAAAAAAAAGGGTGTTAGGCGGGGCTCGAAATGGGGTAGTGATCAGCAAATTTCGTCAGTCAAAAAGGAATAAAATTAATTGTTGTTGTGGGGTTTCGATCCCACAACACGGAAGTCCCTTGTTAATTAAAATATATATATATATATATATATGGGGTCGTGGGGAATCGATCCCATGCCCCTCAGCGAATGCAGCAACTAATTAAAAGAAAAGGGGTCGTGCGGAATCGATCCTACGTCCCTCAACGCCTGTAGTAATTAAATTAAAAAAATATGGGGTTGTGGGGGATCGATCCCACAACCCCTTAGTCAGTAGCGAATTAGGAGCATAGTAGAAGGGTAGAAAAATTCTTTAAAAACTATGGGGTCGTGGGGAATCGATCCCACGCCCCTCAGTAAGCTGTAGCAATATTCAAGGAGAAAGGAAAATTGAAAATAAAAGAATTGTGAGGTGTGGGAGTTGAACCTACGACCTCTAGGTAGGCTTCAAAATTGGAGAAAAATAAAGAGAGGCTGTGGGGGTTTGATCCCACAACCTCATGGTTTATGCGAATGGGACAAGAAGAATTAAATGGAAAAAATAAAAGGGGTTGTTGGGGTTCGATCCCACAACCCTTCGGCCAAATAAGAGGAGAATCCAAGGAGAAATATAAAGAGAGAATGTTGATGTTGGGGCTCGATCTAGGGTCCCAATGTCATGAGGATTAAAAATAAAATCAAGAAAAAATGTAAGTGTTGCCCAAGGGATTCGAACTTGGGTTCCCTTGCCCAAATATCCGTATTGATACATAAGTCTTACGTGACTTAAATGTTCAAGAATAATACCACCTACATGGATCAAAATCGAGATCTTGGCATACATACAAGATACATAAGTCTTGTACTACATAATCTTAGGAAGATATGAGTCACTTAACGAACTATGAATGAAGCCTCATGGCTTGTATGTATAGACCCATAAGTCTAGCATACGTTTACAAATTTGTGAACCTAAGATGTATGTAATGAAATGAAGTAACCCTAGAAGGGTTAAGTACGAGTGTAAAACACACTAAATGGCCAAGTGCATTGGCATACTATGAAATGATTATTATGTAACAAAATGATGAAACCCTAGAAGGGTTAAGTAAGAGTGTGAAACACACAAATGGCCAAGTGCATTGGCATATGATGAAATGAACATTCACGTAAAATGGGGTGAGTAATTATGAAGAGCAATTGTGCTAATGTTAATGAATGTGGTGACAACATGATATGAGGCTAATGTGAAAGATGAGAACAATCTCAAATGATCCTAAGTATATATTACCAAAACGTACTCACCTATGAGAGTGAAAGTTAATGAAAAGACCAGTCTCTATTAATACTCTAATGAATGTATTGAGATTACCACACTTAATACTAATGATGAGATGAGAAATCATCTATTGAGCTATGATGTCCTCATACTAGAAGCCAACTTCCATGACGTATGAGTTGAATGTAATGGAACTTTATACTGAGCACGGATAGACTAGCTATGAGCGGTGATGCCTTTTTTCGGGAAGGGCGGAGGTTCATGTAAATATCATGAGATGAGACTGTCCGGCTTGCCGGGTATGGGTCTCCTTATATCTCCTGGTCTTCGAACCTATACTGCCAATATAGGGATCTGGCGGGGTTAAATTCCCATGTACGCTAGCATGTTTTGGGTCACTTTGGCCAGTGATTCCACCTCTTTTCGGTGTGGGGGAGATATTGGATTTCATGATGCTCACATGATCTATGTTGGATAAAGTTAAAGTTCCCAATGAATGAATGAGGCCATCCTCAAATGATGCACATAATGAAATGAACGATACCAAATGTGTTAGGATAGGATAATCAAGAGGTGAGATAGACTCAAGTAATGACACTAGGTTATTCTTGATCATTGCACAACAAACCCGATGAGAGTCTTAAACTACATCCTAGGTATAGCTGGTGTTTACACTAGCTTATGAATGAATGAAATGAAGTACGTATGAATGAATGAAGCAGACTCTGTGTTTGCTAAAGAAGACTCCCTAGTTGAGGTCCCATATGTTGAGCCCTCATTTTGGGAAGTCTTAATGTTAAGTCCATGATTCCAAGGTCTCATGACATATGAATGAATGATATGAAAGATGTTATGTGCTATATTCAATATGAAATGTGCTATGTGCAAGATGTTATGTGCTGTGTGCAATATGATAAGTATGATGATGCATGTTACTCTCATGGCATGACTTTCCTAATCCAAATTTGGAAAGCTCACTGACTTTCCTAATCCAAATTTGGAAAGCTCACTAACTTTCCTAATACCAATTTGGCAAGTCCACTGACTTGACTTTCCATAATCATGTTGTTAGGAAAGAGCTATTCTTACTCATGCATGTCCTTGGTGTGTGCTTGCATATACCCATACTTAGTACAAGTGTGAACTAATCCCATACAACTTTATATTTTTAGGTGCAGGCACAGGTGGACGCTAAAGCTTACAAATTGGCGTTGCAGCTATTCGGACGTGGAGCTTTCATCCGAACTTGGTAGGCCCTCATGCTTTCGAGGATGTCTACCATTACTATCTAGATTAGATGTAGGCATTAGCTAGTGGAGCATGTTCCACTAGTGTTTCTTTCCGTTTTTATTTAAGACATTGTATTGGTGCCATTTGGAAATTATACATTTATTATAGTATTGAACTGTTTCTTTCATTTAATTATCTCTATATTAGATGGTTGATTCGTGAACGCCCATGATGTTAATTTTAAAAATGTTTAGCATGAAATAAGAAAACAAAAAGTTCAAATTTTCCGCTAAAATTTACCTAGATGAAGTAAGAATGACGTATGTAGGCTTGTCTGCGACCTATGAGAGGTCAACGATGCTGGTCTCGTCTGGGGTCTAGATTCCGGTCGTGACAAAGTTGGTATCAGAGCACTAGGTTAAATTCCGAGGATAATAAGTTCACATCAACAACATTGAGTAGTTTCTAAGTCATGGTAGTGAAGTGCACCACTATCCTGAATTAGAGACTGCATGATGCGTAGGAAAATTTCCCTTCTTCTGATCTTATGGTGCTTTTCCTAATGTCTAATTTCTTGGTGTTATGAGCGTGTCTACCATCAATCTTTGTTATTTTCAGAGAAAGAATACTAGGAGAACCATTGGTCAGAGGAGAGGAGGTGCAGCTGCTGGGGGCGATCAGGTTCCACCCCAGGCTCCAGCTGAAGGAGTGGCTATGCCGGTTAACCCAGCTGGGTTGACTGATGCGGAGGTGCGGGCATCTCTGGCCCAGATGGCACTGGCCATCACTATGAAGACCCAGGCTATAACTGCCCAGGTCAACTGGCAGGATGTTCAGAGGGAGAACCCACCGGTTGGTAGCATGGCTAACAGGAGGAGGAAGCATACTAGGGCAGGGAACAGGTCAAGGCAAGCTGAGAAGAATTTTTCAAGGAAGAGTAGTATTGAAATCAGGGATAAGCCCAGGTTTAAGAAGGGACTCTCCCACCAAGGGGAGTCAAGTTCTTCCAAGGGTCGCTATGATAGGGGTTCCGAGCCCAGAGTTAATAGAAACAGTGGAGTAGATACACCTCAGGAGAGACCACCTTGTAGGAAGTGTAGCAAACTTCATGGAGGAGAGTGTAGGAGGGGTTCTACCGCTTGTTACAGTTGTAGCAAACTGGGTCACATGGTGAAAGATTGTCCGAATAGGAGAAGTCAATAACAAGGGAAGGAGAGAGATCAGCCTAATGGTCCAAGTGAAGAGGCTCCAAGTTACAAACTGTTTCCAACTTTATTAACAAGTTAATAACTCATTAAGGGATATTGTAATCAGCCTCAAAATAAATTCGGGTAAACTAGAGCCTCAATAAAACACTTCCAAGGACTTAAAGATCCTACTAGCAGCCCACAATACACAACATCATAGTTAATTCACCATACTTACAAGGTACCTCAACTTCATACAATTATGCACTCAATGCAGTACAAGTAAGTAGAAACTATCTCTACAACTCATGGTGCACACATGCTTCATCATACTCATTGCCATTTGGAGGAAACTACCTTCTCCAACCTTTAGGCATGCTCATTATTTCATCATAAGGTTAAACATACAATGATTTCAAGTGCACACATAGGCATGATCCACACTTCAACTCATGAAAAATTTAAGCAACTCATACTAGATACACATGCATCATGAACAATATAGACCAACTACAATCTTATAGTCTACACATACAATCAAGGTCATATATGACATTACCATGTTAAATTTTGTTCAAGGAGGAACTATTTTCTCCTAGTTGCAACTTACAATACACACATGGCATCATAAAGCTTATATTCAAGCATTTCCCAAAGGTCAATTCATTTAAGGAGAATATCTCCACTTCTAACCAAGGCACACTCATACTTCCTTTCTCATGAAGTCAAGTGCACATTTTTCATGCTAAGATGCACAACAACATGAGGAACATGCACTTTATCAAAATCCCTTTTTCATGAAATAGTGTTTTTTCATAACATGCATAACATAGTGTCATTTAAGACATCCATAGCATATGGAGAGCATGCAACTTATACTTGAATGTAATACCCCATAACATGCACAAGCTACTAGGAACTTTTTGGTTTCAAGCTTGAGTAAGAAGAGAAGGAAAATATAGGGATATCAACAACCTTACTACTCAAATCATCATCCCCTACTCAGGGTAAACCCATTTAAGAGAAACTCATCACGTCCAAGAGAACTTGGACTTACCAATCTTTCTTGTTCAAGAAAACCATCCCCCTCTTGTGATTAAGCTTTAGGCAAACTCTTTCTTAACATCACCTCATTCCATTCTATTAAGGAACCATTTCTTACTAAAATATTCACTCACACTCAACTAGGTGAGAATTTCAAGAGATCCAAATGAGTATCTAAATTACTCCACTTCATATCCATTACCCAAAGTGATTCTTAACATAGAGATGTTCCAGAGAACTCAAAATAGAAACATTAAGGGCACTCAAAGGCCCCCTCTTGGGGTAAACCTAATCAAATATTCATCACATCATGCCCATAAACACCAAGGTCAAGGAAATTCAAGACTAAACCTCCATGATCCTCTCAAGATATGATTCTACACCATTGAAGATTTTCATTCCTACTCTCATATCAAGGAGCTTACTATCCCAATCATCAAGAGGAAATCCTCATGCACCACAATTCCTCTTAGTTTATCACCTAAAGGAACTATTAACTATCAAGTTAGGTCATTATACCCAACCACATGAGGCCTTACTACACCATGAATACCAAGGGTATCTTCATAATTTCATCACATCCTACCACCAAGTCCTAACAGGGTAAGTAGTTCCGGATTTAAGCCTACAAGGGTCATTACCTTAGGTAGTTAATCTATATCCTTTAGAGAATTCTCCCTCCAACTTAGGACTATCGAAATCCCAGATGCTAACTAATCACAAAACACATGTTGGGACTCATAAGATCCACTACCAAATTTCTAGAGACTTAGGATAGCCATCCACTCTAGATAAAATCTTAGGAGAAACATAGAAGAGTTTTTTCCATAGAGGCCTCTTCCTTTTCTTCCATAATTAGGGAAAGGTAGCTTCTAGGTCATTTCAACCCACATCATCACCTTTGGTGGAAACTTCCCACCAAACATGCCTAGGTACAATCTAATCACTTTCTTTAGATGTCCATACTTAAGATCAAACTTAAAATACAACTTACCACTTTAGAGTAGGTCAACATCTATTCTGTTCTTCTCCCTAGGAGTTAAGGGGTACATACATCCCTATAAGTCAACCTTAGGGAAAAGCATAATCCCAACTTATGGAATAAAATGCCTTCTTCCCCTTTTCCCCACTCTTAGGATAGGGTCATATAGGGACTAATCAACTAGTCATACGGGTTCTCCCATTAACTAGCATACTTCACACTTACCTTACAAGGTAAGCACACTACCTTCCCTTCTTAGGAGCAATCCTATACAAAAGACTCCAATTAACACAAGTACAACCTTGAAGCATTACTCATATAACAAGGGAAACTTTTATTTTTCACTATTTACCACATTCCTCCAAAACTTTTCAAGCCTATACCATAACATTATGCTTTCATAATGCATACCAATAAAGTAGCTCATTCCAAAGAGGAATTAATTAAACCATAAAAACATTTAACAAGCTAAAACCATATCATAACATAACTTCTCAACATTACCTCAATTCTCATAGGTCACATATAGACATAAATGACATCACATCAAAATATACAAAAAAACCTTCGCATATATTCCTCAAGTCACTAAACCATAATAAATATCAAAACTCACATTTTCTCCCTCAAGCCTTGAGACATCCTCCCTTCCAAGAAATCACATCTAAAAGACCACCGGAATTGGAAACATAAGAGAGAGATAATATGGAGTTAAGCTCTAAGGAACGACACAAGAGAAATGAAAAAAGTGAAACTTCTATCGTCAGTTATCCTCTCGCTCATACATGTGTGCCGACTCACACCGATGAACAAGACTCTACTAGACGTGGAATTACGAGACTTTAAAACCTAAGGGCCAATACTAAAACCCTATGCCCTGATACAAAGTTTGTAATGACCCAGGGGTACATCCTAGAAGTTACCGGCATCGTCAACCTCTCGGAGGTCTTGGACAATCCTCTTAGCATTTATTTATCGCATAGACATAAAATTAGCGGAAATTTTAAAACTTTTCATAGCATAACCTAATTCTAGAATAACAACTCATTTATAAAATCATATGAACATAGTTTAGAAACTAAAAATCCTTTTTACATCTTAGATTCAACATTAATAGAATAGAATAGGGACACAACTCTTAACAATATAATAGAAAATCTAGACTATTACATGTACTTAAAAAACATATTGACATAAATATCCTTGAACCATAAGGAAACATTTGAACTTGGAGATAGCTTTCAAAGATCTTCATTCTAGGAAAGATCCCCTAGCCATCACCACCTACACTTTGTGTAAAAAGATAAAGAAGAATGGTATTACTACAAGAATGCACTAAGTATGATAACCATGCAATAACATGAGTTAAAGAGTACATTTAGTTAGAAATCATGCATCATGTATTTATAGTAAAACTTCATGAACATTGATACGATAAGCACAATATAGTTCACATACATCATATAGACATGGATGTCACTCATAACAACACTTAAAACCATTTTATCAAATTTAAGACACAATATACTCATAAGAAACATCACCTAAGACAACATTCAAACCTCACTAGTGCAATGTACAAATAGCATCCCATAATACTACTCACATAAAGTGATCCTAGGAAGTCACCCTAGACTTAGGCACATCTCATTCAATAACATACCACACATGCATTCAATCTTATACATAAGACCAACATACTTCGTTAATGGTCACATAAGAAGTCTTTCATTAATTACATCTTAATTATAACTCATTTAGCTCATATCATAGGTAAACCACCCTTACAACACCTTCACAAGCGTGCTGGTGCAACATATACATTGTAATACTCCAAAAGTCTAAAGCCTAATCTAGAGACTAACATGAGATTCTAAGAGTTGTAACACTGTTTTAAAGTCAATTATAATGCAAATAATCCATTTAGGAAGTTTTAGAATCAAAACATCAAGGAACGTCCATGACGTCCGGAAACTAGTTCAAGAGGTGCTAGTGTGCCTTAGTCTATTTGACTAAGTTTTAAGAGTCAGAAAATGATGATATTTGGTGGTAAGGTGTCTAACATGTATTAGAGTTAGTTTATAGTCTAAACGTACAGGTACAACTCCCCATGGACCAACCAAAGGGTCCTTGAGGAGGACATTTTCAATTTGGCAAAAAGCTTCCATGAGGCAGTGTCCATCGACAGACTGCAGGCGACGAGCTAGTGGTGAATCGACGTGGCGTCGATGCCTCCTTCAGCCAACACTTATCCATTTTGGGCTAATGGTATATTTGGACCAGTCTCTGATACCAACGACGGATGTGCAGCACGGAGGCCACATTTCCCATCGACTGACCTACAACCCGTCAGTCGGGGTCTGGTAGGTCAGGCCCCTGTGTTGCTACCACATTTTAGTTTATTCAATTAAATTAATTAGGTGGTTAGTTAATTAGTTAGGGGTTAAGGGAGGTCTGATTAAGTTATTTAATGACTCCTATAAAGACCCCAAACCTAATCAGACTAAACCCAACTCTCATAATTCCCAAAACCCAATTGCTCTTCCTTCTCTCTGTCAATGTGTGAATTACTATTCTATGTTGTTATTATTACAATTTATGAGTAGATGGTGATATATTGTAATCCAATAATTCTATTTCTTGAGTAATTAACCTAGGTTGTGAAATAGATCATGAATTTGACCTAAGTGTCTAATCCTAGGCTATGAACTACTGATGAATGATTGTGTAGTGATTCGATTGACTTTATTGTTATGTTGGTTACTATGGTTTGATGATATTACACCCATTATTGGGTTTAATTGTATGGTTGATGGTATGACCTTGATGATGGCTTGTGAAGGAGATTGGGGTAAGTCTTGTGATCTCAATTCTTTACTTCAATTATGATTACTTGTCATTAAGTGATGAAGTTGTATTGAAGTATACCTTATGTTAAGATTGATAGGGTTTTTATGATGTTTAATTGGAATGTCTTGAATTATGGTTTGTGAGTTGTTGGCTAAGATGTAAATGTTATAAGGATGGTGATAACTTACCAATGTGCCTTATCATGATGTGATTATGTAAATGTGCTAACCTCACATGTATGAATTATAATGAAAGGACAATACTCATACAATTATTATTGATCTATGATGATGATTATATAAGGTAAAGAACCTATGACCTAAATTAATCTATGATTATTAATAAAGGCATTAAAGACATTTCAAAAGGGACTCTAGCTTAGAACCGGGTGAACTAGAGTGAGGAGTGTCCCTTCTCACATAGGGAAGGTAGGATCACTAATGTACTCATGAGATTGGAGACTATAATGCATGTAGCATAAGGATGGTCCCAACTACATCTCCTAGTTCTTGAACTATGTTGCCCCCATAAGAATACTAGCTAGTGGATCCACATGGAAGCTATGTTCATGTTTTGGTACTACCTTGACAAGTAGTCTGCCTTCTTTTTGTGTAGGGTTCCATGATATCGGATTCCGCATTAGCTCATGTGGTCTATGTCGGTTAATGAAAGATGTTCCCAAAAGTTAAAATGAAGTAATGATGTGAACTCTAACTAGGATGACCTAAGGGGCTTAGCTTGGTCTAGGTAGGTGTATGGGACTCTACCTATACATTGCACTAGTTAGACATGAGAGAAGTCTTAGAAGGATGTTATTATGTATGTATATGCATATAAATGTAAATTATATATATATGATGATCTTACATGTTAATGACACTATGTGATGTTGATTTTATTTATGAACATGTGTTTGGTATCTATTGCTAAAGTATGATAATGTTTACTCTTAATGATGTAGTATGTGAAGTTGGACACTGGTTATGTGGCTTTTCTTGTTTGGTTTACGTGATTGAGTGAGGTTATGGGGATTTTCTTAGTCATTGCACTAGTGGGCTTAATGAAGGTTCATGAGTAATGGTCTTGCTGTGGTTATGATGTTATGAACTCTTATACATGCTTGTTGATGTCATAACTTGATGATAAAGTTGTCTTGATTATGTACTCAATTACGTTGATATGCATGTTGACTTGACTAGACTTAGTATTGTTGGTCTTGTGATGTACATGGTCTTGACTTACTGCATATATATTATTGGTTCTTGAATGTGCATAAGGCTTTTCAAAGTAAAATGGCATGCTTTAATGAAATGTCCCCTTTTAGCATGATTTCTATGTTGTGTGTGCATATGGTCCTATACTTAGTACAAGTGATGTGCTAACCCCATTTTCACCTTTTCCCCTAAACTTTTAGGTTCCGGTCGTGGAAGGGCTTGTGACGACTTTTGAAGGAAGACTTGGATTCTCATTCTCCAAGTTGGGTAAATCCTCACCTCTTCGAGGAAAATACAACTTTCTAGCATTGGATGTTGATTAGTCGTAAAGACACTTTGTTCATTCTCTTTCATTTGAGTACTAAGATTGTATAGCCTATGTGTGGCTTTTATTATATTGATGTATGGGATATGCCCAATTGTTATACTCTTGTTTAGATGGTTATAAGATGAGACATCCGTTCTGAGACTATGTTATATCTTATATATATAAATATGTGCCAGAAAAGTATAAGACTATGTAATCTTCTTATATGAAGGGTCTATGTATACTCATTATGAATATATTATGTGTATGCGAGAGGTCTACGTAAAACTCATGATAGATAGAATAAAAGTTTTAATTTTCTGCATTCTTAACCTATAAATGTAATGATGTAAGCTACAAGGCTAATCTTACTCCTCTTCAAGGATGCCGATGCCAGTTACGTCTAGGGGTGCTCCTAGAATGTGACAAACTTGGTATTAGAGCATGAGGTTGAATATCTTTAGAGTCGATGTCTCACTTAACCACGTCTATGTAGATTCTTATTCATAATTGTGAAGCACGCCACACTTATAAATAGGAAAATATATGATGCTTAGGAAACTCTCCTTTCTTGAAAATCCAACAAAGTGCCTCGAGAGTCTTGACTCTATGTGCCATTAGCATCCAATCCTTTTACTATGATTATAGGCAATGAATACTCGAAGAACAGCCGCTCGAAGACTTGATGAAGAGATTGCCATTACGGCAGTTCCTCCCCGAGGCAATCAAGTCCCTCCTATTGAAGAAGTCGCTAATGATGATCAAGCTCTGGTCAATCCTCTACCTTTGACGGTTGGGGACATAAGGGAAACCTTTCTCCAAATGGCCCAAGCCATTACTATACAAGCAAAAGTCTTCACTACTCAAGCATAAGCCATGATGGACCAAGTTAATCGTGATGTAGTACCTCGAGGAAACCAACATGTTGTCACCATGGCCTCCCATTTGAGGGATTTCACAAGGATGAATCCCCCTACTTTCTGTGGGTCCAAAGTTGAGGAAGATCCCCAAGAGTTCATTGATGAAACCTACAAGATCCTCTATGCTATAGGGTTGACTGCTAGTCAGAAGGCCGAGTTACCCACTTACCAACTCAAAGATGTGGCCCAAACTTGGTACGTTCAATGGAGAGACAATAGGCCTTTAAGGGGTGGACCGCTGACATAGGAGATTTTCAAGAAGGCTTTTCTTGATAGGTTGTTTCCTCGGGAGAAGAAAAAGCTAAATTGGAAGAATTAATCAACCTTTGTCAAGGAGGTATGAGTGTACTTGACTACTCATTGAAATTTATTAAATTGTCAAAGTACACTCCTTCATTGGTTTGCTACCCAAGGGATGAAATGAGTCGCTTTGTGACAGGAGTGTCGGATGACTTTAAGGAAGAACGTCGTTTGGCTATGCTACATGATAATATAAACATTTCTCGTCTCATGGTTCATTCTCACCAAGTGGAAGAGACAAGGGTTAAGAGGAAGAGTAGGGATGCCAATAGGGAAAGTTCTTATGATGGTGGTTCTTCAAAGGGTAGGCTTGATATCCAAGACAAGCCTAGATTCAAGAAAAGATTTTCTAATCAAGTGCCTACCTAATTTCCCAAGGATCGTGATGATAGGGTGTCTAACCCTAAGTCTCAAAAGGGAAGAGGTACAAGCTCACCAAACAAGAAGCCAACCTGTGGAAAGTGTGGCAAAAAGCATTATGGCGATTGCCTTGTTGGGATGGACAATTGATTTGGGTGTGGTAAGAGTGGCCACAAAGTTGGGATTGCCAAATATTGAAGGGTCAAGACAAAGGTAGCGGGCTAACTCAATCTAGTGGTTCTAATGTCGATCCTCCAAAGAAGAATCGCTTTTATGCACTTCGCTCAAGGGGAGAACAAGAGTATTCTCTCGATGTGGTGACCGATATGTTACAAGTCTTCTCTACTGATGTATTACTTTACTTGATCCGGGTGCTACATTATCTTTTGTTACTCCCTTGATAATTAGAAAGTTTTATATTTTTCCGGATATTATAAATGCACCTTTCATGGTAACTACCTCGCTAGGCGATTCAGTGGTTGCAAAGAGGGTATATAGAAATTGTCCTATAATGTTGCCCAATAGAGTTAGTCATTTTGAATTAGTAGAACTTGAATGGTCGATTTTGATGTCATTTTGGGAATTGATTGGTTTCATGATTGTTTTGCTTCCATTGATTGTAGAACTAGAATTGTTAAGTTCAATTTTCCAAATGAACCCGTTTTAAAGTGGAAGGGGGAAAATTCTATTCCTAGAGGCCGTATTATATCTTGTATTAAGGCTTGTAAAATGATCTCAAAAGAGTGTCTATATCACATTGTAAGAGTCAAAGATTAGACTCTGAAAATCCTCCCATTGAGTTAGTCCCCGTAGTAAGGGAATTTCCGGAGGTCTTTCCTAATGATCTTCCCGGAATCCCTCCCGAACGGGAAATTGATTTTGGTATTGACTTGCTAACGGATACCAATCCCATTTCAATTCCTCCTTATCGGATGGCTATGGACGAATTAAAAGAGTTGAAGGCTCAACTAAAGGACTTACTAGATAAAGGCTTCATTAAACCTAGTATTTCTCCATGGGGTGCTCCGATTTTGTTTGTGAAGAAGAAGGATGGGTCCATTAGAATGTGCATTGATTATCGCCAACTCAATAAAGTCACTATTTAGAGCAAGTATCCTCTCCCTCGGATTGATGACTTGTTTGATCAACTCCAAGGGTCAAGATACTTTTCTAAGATTGACTTGAGATTGAGGTATCACCAACTGAGGGTGAGAGTTGAGGATATACCAAAGATGGCATTCCGAACAAGTTATGGTCACTATGAGTTCTTAGTAATGTCCTTTAGTCTCACAAATTCCCAAACGAAATTTATGGATCTCATTAATAGGGTGTTTTGAAGTTACCTAGATTCATTTGTCATTGTCTTCATTGCCGACATCTTGGTATATTCAAAAAATAAGGGTGAACACATGGACCATTTGAGGATGGTGTTACAAGTGCTTAAGGAAAAACAATTATTTGCCAAGTATAGCAAATGTGAGTTTTGGTTGAAGTCAGTGGCGTTTCTTGGTCATGTCATCTTTAGTGAGGGAGTTGAGGTTGATCCAAGGAAAACCAAGGCGGTAAAAAATTGGCCTAGACCATTGATTCCAACCGACATTAGGAGTTTCATGGGTCTAGCGGGTTATTATAGGAGGTTTGTGGATGTTTTTGCGTTCATCGCATCTCCCTTGACTACTTTGACCCAAAAGAGTATGAAATTTGAGTGGTCAGAGGCATGTGAAAGAAGCTTCCAAATCTTGAAGGATAGGCTTGCTTCCGCTCTGGTGTTGACTTTATCGGAGTGTACCAAGGTCTTCATTGTATATTGTGATACATCCCGAGTGGGCTTGGGGTGTGTGCTTATGCAACATGGGAATGTAGTAGCATATGCCTCTAGGCAACCTAAGGTGCATGAGAAGAACTACCCAACTCATGATCTTGAGTTAGCGTCCATGGTATTTGCCTTGAAAATATGGAGGAATTACTTATATGGTGTCCATGTTGATGTTTATACCAATCACAAGAGTCTTCAATATGTGTTTACTCAAAATGATTTGAATCTCCGACAAAGAAGGTGGTTGGAATTGTTGAAAGATTACGACATGAGTATTCTCTACCACCACGGCAAGGCAAATGTGGTTGCGGATTCTCTAAGTCGTATGACCATGGGTAGTGTGTCTCATGTAGAATAAGCCAAGAAAGACCTAGTGAAAGATGTTCATAGGCTGGCTCGTTTGGGTGTTAGATTGGAAGATGCTCCAAATGGTGGTTTTATGGTCCATCATAACTTTGAATCGTCTTTGGTGGTTGAGGTGAATTCCAACAACACCTTGATCAACCATTGATGGAGTTGAAGGAGTCGATTATTGGTAAGTGATCTTGGGCATATTTACATGCCCATAATGCTATTTATGCCTATATGTGGGCTTGGTTTGAAGTCAATGAGTCTAGATTAAGAGTCTTATTTAGTAAATTTTGGATTTCCAAACTAACCAACATGATTAGTTGTGCAGAAAGGTGAGGTGAAAGAAACCTGCATTAAAAGGAGCAAAAAGAAGCAACAAGAAAATATAAGGATGGAAGGAAGTAAAGCGAAGCGAAGAAATGCAGCAAAGGCATTTGCGTGTAAGCCTCGTGATGCGTAGATCGGAGTAATATCATGATCTTGAAGTAAATTTCCAAATAGAAGACTCTGTGTCAGCTCCGCGTCACGCGACTGAGTGCCAAAGTTTAATTGAGAAATAAACCGCGAGGCAGAACACTTCATGTTAGCCCCGCGTCGCGCGATTCAGAGATCGAAATTGGAAATTGGGATTTAGTATAAATAGGGCCTTAATGTAACTTTATTAGGCATTCTTTTTCTAAATTTCGAACTGGAGGCATCAAGAATGAGACTTTTGAAGTTTTTAGAGTTACTTTCTATTTCTTCTTTTCTTGTAATTCTTTGGAATGATTTTGACAATTTCGAATATTGTTATGAACATTATGAGTAGCTAAATACCCTAGTTCTAGGGATGTGGCTACAAGATGAATGAAGTTTGCTTCACTTGTTAAGGGTTTATCAAGAGTTATCTATGATTGGTTCTTACTTTCTTGCTTGTTGTATTTCATGAGTGGCCACCATAGAAATAAATCCATTGTCCAAATTGAACTTGAGAGAGGAATAAAAGGATAGAACATGGAAAGTAAGAAGTTTGGTTGACTCTAAATAACTAGGGTTGATTCGTTTCTAGGATAGAGATATGCCTAGAGACCTTACTTGGATCAACATACAGAAAGATTACTTAATGCTCAACTGTTATTCATCTTATCCCCGCTCAATGATGTAGTTAAGGTTGTAATTATTGTAGGTGATTAGAGGTCGAGAGACTATGATCATACATCTAACCCTGTGGTTCAGTGATGATATAATTTCAAGATAACCTTTATTAGATGATAACAACTTCATGAGTCCTGATAAAAGCCGCAGCCCTGTATCTCGCCCATAATATTGTTTGTAAGTTAAGAAATTGAATCACTGTAGCCAACTTTAGTTAGACATAAATTTTAGTAATACTCTTTATAAAATCTGGACATTACACTTGTTTTGAGTTACGAATTGGAAAAGTTAAAAGAGTCTAGTTTGGAGTCCCTGTGGGTACGATACCCGACTCCTTAACCAGAGCCATTATATTGCGTACGATAACGTGCACTTGCGTGTGCTATTTGATCGCAAGATGTTTTTGGCGCCGCTACCGGGGACTTATGTAATTTGAAGATATTTAATTTTTCTAATTCTAAAGCTAATCACAAGTGTTGACAACTTGATCTTAGTGTTTCACTATTGCAGGTATTTTAGATACTCTAAAACCGTTTGACGATCGTGAACTATTGTCACCGCTCTCAAAACCTGAAAGATTCATACATAGGAAATTGAGACAAGAAGAACATTCAATTCCTCTAGAGTTTGGGGAATCATCAACTCCAGATCACAAAACTGAAGAACGAGACTTGACACCTGAAACAATGGCTGCTAATCAAATGAGAGTTAGATATGTAGCAATCTGACGACCCACAAATGTTACTTCGTGCATTAACCTAAGGCTGGTGGAAGAATCAAATTGAAACAAAGCATGGTGCAAATCTTGCACTCTAATGGGTAGTTTACTGGTCTCTCTCATGAGGATCGCACAGTGCACATTCAGAACTTTCTAGAGATCAGTGACACATAAACTACAACTTAAGTAAATAAGAATTATGTGAGTCTCACCTTATTTCCCTTTTCTCTGTTCGGGGAAGCAAAGAGATGGTTGAATTCAGAGCCCGCAAACTCAATCACCACTTGGAATGATCTCGAACAGAAGTTCCTCATTAGATTCTTCCCATTCAGGAAGACTGCCAAACTGAGAAGTGACATTCTAAGCTTTTGGCAGAAAGGTGGTGAGAACTTGTACCAAGCTTAGGACATGTTCAAATCAATGTTGATGAGATGCCCTCATCATCATCAAGCAAATGAGGTGTTAGTGCATATTTTCATTGAGGGTTTAGAGCCTAACACCAAGATTCTGCTTGATTCAACTGCAGGTGGACAAGCATTAGATAAGACGTATGCAGAGTTGTACACCTTGCTGAATAGAATATCTCAAGGTAATATGTAGTGTAATGGTAGTGGGTTAAAGCCAGTGGTACATAAAACCGCAAGGGTATTAGATATGGATGTTTTGACATCTTTAACTGCTCAACCTTCAGCCATGCATAATATGATGAATACTCACTTCAGTAATATGGCTTTGGGACAACATCCTTCTCAAGTTAATGCAGTCCAACAAACACCAACTTGGTGTGAGATTTGTAGTGGGAGTGATCATATAGCAGATACTTATGGTGCAAATCCAGATTCAGTAAATTTTGTGGGCAATGCACAAAGAGGGGGAGGCCAACAAAATTATGGGAACTCCTACAACCCGAGTTGGCGAAACCACCCAAACTTCTCTTGGGGTGGAAATCAAAATCAAGTCCAAGGACGAAATCAGTATAGACCTTAGGGTAAATCGCAAGGGTATCAAACGCAGATGCAAAAGGATCAACCTAAATCACAATCTGGGAATATGAATGTTGAAGAGATGTTAATGAAATTATGGCAAATCAAGCTCAGTCAGTGGCTGATGTGAGAATAATCAGTTATATACCCAGAATTTAAAGAAGCAATTTGGGAAATTTGATAATTCCCAGTATTCTATACCATAAGGAGGATTGCCTGGTAACACAGATCCAAATCCAAAACAGGTAAATACTGTAAGTACTCGGAGTGGGCTACAATTGGAGGAATTAGCTCTGAAGAGAAATGTCATCGAGGTGGTAAATAGAGAATGTGAATAGATAGAAGTTAACACCAGAGCAAGGAATAAGTTGCACCTGCAGAAAAGGGTGCAACCAATAGTAAGACCACATCCTCCATTCCTTCATAAGTTTGCGAAACAAAAGGAGGATGAGTGTTTTGGTAAGTTTCTTTCTCTGCTGAAACAAGTTCACATTAACTTGCCTTTGGTAGATGTCTTGTAGGGTATACCCAGGTATGCGAAATATGTCAAAGAAATCATGACAAATAAAAAGAGGTTGATTAAATACGAGACAATTGCACTTAGTGAAGAGTGTAGCTCCAGGATTCAGAACAGTTTACCCGTGAAACTAAATGATCCAGGTAGCTTTACTGTCCAAATAACCATCGGATAGAGTATCCATGCGCGAGGTTTGTAAGATTTGGGGGCTAGCATCAATTTAATGCCAACCTCGCTGTATAAGAAATTGGAGTTGAGTAGTCCCAAGCCAACAACAATAATTTTATAGTTGACTGACAGATCTGTAGCTAGACTTGAGGGAGTAATAGAAGATGTGTTGGTGCAAGTGGGATCTCTGATTTTCCCTTTGGACTTTGTGGTATTGAACTTTGAGCCAGATCCTGAGGTTCTATTTGTCTTAGGTCACCCATTTTTAGCTAATAGGAAAGCAATGATTGATGTAGTTGCTGGCCAACTTACTAGGAGGGCCCACAATAAAGTAGAGGTTTTTCATGTATATATAGCTTTAAAAATGCCACCGTTGTATGAGGAGTTAATTGCCATCACTTTGGTAGACCTGGATGTAGATGGTAAGTACATCTTAGCTAAGGACCTCTTAAGCGAGTAATTAGGGGTGCTGAGATCAACGGAGATGTTGAGGCACACGAAATTGTAAAGATGTTAGACTTGGCCATGATTGAAGAATCTGGCAGAAGATGGGAGCCATTGAACAGAGTGTTAGGGCCTCCATTTAAGCCCTCCATTGAAGAAGCTCCTAAGCTAGAGTTGAAAGACCTTCCAGCACATCTAAGCTATGCATTTTTAGGTGTAAATGATACCTTACCAGTTATTTTGTTTGCAGCATTATCAGATGAACAGGTGGAAGCAACGTTGTTGAT
Organism: Solanum sitiens; assembly: GCA_016801875.1. Lineage (NCBI taxonomy): Eukaryota > Viridiplantae > Streptophyta > Magnoliopsida > Solanales > Solanaceae > Solanum > Solanum sitiens. Next base: position 2,162,183 of record JABWTJ010000039.1, on the reverse strand, counting down.
TCTGAAGAAGCAAAAAACAGCAATAAGGTGGCAGATGTCAGACATCCAAGGTATAAGTCCATCTCTGTGTATGCACAAAATATAAATAGATGAAGGGTACAAAGCAAGTGTTCAACATCAGTGAATACTAAATCTCTTAATGAAGGATGTGGTTCGTAAAGAGGTAATCAAGTTGTTAGATGCAGGGATAGTTTATCCAATATCGGATAGTAAATGGGTAAGTCCAGTGCAGTGTGTGCCCAAGAAAGGTGGGATGACGGTAATAACCAATGACAGAAATGAATTTATCCTAACAAGAACAGTAACAGGGTGGAGAATATGCATGGACTACAGAAAGTTAAATGAAGCCACCAGAAATGATCACTATCCGGTTCCTTTCATCGATCAAATGTTGGACAGATTGGCGTGTCAAGATTATTATTGTTTTCCTGACGGGTACTCAGGTTATAACCAGATTGTAATTTCACCGAAGGACCAAGAGAAGACAACGTTCACATGCCCTTATGGTACCCACGCCTTCAAGTGCCTGGCATTCGGGTTATGTAATGCCCCAACCACTTTTCAGAGATGCATGATGGCAATCTTTCATGACATGGTGGAATATTTTGTGGAAATATTTATGGATGACTTCTCAGTTTTTGGTGAGTCCTTTGAACTATGTTTGTCAAATCTTGATAGAGTCTTAGAAAGATTGGTGGAAACAAATCTAGTCTTGAACTGGGAAAGTGTCACTTCTTGGTGAGAGAGGGAATTGTGTTGGGCCACAAAGTATCGAAGAAGGGGCTAGAAGTAGACAAAACCAAGAATGAATTAATTGATAAATTAACACGTCCAATATCGGTAAAAGGGGTTAGATTTTTTTAGGCCATGCTGGTTTCCATAGAAGGTTCATTAAGGACTTCTCTAAAACTGCAAGACCCATGTGCAGTCTATTAGAGAAAGAGGTCAGTTCAAGTTTGACAAAAACTGTTTAGAGGCCTTTGCAGTGTTGAAACAGAAGTTGATTGAAGCCCCTATCATGGTAGCAAGTAATTGGGAGATGCATTTTGAATTAATGTGTGATGCAAGAAATAATGCGGTTGGAGCAGTGTTGGGGCAAAAATGAAATAAATTGTTTCACAATATATACTATGTGAATAAGACACTAGATGCATCCCAAGCAAACTATAAGTAATTGAGAAAGAAACGTTGGCCTTAGTGTATGCGTTTGACAAATTTAGGTTATATCTGGTGGTAACGAAGGTGATAGTCTTCACTGAACATGCAGCTATCAAATATCTCTTCAATAAGAAGGATGCAAAACCTAGGTTGATCAGATGGGTCTTACTTCTCCAGGAATTTGATTTAGAGATTAAATATAGGAAGGGTTCGAAGAATCAGATAGCCAATCATCTGTCCAGACTAGAAGACTCATCTCATGTGGCAGACGCAGGTAAAATCCGGGAATAATTCCCTGATGAACATATCTTAAAATTATACATTACACAGGTACCTTGGTATTTTGATATTGTGAAATATTTAGTGAGTAGTTTATTCCCCCCGGGGGCAGCAACACATCAGAGGCAGAGATTGAGGTATGATGCTCGATTCCATATATGGGATGAGCCTTATCTGTTTAAGCAGGGTCTAAATCAAATGATAAGGAGCTGCATAGCTGAGGAAGAGGCCCTGCAAGTGTTAGAGAGATGGAATGCTTCACCATGTGGTGGACATCATGGGGGCGAAAGAACCGCACATAAGGTATTGCCAGCTGGATTCTTTTGGCCTACTTTATTTAAAGATGCGGCGTTATTCGTCAAAGTATGTGATCAGTGCCAACGAATGAGAACTATTTCAAGAAGGCATGACATTCCTTTGAATAATATTCTGGAGGTGGAAATATTTGATGTTTGGGGAATTGATTTCATGGTACCATTCCGTCGTCTAGAGGAAATTAGTATATTCTAGTCGCGGTAGATTATGTTTCCAAGTGGGTTGAAGCAGTCACATTACAAACTAATGACTTCAAGGTGGTTGTGAAGTTCATCCGAAAAAACATCTTCACCAGGTTTGGCACCCCTAGGGCGATTATCATCGATGGAGCTAAGCATTTCATAAATAACTCCATTTATAATTTATTGGCTAAGTATGGGCTGATACATAAAATGACAACTGCATACCATCCTCAAACTAGTGGACAGGTTGAAGTATCCAACAGGAAAATTAAGCAGATCCTGAAGAAAACTGTAAATGCTCAAAGGAAGGATTGTTCAGATAAGTTAGATGATGCTTTATGGGCATATAGGACTGCGTACAAAACAACAATAGGGACTTTGCCCTACCAAATGGTGTTTGGAAAAGCATGCCACTTGCCCCTGAACTAGAACATAAGGAATATTAGGCAATAAAGAAACTAAATTTGGATGCTGAGTTAGCTGGTTGGAACAGAGTCACTCATTTTCACGAGCTCGAGGAGTTCAGGTTGCATGCATATGAGAATGCAAAGCTGCATAAGGAAAAAACTAAACGGTGGCATGACAAGAACATAGTGTCACACACGTTTGAGCTAGAAAAACTAGTTTTGTTGTTCAACTCTAGTTGAAATTGTTTTCTGGGAAACTCCCGTCGAAATGGAGTGGTCCGTTTGAGGTGGTGCAAATGAGTCAACACGGTGAAGTTGAGAATGAAACAAAGGTGATAGTTCCACATTCCTTGTAAATGGAAAAAGGGTCAAGCACTACGTTGGCAAGGATGTGGATCGTGAGGTTGAAGAGATCACTTTGAATGAGGAGTGAGTTCTGAGATGGGTCGTGCTGCGACGTTAAATTAGGCGCTCCACGGGAGGCAATTTGTGATCTATTGTAATAGTTAGGTTTGCTTTACTTTAGGTTAGATTTATTAGAAAAACAATATAAAAAAAATAATAATAATAAAAACAAAAAAAATATGATCATGCCATGACCGTACCTACGACGCTGGATGAGAGGCAAACCATCAAGGTTTCAATTAATGGGTTGTTCCTGTAAGACTTAGCATCAAAGGATGAAGAAGCAGTTGAGGTAGTGGACCACATGTAAATCGTGCGACGCTTGGTGAGGTGCTGAAATTTAAGACAGTGAACCTCGTGACAACTGCGAGTCGCAAGGCTATCCTCCAATTCAGTCTCGCCAGCATATTTTGAGGTCGAATACATCATTTAGATCGCGCGTCGCGGAGAAATGGTGTCAAATTGATTTTGATGGTAAAAGTAATTTACGTCACATAAATACACAGGTCCGTGTCTGTAACAATCCGAAAACGACTATGCAAAGTAAGACCTAAACATACCTAGAATATATAAGTTAGACCGAGTTGACACAGCTTAATGCGCGTGGAACCAGACCTCTGGACCTATGTACCATCCAAGCCATTGGTTCCAGCCATGTTAGGTCCCGAACACTAGGATTCACCCGGGTGAGTCTTAACTGGACTTAGAGGGTTAGTCCTAGGTTTTAAGGGCTCTAGGGGTAAAAAGGTAATTTCGGGGCTAGGGGTAGTATAGTAATTACCCTAGGTTGATATTTCATTAATTAAATAAGGTTTTTAATTAGTCAAAATGGGTCAAAGCTCGGTGGTCAAACCCGAGTTTGACCAGATCTCCACACTCGGGTTCAAGCCGAGTTGGAGGCACTAAAGGGACGATTTAAATGATTTTTAGGAGGGGCATTATAGTAAATTAATATGTAAATTATAATCTTATTTTATCATTTAAATTATGTTGAATAAGTCAACAAAAAACTCCCCAAGGAAAGAGGCGCACGACTCTCACTAGGAGTGTACTCAATGTGCACTCTTAATTCATTATATATATCCACAAATGTTTTTCAGCTTTACCTTGCAATTCAAAAACAGAAAAGTAAAATAAAGCGTTCTCGGCATTCATCCATCAAAAATGAAAAGAAAAATCCGTACGCCTATGTGTTTTGAGAAATCACGTAAAGAACTCACTTATGAACAAGAATCAAGGCTCGGAAGAGAGGTTTGTGCGTGGGTTAGGACGTGTTGTGGCTGGTTGTCAAAGTTGAAAAAAGTATGTATTTTCTTCTCTCTTGGTCCCTTTCCCAAGAGTCCCCTAAGGCTCAGTTCAAATCCAATCCAAAAACTAAGGTTGTCCCCGTTGCATGCCCCTGTCATTAAATCCCATGAACGATTGATGCATATGTTGGTATGACTTCTGGTAGATGATTTTAGGACTGATTGTGATTGTGTGCAATGTGTGTTCTCAGTATATTTATGATCTTGTTATATATGTACGAATATTGAATGTTACATGTGCACAAGTATGCTATTTTCCGTGATATTGTTGTTATGGTCTACTTGAAGAAGTTGTGAATTATATGTTACGTAATGTTGTCTGTTTAACATGCAAAAATAAACCGTGATGTTCATGAAAAGTAAATGAAAGTGATGATCTAAAATAAAATACTAATTGCCGAATTAAAATGAGTCTAAGGCTCTCGGCCATGTACATCAATGCACAAAGAAATGGTACGGATATATGGACGTAAGTTTAGGCTAAAGTATTGGTTAAAGTTGATATAAAAATCAAAACAAAATTTTCTAGACTAAAGTGTAAGAAGAATGAACTTGAGGACCTAATGCTAATTAGAGAAGACTCATCTAAATTCAAATAAAGAAAATGCTACACCTAAGAATTGAACCTGAGACCTCAAGTTTCTAGCAACTATATGAAGAGATCTTGAGTAAATTAAAAAGAGATTAATGTTGGGTGTAGGAGGGGAATCGAACCTGGCCTCAATGCCAAATGTGTGAGATACATAAGTCTCACATATAGTCAAAATTATATGCTGCTCAAGGGATTCAAACACAGATTCCCTTGACCAAAAATTGTGAGGCACATAAGTCTTACATATAATAAAATAAAACACAGCCTCTAGGGATCAAACTCGGGTTCTCTTGGACGAATGTGTGAAGACAAATAAGTCTCTCACACAAACATAATGAAAATAAATCAAGAGAATAGATGCTGCCCAAGGGATTCGAACATGGGTAAATTCTAAGATCACTTAAATCACGAAAGTAAGCCTTATGTATGGTGTAACCCAAAAGGGGTACTACCATAAGTGTAAAGTACATTAAAGGCCATGTGCATGACATACGATGTAAATTAATAGCAAGATGAAGAAAAGAACATTCACTTAATGAGGTGAATAATTATGTTAAACTATGATGCTAATGAAAATGGTGACAACATGATAAGCGACTAAGATGAATGGTGAGACAAGTCTCAACCAAGCCTAAGTAAAGGTCACTAAAAGTACTCACCTAAGAGAGTGTTGAATATTAAGAGACAAGTCTCAATCACATTCTATATGTAAGTGTAAGGACAATTCACACTTAATACTAAAGAAGAGATGAGAAATCATCTAATGAGCTATGACTACCTCATCCTAGAAGCAATCTTCGATGATGTATGAATTGAATGTAAATAGGAACTTTAAACTAAGCACCGATAGGCTAGTTATGAGTGGTGATGTCTTCTTTTGGGAAGGGCGGAGGTTCACGTAATTTTCATGAGATGAGACTGTCCACCAAGGTGGGTATGGGTCTCCCTAAATCTCCTAGTCTTTGAATGATCTTTCCAACATAGGGAACTAGCTTGGTTCGAACCCATAAAGCTAGCATGTTTTGGTTTCACTTTGGCCAGTGACTCTACCTCTTTTCGGTGTTGGGGAGACACCGGATTTCATGATGCTCACATGATCTATGTCGGCAAAGGTTGAAGTTCCTCAAAGTATGAAAAATAATGAAATGAACGATACCGAAGGTGTTTGTGCAAGACAATCAGGAGGTGAAACCGGACTCAAGTAATGACATTAGGTCATTCTTGGTCATTGCACTTCATGATCCTGATGAGAGTCTTAAACTTCATCCTAGGTATAGCTGGTGTTTACATTAGCCTATGAATGAATGAAATGATTAATGTGAAGTACGAATGAACGAATGAAGCAGACTCTGTGTTTGCTAAAGGAGGCCCTCGCGTTGAGGTCCCATATGTTGGGCCCTTACTTGAGATGTCTTAAGGCTACATCCATGATTCCAAGGTCTCGTGGATATGAAATGTATAATATATGAAACGTGAAATGTATGTTATGTGAACCTATGTGTGTATGATGTGTGACATATTCATGGTATGACCTTCCTATTACAAATTAGGCAAGTCCAGAGACTTGACCTCTTAAGAAAGCATGTTGATTAGGAAGAGCCATTCTTGTTCATGCATTTACCGTTATGTGTTGCTGCATATACCCATACTTAGTACAAGTGTGTACTAATTCCATACGATATTACTATTTTAGGTGCAGGCTCAGGTGGACGTTGAATGTATCATTGCGGCTGTTCGGACTCAGAGATTTCATCCGAACTTGGTAGGTCCTCATGCATTCGAGGATGCCTACCTTTACATTCTTGCTTAGTAGTAGGTTTAAACTAGTGGAGTATGTTCCACTTGTGTTTCTTTCCTATTTTATTCAGATGCTTGTAATAGTGCCATTTTGGCAAGTATTACTTATGACATGAGATTGTATTTCCTTCAAGTTGTATGTTTCTATAACTAGATGGTTGATGTATGAGCAATGAACTTCCTTATAATAATGTGTTTATATGAAATCTATGTTTACTTCAAATATAAACAAAAAGTTTTAAATATTCCGCTAAAATTAACCGTATGAATGTGATGAATGCAAGAAGAGGCTTGTCTGCGACCTCTGAGAGGTTAACTACGCTGGTTGCGATTCGGATTCCAGAATCCGAGTCATGACAAACTTGGTATCAGAGCATCAGGTGAAATATCCAAGACATCAGGCTCATATCAATCACGTTAAGTAGTTTCTAAGTTATGGTAGTGAAGTGCACCACTATCATGAATTAGAGACTGCATAATGCTTAGGAAATTTTCCCTTCTTATACTCTTTATCGTGCTATGTGGGATTGTGACATAATTGTGTCATTAAGAATCAAACTCTCTTCTTGTATCTACCTGTAGATAATGAATATGAGAAGAAATGCAGGCAGGAGGGTAGGTGAGGTAGCTGCTGGAGGAAATCAAGTTCCTCCTCAAGCCCCAGTTGCTGCTGATCAAGTGCCTGTCAATCTAGCTGGGTTGACAGATGGTGAAGTGAGGACTGCTTTGCTGCAGATGGCACAAGCCATCAATACTCAGGCTCAAGCCATACCGGCTCAAGCCGCGAGAGAGGGTGCTCCTAGAGAGAACCCTCATACTAGCACCATGGCTAGCAGGCTGAGGGACTTCACCAGAATGAACACCCCAGTTTACTACGGATCCAAGACCAATGAGGATCCCCAAGAGTTCGTGGATGAGATCCACAATATCTTTTGTACCATGGGAGTAGATGAGGAGGCGAAGGCTGAGTTGACTGCATATCAACTCAAGGATGTGGCACAGATTTGGTATCGGATGTGGGCTGATAGCCGAGCACGTGGAGATGTTCCCATCACTTGGGATGTTCTCAAGACTGCCTTTCTAGAGAGATTCTTCCCCAGAGAGCAACGAGAAGCCAAGGTTGAAGAGTTCATCAACCTGAGACAGGGAGGTATGTCAGTCAAGGAGTATTCCTTGAAATTTGTTAAACTCTCAAAGTATGCTTCTGCTCTAGTGGCAAATAGCAGGGATGAAATGAGCAGGTTTGTGACTGGCATGTTGGAGGATCTAGTGGAAGATTGTCGGGAAGCGATGTTGCATGATAGCATGGATCTGGGCAGATTGATGGTGCATGCTCAGCAAGTGGAGGAGAGCCGCCGTAAAAGGAGAGTTCATGAAAGCAAGAAGCCTAAGACTGCGGATCAGACTAATTCTATCTCGGGTAAGGGCTCATTTGGAGTCCAAAACAGGCCTAAGTTCAAGAAACATTCAGGTAATTCTACTTCTTCAGGAAATTCGAATGCCAAAGTGAATGAGTGTGGCTCCAGAAAAGGCAACGATCGGAACGTCCAGCGAAAAAGCAAACTTTGTGGTAAATGTGGACGTCCTCATGGGGGTGAATGTTTAGTAGGTACTAACACCTACTTTGGGTGTGGCAAGACTGGACACATGGTCCGAGATTGTCCTCAAATGATGAATGAGGCAAAGGCAGGTGCTCAGCCTCAGCCAAATGCAAATGCTGCAGCCTAACCTCCTAAGAGGAGCCAATTTTATGAGCTCAAAGGTAGAGAAGAGTAAGAGAATTCAGCTGATGTAGTCACGGGTACGTTGCATTTCTTTACTTTCCCAGTGTATGCATTGTTACATCCAGGATCCACTCTATCATTTGTTTCTCCTTTGATAGCTAGTAGGTTTGATGTGTTTCCTGAAATCTTGCATGAGCCAATTCTAATAATTACTCCCATAGGAGACGACATTAGAGCAGAAAGAGTGTATAAAAATTGCCCAATTCACATCCTTGAGAGAGTCACTCACGTTGATCTTGTGGAATTAGCCATGCTCGATTTTGATATATTCTTGGGCATGGATTGGCTCCATAAGTATTATGCAACAATAGATTATCGAAACAGGGTAGTGAGGTTTCAGTTTCCTAATGAATTAGAGCGGGAATGGGAAGGGTATGGTTCAAGTCCAGTCGGCCAAATTGTTTCACACTTGAAGGCCAATAAGATGATAGCTAAGGGGTATTTGTACCACTTAGTTAGAGTCAATGACTTAGATCAAGAAGTTCCTTCCATAGACTCAGTGTCAATAGTGAATGAGTTCCCAGATGTCTTTCCGAAGGATATACCAAGAATCCCTCCTGAATGTGAGATTGACTTTGGTGTTTATTTAGATCCCAACACCAAGCCAATTTATATTCCCCCATATAGGATGGCACCAGCTGAGCTTAAAGAGTTGAAGTTGCAGTTAAAAGATCTACTTGATAAGGGCTTCATACAGCCGAGCATTTCCCCATGGGGTTCTCCAGTGTTGTTCGTAAAGAAAAAGAATGGAACCCTTAGAATGTGCATCGATTATCGAAAACTCAACAAAGTCACTATAAAGAATATGTACCCTCTTACCAGAATTGATGATTTATTTGACCAACTCCAAGGTTCAAGTTTCTTTTCCAAGATAGAACTTTGGTCAGGCTATCATCAGCTTAGAGTGAGGCGGGAAGACGTCCCTAAGACAACTTTCCGTACTAGATATGGGCATTATGAATTTCTGGTCATGTCATTCGGTCTCACTAACGCACTAGCCGCGTTTATGGACCTTATGAATAGAGTCTTTCGTGAGTACCTTGATTCCTTCATCATAGTATTCATAGATGACATTCTCATATACTCTAAGTCTAGAGAAGAGCATGAAGTACACTTAAGAAAGACATTGCAAGTACTCAGAAAACATCAGCTGTATGCAAAGTTCAACAAATGTTAATTCTGGTTGAGATCAGTGACCTTTCTTGGTCATGTTGTGACCGACCAGGGTGTAGAAGTTGATCCTAAAAAGGTTGAGGCAGTGAAGAACTGGCCGAGACCCCTTACTCCTACCGATATTTGAAGTTTTCTGGGTTTGGCCAATTACTATCGCTGGTTTGTCGAAGGCTTTTCCACTATTGCTGCTCCATTGACAGCCTTGACGAAGAAGAAGGTAAAGTTTGAGTGGTCTGAAAAATATGAGAAGAGCTTCCAAGAGCTCAAAGACCAACTCACTTCAGCCCCAGTTCTCACGTTGCCGAGGATTGGTGCCGGATATGTGGTGTACTGTGATGCTTCCCCTGTAGGTTTGGTATGTGTTCTTATGCAGGATGGCAAGGTGATTGCATATGCATCGAGACAGTTGAAAATCCACGATAAGAACTATCCTACTCATGATCTTGAGTTAGCTGCTATGGTGTTTGCATTAAAACTTTGGAGAAATTATTTATATGGTGTAGATGTTGATGTATATACTGACCATAAAAGTCTTCAGTATGTTTTACACAGAGGGAGTTGAAGCTTCGTTAGAGGAGATGGCTAGAACTTCTCAAAGATTATGATATGAGTGTTTATTATCACCCGGGTAAGGCCAATGTAGTGGCTGATGCATTGAGTCGATTGAGTATGGGCAGCGTGTCTCATATTAATGAAGAGAAGAAGGAGCTGGTTGAAGAGGTACACCAATTGGCTAGATTGGGTGTACGGCTGGCAGATGCACCAAGTGGGGGTGTTTCGGTTCACTCAAGTTCCGAATCCTCATTTGTTTTAGATGTTAAAGCCAATCAGCATCTCAACCCAATACTCATGTAGTTGAAAGATTCAGTATTGAGTAAGTTGAATGAATCCTTTTACCTAGGAGGGGATGGTGTATTCAGGTACCAACACAGCCTTTTACCTAGGAGGGGATGGTGTATTCAGGTACCAACACAGGTTATGTGTGCCCAATGTTGATAATTTGAGGTCTAATATTTGGGCAGAAGCTCATGGTTCCAGGTATTCCATTCATCCAGGTGCCACCAAGATGTACCATGACCTTAAAGAGGTCTATTGGTGGGAAGGCATGAAGAGAGATATCTCTAAATTCGTGGAGGAGTGTCTGAATTGCCAACAGGTTAAGGCATAACACCTCAAGCATGGGGGTCTCACTCAGACGTTTGAGATTCCAACATGGAAGTGGGAGGCTATCAATATTTATTTTGTGGTTGGTTTGCCAAAGACTAGGAAACTACATGATTCCATTTGGGTTATTGTTGACAAAATGACCAAGTCCGCTCACTTCATACCTGTGAAGTCTATTTACAAGGCTGAAGATGATGCCAAGCTTTATATTGATGAGATAGTGAGATGGCACGGGATCCTTCTGTCTATCATCTCGGATAGGGGAGCCCAATTTACTTCTCATTTTTGGAGATCTTTCCAAAAGGGCTTGGGTAAACAGGTCAAGCTTAGTACTGCTTTTCATCCGCAGACGAATGGACAAGCAGAGCGTACCATCCAGACCCTTGAAGACATGTTCAGAGCATGTGTTATTAACTTCCAGGGGAGTTGGGATGATCACTTGCCGCTGATAGAGTTCCCTTACAATAATAGCTACCATTCCAGTATTGGGATGGCACCTTTTGAAGCACTATATGGCCGAAGATGTAGGTCTCCTGTTGGATGGTTTGAGGTAGGAGAATCTGCCATCCTTGCTCCTGAGATCGTACATGAGGCTTTGGAGAATGTGAGAATAATCAGAGACAGATTGGCTACTGCTTACAGTCGTAAGAAATCCTATGCAGACAACAGGAAGAGAGCTCTAGAATTTGAGGTGGGTGATCAAGTCAACTTGAAGATATCACCTATGAAAGGGGTGATGAGGTTTGGTAAGAAAGGTAAGTTGAGTCCGAGGTATATAGGTCCTTATGATGTCTTGCAGTGAGTAGGAAATGTGGCCTACGAATTGAAGTTACCTCAAGATTTGGCTTCTGTTCATCCAGTGTTTCACGTTTCAATGCTCAAGAAGTGTCTAGGCGATCCAACATCCATCCTTCCTGTTGAGGGGTTAGGAGTTGATGAGAACCTTTCTTATGAAGAGTTTCCAATCAAAATTTTAGATCGTCAAGTAAAGCGAATGAGGAACAAGGAGGTTTCTACCGTGAAAGTCCTATGGCGGAACCACCTTGTTGAGGGAGCAACGTGGGAGGCCGAGGCTGATATGAGATCCCGCTATCCTCATTTGTTCAGTTCCTAAGGCTAGATATTCTCTTCCTAAAGTTTGATTTATGTTTAAGAAACTCTAAGTTAGCGCTGTAGTCAAATTGGTGTGATAGGTCACTAATCGTATGTTTTATCATAGCATTATATGAGTTAAAATAAAGTTATGTTTGCAACTTATGTTACTATTTTTGTGTAGCATAGGCATGTTTTCTGTGTTGCATGAATTGTGATGTGCATTAATGTTAAGTGTGATTGAGAAGGAAATTCCAAAATCTCAAGTATGAAGCCTTAGATAAGCTTGAATGGTATGCACCACCCAAATAAGTGTGAATCAAATGTTTACAAAAAAGAAACGTTTAAGTATGATGAAGTAACTTTCGAGAATCACCCTCTTTTTTTAAATGATGAGTAGTGTCATTCGGGGACGAATGTTCCTAAGGGGGGGATAATGTAACAATCCGAAAATGACTATGCTAAGTAAGACCTAAATGTACCTAGAATACATAGGTTAGACCGGGTTCACACGGCTTGATGCGCGTGGAACTGGACCCCTGGACCTATGCACCAGCCAAGCCAAGCAACTTGGTGAGTTGGTTGATCTAGGCAGCGTTGGTTCTAGCCATGTTAGGTCCCCAAACACTAGGATTCACCCGGGTGAGTCTTAACCTGACTTAGAGGGTTAGTCCTATGTTTTAAGGGTTCTAGGGGTAAAACGGTAATTTTGGGGCTAGGGGTAGTATAGTAATTACCCTAGGTTAATATTTAATTAATTAAATAAGGTTTTTAATTAGTCAAAATGGGTCAAAGCTTGGTGGTCAAACCCGAGTTTGACTGGATCTCCACACTTGGGTTCGAGCCGTGTTGGAGGTACTAAAGGGACGATTTAAATGATTTTCAGGAGGGGCATTATAGTAAATTAATTTGTAGATTATAATCTGATTTTATCATTTAAATTATGTTGAATAAGTCAACAACAAACTCCCCAAGGAAAGAGGCGCACGACTCCCACTAGGAGTGTACTCAATCTGCACTCTTAATTCATTATGTATATCCACAAATGTTTTTCAGCTTTACCTTGCAATTAAAAAATAGAAAAGTAAAATAAGTCTACTGTTCTAAAAGTTCTCGCATTCATCCATCAAATACGAAAAGAAAAATTCATACGCCTAAGTCTTTTGAGAAATCAGGTAAAGAACTTCACTTGTAAACAAGAATCAAGGCTCGGAAGAGAGGTTTGTGCGTGGGTTAGGACGTGTTGTGGCTGGTTGTCAAAGTTGAAAAAGGTATGGGTTTTCTTCTCTCTTGGTCCCTTTCCCAAGAGTCCCCTAAGACTCAGTACAATTCTAATCTAAAAACTAAGGTTGTCCTCGTTGCATGCCCCTATCATTAGATCCGATGAACGATTGATGCATGCGTTGGTATGACTTCTGGTAGATGATTTTAGGAATGATTGTGATTGTGAGAAATCTGTGTTCTCGGACTATTTATGATCTTGTTTTGTACGTCCAAATGTTGAATGTTACATGTGCACAAGTATGCTGTTTTCCGTGATATTGTTGTTACGGTCTACTTGAAGATGAATGGTGATACAAGTCTCAACCAAGCCTAAGTAAAGGTCACTAAAAGTACTCACCTAAGAGAGTGTTGAATATTAAGAGACAAGTCTCAATCACATTCAATATGTAAGTGTAAGGACAATTCACACTTAATACGTAAAGAAGAGATGAGAAATCATCTAACGAGCTATGACTACCTCATGCTAGAAGCAAGCTTCGATGATGTATGAGTTGAATGTAAATAGGAACTTTAAACTAAGCACTGATAGGCTAGTTATGAGTGGTGATGCCTTCTTTCGGGAAGGGCGGAGGTTCACGTAATTCTCATGAGATGAGACTGTCCACCAAGGTGGGTATGGGTCTCCCTAAATTTCCTAGTCTTTGAACTATGTTGCCAACATAAGGAACTAGCTTGGTTCGAACCCATAAAGCTAGCATGTTTTGCTTTCACTTTGGCCAGTGACTCCACTTCTTTTCGGTGTGGGGGAGACACCGGATTTCATGATGCTCACATGATATATGTAGGTTAACGTTGAAGTTCCTAGAAGTATGAAAGATAATGAAATGACGATACCGAAGGTGTTTATGCAAGACAATCAAGAGGTGAAACCGGACTCAAGTAATGACATTAGGTCATTCTTGGTCATTGCACTTCATGATCCCGATGAGAGTCTTAAAAAACTTCATCCTAGGTATAGCTCGTGTTTACATCAGCCTATGAATGAATGAAATGATTAATGTGAAGTACAAATGAACGAATGAAGCAGACTTTGTGTTTTCTAAAGGAGGCCCTCGGGTGAGGTCCCATATGTTGGTCCCTCACTTGAGATGTCTTAATGCTACATCCATGATTCCAAGGTCTCGTGGATATGAAATGTATAATATTTGAAACATGAAATGTATGTTATATGAACATATGTGTGTATGAAGTGTGACATATTCATGGTATTACCTTCCTATTACAAATTAGGCAAGTCCAGAGACTTGACCTCCAAAGAAAGCATGTTGATTAGGAAGAGCCATTCTTGTTCATGCATTTACCGTTATGTGTTAGTGTATATACCCATACTTAGTAAAAGTGTGTACTAATTCCATACATTATTACTATTTTAGGTGTAGGCTCAGGTGGACGTTGAAGGTATCATTGCGGCTGTTCGGACTCAGAGATTTCATTCGGACTTGGTAGGTCCTCATGCATTCGAGGATGCCTGCCTTTACATTCTTGCTTAGTAGTAGGTTTAAACTAGTGGAGTATGTTCCACTTGTGTTTCTTTCCTATTTTATTCAAACACTTGTAATAGTGCCGTGTTGACAAGTATTACTTGTGACATGAGATTCTATTTCTTTCAAGTTGTATGTTTCTATAACTAGATGGTTGATGTATGATCAATGAACTTCCTTATAAATACGCGTTTATATGAAGTCTATGTATACTTCAAATATAAACAAAAAGTTTTAAATTTTCCGCTAAAATTAACTGTATGAATGTGATGAATGCAGGAAGAGGCTTGTCTGCGACCTCTGAGAGGTCAACGACGCCGGTTGCGATTCGAATTCCAGAATCCGAGCCATGACAGTGTTAGCCCCACGTCGGACGATGCGTTGTATATTCTTGGGTTACCTGGAATTAAAGGTAATCAAGTGGTTAGATTTAGGGATAGTGTATCCAATATCGGACAGTAAATGGGTAAGTACAGTGTAGTGTGTGCCCAAGAAAGGTGGGATGACGGTAATAACCAATGACAAAAATGAATTTATCCTTACAAGAACAGTAACAGGGTGGAGAATATGCATGGACTACAGAAAGTTAAATGAAGCATTAGAAAGGATCACTATCCGGTTCCTTTCATTGATCAAATGTTGGACAGATTGGCAGGTCAGGAATATTATTAATTTCTTAATGGGTACTCAGGTTATAAACAGATTGTAATTGCACTAAAATACCAAGAGAAGACATTCACATGCCCTAATGGTACCTACGCCTTCAAGAGCAAGGCATTCGGGTTATGTAATGCCCCAACAAGTTTTCAGAGATGCATGATGGCAATCTTTCACGACATGGTGGAAGCTTTTGTGGAAGTATTTATGAATGACTTCTCAGTTTTTGGTGAGTCCTTTGAACTATGTTTGTAAAATCTTGATAGAGTCTTATCAAGATGTAAGGAAACAAATCTAGTCTTGAACTTGGAAAAGTGTCACTTATTCGTGAGAGAAGGAATTGTGTTGGTCCAGAAAGTATCGAAGAAGGGGCTAGAAGTAGACAAAACCAAGATTGAATTAATTGAGAAGTTACCACGTCCAATATTGCTAAAAGGGGTTAGATTTTTTAGGCCATGCTGGTTTCTAAAGAAGGTTCATTAAGGACTTCTCTAAAACTGCAAGACTCAGATGCAGTCTATTAGAGAAAGAGGTGAGTTCAAGTTTGACAAAAACTGTTTAGAAGCCTTTGTAGTGTTGAAATAGAAGTTGATTGAATCCCCTATCCTGGTAGCAACGAATTGGGAGGTACCTTTTGAATTAATGTGTGATGCAAGAGATATTGCGGTTGGAGCAGTGTTGGGGAAAAAACTAAATAAAGTGTTTCACTCCATATACTATGCGAGTAAGACACTAGATGCAGCCCAAGCAAACTACAATGTAACTGAGAAAGAAA
The DNA here is from genome assembly GCA_016801875.1 of Solanum sitiens. NCBI lineage: Eukaryota > Viridiplantae > Streptophyta > Magnoliopsida > Solanales > Solanaceae > Solanum > Solanum sitiens. The sequence goes on along the minus strand of JABWTJ010000039.1, from coordinate 2,146,331 downwards.
CGTTGGCCTTAGTGTATGCATTTGACAAATTTAGGTCATATCTGGTGGTAACGAAGGTGATAGTCTACACTGAACATGCAACTATCAAATATATCTTAAATAAGAATTAAAATACCAGTGGACCTTGTGTCGGTCGCGTGTCTCGAGGTCTAGATAAGTTTCTTGAGTTTCATTAATTAAAATGGGTTTTACCCATTTTTAAATAGAAACAACCCGACCCATCCCCCAAATTCCCCCTTTAAGTTAAAAAAAACCCTTCCCTAATCCCCTATTTCCCTTCCCCATCGTGCCTCCCTCACTCTTTTCTCCCTAATTTCTCAATGATAAGACATCATCTCGCATCGCCCAAGCCTCCAATTGTTTCCTTCTTTCTCTTGCACGTGAGAACGATCAACTCTCCAGGCATGTTCTTTGTTATCCATTCTTGATTGGAAAGTAAAATGATGAATTTGCATGTGGGGGTAGGAGAATTTTGGGGGAAGTGTTACATGTTTGAGATTGTTGTGGTTTCGAAGAAACTTGTATTCGTATAAGCTGGGTTAGCAAAATTTATGGGGGTTTGGGGTTCTCATTGTTAGGAGTATGGGATTCTTGATTTTCATGTGTCCTTTTTATGAATTGAGATTTATGTATTATGTGGTTGGTGAATTCTTGAGTATCCAACAATATTAGTGAGTTATATGTGTCTTGTGTAGTGCCATTATGGGTGTTGTGTAGTATCTGTTGATGAGAATTGATCGTTTTTGGGCCAAATCGGTGACCACTCTCCACGATGTTTTAATGGGTTAAGGGTGTTAATGTAGAACGTGAGGAAAATATGTGCACAAAAGTTAGAAATTATTTGTTATCAAGTGTGGGGTGGAAAGTTCCTTGGCTAGCCATAAACTAAAATGAACTATATGATGTTTCCCTTATCAGGTACTTATGTCTTCATCACAGAGCTCAGACCAAGGAACTGCTCAAGGCGCTCAGAAGAAGAGGCCTCAAAGTGGAAATGTCCCACTCGCACCTCCTGCCCCCAGAGGTTAGAATCACATTTATGGGCTAAAGGCAATAGCTAAGGAGGGTAAGACGTGGTATAAGAATCACACCGGGTCATCCTATTTCTCGAATGTATGTGTTGATAGGGACAATTTGCTCTGAGAGTTTCTCCAAATTGTGCGGCGGATGCAAGAGTTGCAGCTTGGGTTTATATTTCAGGAACTGGATGACTGTAATCTGAGCATGGTTCACGAGTTCTATGCGAACTGGATTCCCGACACTCGCTCTCACTTTGACACTGTCCGTGGTCGGAACGTGCCTATCACCCCAACTAGTATAAATGAGATTCAAGGCACAATTGACGGCACCCACCCTTTGGTGTTAACCCAATTGAACATCTGGCACCGTATCGGAAAATCCTCCATTTAATATAGGACCTCAGTCCATGGCCAAGTGAACTCATCACAATCAGAAGAGGTATCGTAAGACGTTCCCGTACGCCCACATGCTATGCGAGACTCATGTTTTATTGAAATTATGATGAATTATTTGATACCCGATCTGCACTACAATGACATTACGCATGATTGGGTATGTCTGGTGTACGCATTGATGACTAACACAGAGCTAAATACTGGGGCGATTATTAAATCAGCTATGCATAAGGCTAGAGTGCATAAGGGCCAACGGTACGCATTTGGGGCCTTATCACTAATATGTGTCATCGTGCAGGTGTTCCAGAGGAAACTCTGGACTACATGGATCCTTTATACCCAGCAGTTGTGGATGTTACTCGGGCGAAAGGGCCTAACAATGTTTTAGGCCCCACTCTTACCACTGTAGAGAGGAACAGATGGGATGAGTTGATTATTGCTCGGATGTATGGATTGGAGATGTTGCAGCACATAACTGGGGTCGACCATCAAATTGGTCTGAGCTTGATGAGGTCAGCCGCTAATATCCCTTGAATACGCATGTAAATGCACTATTGGGGATAGGGTCGATGTTTGCGGAGCCATTCGGTGATGATGTCCCAACTGATGAGGAAAACTTACGCACTAGCTCCGATATTGGAGGATAAAATTTTGGCCTCTTTTAATAGGAGACGATGATGTGATGGAGGGTTAGTCAGGGATTGTTTCTTTTATCCTGTGATTTGATTTGCTTGTTGTTTTACTGCACTGAAGACAGTGCCATTTTTATGTGTGAGGTTGGGGGTAACATTTTATGTGTATGTTTTATGTATTTCATATTTCAAGACTATGTTTTTTTTTTGGGTTTCTTGGTTGTTGTTTACGGTTATTTAGCCAAGGAGAGTCCGTTTGAACTGTACAAAAAAATACATTTTATTTTTAGTTATTAGGAGTGAATCTGTAGTAGTCATAGATCAAGTCATACTTCCCAATGATAGATGGATGACGACCGCCTTAAGGGTTAATGTCGTAGATCGAGTCTAGGTTGAGTTGTGCTGAAATCGTAGCTCTTGGAAAAATCATGTGATATTGAATTGAATGATGTATGAAGTGCAACTGTTTGTCATGCTATAGAAATGTACAACTTAAGCTGAAATGAACCTCTCGTATAACATATGATGGGATGAGTTTGATCTTTCTCAATGCAACTTGTTCCATGATTGGTGAGTTATTACATAGTCACTGTTATGCTAATTGAGTCTAGATCTTGCCCAGGGTGTTATTGAAACAAAATATACTTGTGCTGTACTCAAAAACATAATAGCAGTCCTTTCTTGGAAATTACTACAAAAATAGATCCTTATCTTAACCTTAGTAAGCCACCTTGAGCCTTTGACTAAAGTACTGTCACATCCCGAGAGAACACCCTATAATATATAACAGTCTCAAAGTATAATGGCGTACTTGACCTCTCGGAGGTCTTGTACAAGCCTTTTCGTATCGTTCATCGCATATACATAATGAAAAGTAGTGCGGAATTAAAACTTTTCACAAAATATTAGAATATCTTTAATAACATCTTTCATTAGAAAATCATAGGAAATACTAAGTCTCAATCTCATCAAAGGTTAGACACGAGAATACTTGGGACACGACCCATACATCAAAAAGATAGAAATACTTAATCTATTACAATACTTCAATATTAAAGAAAACTAGGATAACTATGCTTAATCTGTTACAGTGAAGTTTCTCAACTTCACTTTGGACACCTTCTAGCATGTAATCTTCTCACTAAAATCTATTCAAAGACTCACTTAATTAACACAAAGAGAGATCACCCATACCCCTCTCTAGGCACACCTAAATGATCCTTAAGACCACCTATGATGAGACATACACACTTAGAGTACACCAAACACATTAACATATATGATATGCCATTCTACTTACCAAGACTATCAAAAACTTACTTAAGTACTCCTAGAAGAGAACGCCCATACACCCTCTTCAAGGTTACCTAAATAGTCTTTAAGACTTCCTAAGTTTAGATCATGCCCAAAGTATCAACCAACTTCCCTAACTAGATTCATTCTCCAGACTTCCCTAGATAAGACATGAAGAGAACATCCCTTATTCCCCCTTCACACTTTAACTAAGGAATCCTTAAGTCACTCTAGATTAGGTACTTATTCATTCACATTTCTAACATAAGTCATTATTTCATGATTTCATTGAGAGATATTCATCACATAGAGTACATTCAAGTAATGGTCTTGGAGAAGACGTAGGGACTCTCACTAACATCTTCAAAGTCTAAGGGTGCAATGTCTAGGTAGAGTATCATACCACCACCTAAGCTTCATAGACTTCTCAAAAACTAGTAGGTATCCCATATGATGAGAATAGGCAATAATCGACACAGACCATGGTAGCAAAGCATGGAATCAGGAGTTGTAACCTACTCCGATGGAGGGTGTTCTACTTGCCAATAGTAGAACGTGGACACATCCCATGTAGGCACATGACTAAGGAATATGATGGGCGTACTTTGTACACTAGCCTAATTCTTATCTAGGGCTACTCTCCTTACCATACTCACTCGGTGATAGCCTTTTTCTCATGGAGTAATTGACATTAAAGGTTCATACAAAGGGGTTCCATATCAAGTTCATAACCCAATTACATTTACCTTACCAAAGAGGTCCCTAAGGATGTCTTACAATGGCGACAACATAGCTCATAATGACTTTCCTAAAGATGATATGATGTCGTTCCATCCAACCAACCTTAACTCCACCATTCATTACAAGAAGGATATCATTACAACTTTCTACTTCAAGATTTATAACCTTACCACTAGGTTCAAGGTTTTACATATAGGACCCTCTTAGAATCATTCAAGGTCTCATATCATTCATTCATACAAGACTAACAGTCTTTAGCATCCTAATTCAAGACATGTCACATTCACATTCATACATATATCAAGAAGAGGGACTTAAGTCTACCTAAACAAGACACATCATAACTTCACTTTATCACATATAACATATCATATTCAAGAAAAACATAGGCACAACCTTCATCATATTTAGGTCACCCTATACACTACTATAAAATCATCAATATAGTCATCATAAGACTGAATAACCAACTAGGAAGAATCATGCACCAACTCTAAGATTACACACATAAAGACATAGTCATAGCCTAACATGATCACCTAACAACTTCAATAGATGAACACATACTTTTACATTACTTATAATGTAGGTAGATATGATAAAACTCCACATAATCAACTACAAAAATCATCATAATACTTCAAGTAGTGCCGACAAGGCCATAATCATCATAATACATAAAGTAACGCCGACAAGGCCAAATCATTCACATAGCACCACCACCATAAGTGGACCATACCTATCACAACATAAATCAAGAGATACATTACATAAGATAAAGAGAATTATTCTCTCCACTTCAATCCTTAGCTAAATCATCCAATTCAATACCAATAGGCCCTTACCCATGGCCATGAACATCAATTCAATACAAAAATAATTATACTCAATGAAACTAGGTCAATTCAATATATATTTATAAATTTAATTCAACCTATACATCAATTGAATACAATTTTTACATCATTTAATATACCATAGAAAACTACACTAGAATTTATAAACATTAAGTTAATATCATGTAACCCATAAAGTAGTCAAAAACTATGGTCTATCAATTACATTGGTTCATAAGTTAATTAAGTTAAAATCATCTAATTAACATCAATATAAAGAATACATAATTATTCAATACCTTTAATTCAAGACCCATGGATAGATCATAAAATTGGACAAGTTCATCTTTGAAAACTTTAGAAAACTATTTGAATTTTGGGCTCCTTGATGAATAGAGTTTCAATGATAAAAAAATATACCTCAATTATTTTAATCCACGAAATTGATGAAGAATCACCAATCAAACCTCCAATCCAAGCTCCTCCTTTAGTTTTGGCTTCACTGGAGTTCTAGAGAATTTCTTAGGGAATTTGAGTTTTGATTTTGAATAATGAATTCATCTAGGTATTTAAGACTTAAATAGATGTTTAAAATAACAAAAATACACTTAAGTAACCACCCTTTCCCTTATTTAGATGTGGGGTGAATTTAAAACTTCACCCTTGCAACTTACAGTAAGCTGCGCAGGAACCAGTCCTCACAGACGGTTGCCAACAACTGGCCATTTCCCAACCATCGGACCGTCCTGTTGGTCCTTGTTTTAGGACTGAGGCTGGTCCTTGGCTTTGACTTCTCCCACGCCTAATTACTGACCCACGACACCCATCGACGGGACGTCGACTGGCTCACGAGCCGTCTACTGCCTCCGTCGTTTGGGGCTGTCTTGGGCAGTCTTGGCTCAAGGAAAGGGTCCTTCCTCAAGGACCCTAGGAACACGTAAAACTCGATGAAACATTCATAGATGCACAAGGTCATTTCAAGGCAAGCCTTTCGAATGTCATGGACGTTCTTGGACGTTTGACCTTCAAACTTCACAAAACATGACACACGGCCTATATACACTATAATAATACATTTAAGTACCTCATAATATCATGAATTGTAACAACCCAAAAATGACTATGCTAAGTAATGCCTAAACGTACCTAGAATGCCTAGATTAGACCGGGTTCACAGGGCTTGATTCGCGTGGAACAAGACCTTAGAACCTATGCACCAGCCAAGCCAACGAACTTGGTGAGTTAGTTGAGCTAGGCAAGGTTGGGTCCAGCCATGTAGGGCACCCGAATATTAAGATTCACCCGGATGAGTTTTAACCGGACTTGAAAGGGGTAATCTTAGGTTTGGAGGGTCTAGGGGTAAAATGGTCTTTTCAAGGCTAGGGGTAGTATTGTAATTACCCTATGTATTTAATTAATTAATTAATTAATTAATTAATTAATTAATGAAAATAGTGGACAATTCGGGTAGGGTTTACCCGAATTGACCCATTTTCGCGAGATGAGCTCCACCCGGGTTCGATCCTTGGTGGAAGCAACATTTAAGTTGAATTAATTGGTATTTATTATCTAATTTAAGTAAGGGCATTTTAGTCTTGTCATTGAGCCTCAGAAAATCAGATTTTTATTTAAAATAACAAAGAGTCCTAAGCTTACTGTCACATCCCTCCACTCTCTTTCTCACGCATATCCACTCTCATTCTCACGTTTCTTCATCAGTAAAAGAACAAAAAAAAAAATCAAAAGTTCATCACTCTTGAAGAACTTGTACGCTAAAACTAAAAAGAAAAACTAAACTAAAAACGAAAAGCAAAAACATTATTCTTGACGGGTGGTGTTGAAGTTTCGGTGGTGAGGCTTTGGTGTCGTGGTAGTTGGCTGTCCATTGGAGCAGGTTTGGAAGGTGTTGAAAGACAGAAAAGGTATGGGTTTTCTTCCTCTTGGTCCCTTTCCCAAGAGACCCTTAAGTTTCAGTTTATTCTAATCCGAAAACTAGGAATGTTTCCCCGTTGCATGTCCTTGTCACTAGCTCCCATCGATTGTTGTAGGTTGGGTATGTTTGCTGGTAGAAATTAGGGATGTAACGTATTTTCGTGATGATTATTTTCATGTATGTATGTTAGGATTTATGTGACTCATAAATATGTCTTGCCGAAATTATGTGATAAGTATGTGTGTGCATGGTGTAGGCCGTAACTCTTGGTCACAAATTGAAGTTTGAAAAAGGCATGTTGAATCCTTGTATTTTATGTGCAAATTCTTGAAAACTCTTGGCTAAATGTAACCACAAAATTGCACCTAATAATGTACGAAGTGTTTCACGAATTTTTCCTAAAATCTACCATATAAAATGTTGAAATAATGGACTGGAAAACATGATAAAAAATTTCCAAATTAATGGAAATTTGGTTTCGGCTATATAACTTGGAGAATTGGAGTTTAAAAAATTGTTTTAAAATATGTGAGGTCATCAGGGATTGAACCCGAGACCTCACTATATGTAGGCTGCTAAAAGTTGATATTTAATATGAGGTGAGGGGGATTCGAAATGGGGTAAGGTTGGGTGAAGAACCAAAGGAAAAAGGAAAATAAATAAAATGGGGAGTGTGGGGATCGAACCCACAACCTCTCGGATAGGTGAGAAAAGTAGGAGAAAAACTAAATAAAAATAAAAATGAGGTTGTGGGGGATCGATCCCACATCCTCTTGGTCTCAAACAAAAATAGAGAGGAAAGAAAAGGAAGAAAACGGAAGTGTGGGCATTGGGGATCGACCTCGGGTCCCCAAGATGAAAATGTAAACCATAAAAATTAAATATGAGACTAAGTGTTGCTCAAGGGATTTGAAATCGGGCTCCCTTGCCCAATTCCGTATTGATACATAAGTCTTACGTGAATAAATATTTAATGAATGCTGCTCATAGGGATCGAACTCGAGACCTTGGCATACTTACAAGATGCATAAGTCTTGTACCACATAATCTTGGGTAAGTATGAGTAACTTAGACTAATTATGAATGAAGCCTCACAGCTTGTGTGTATGGGTTCATAAGTCCAGCGTACGTTTAAAAATAAGTGAACCTAAGATGTATATGATAAAATGATGTGATCCCAAGTGGGTTAAGTAAGAGTGTGAAATACACTAAAAGGCCAAGTGCATTGGCATATGATGAAATGAACATTCACGTAATGGGGTGAGTAATTATGAAGTGCTAATATGCTAAAGTTAATGAATGTGGTGACAACATGATTATAGACTAATATGAAAGACGAGATAAATCTCAAATGAGTCTAATAAGTGTTACCAAATATCGTACTCACCTATGAGAGTGTAAAACTAATAAAGAGACCAGTCTCTAAGAAACACTCTACTGTAAGTATTGAGATTAAACACAATTAATACTTATTATGAGATGAGAAATCATCTAATGAGCGATGATGCCCTCATGCTAGAAGCCAGCTTCTATGATGTGTGAGATGAATGTAATAGAACTTTATACGGAGCACCGATAGGCTAGCTATGAGTCGCAATTCCTTATTTCGGAAAGGCAGAGGTTCGTGTTAATCTCATGAGATGAGACTGTCCGTTTAGGCGGGTATGGGGCTCATTATATCTCCTAGTCTTTGAACCTATGCAGCCAACATAGGGTTCTAGCAGGGTTCAATTCCCTATATACGCTAGCATGTTTTGTTTTCACTTTGGCCGGTGATTCTACCGCTTTTCGGTGTGGGGTAGACACTGGATTTCATGGAACTTACATGATCAATGTCGGTTAAAGTTAAAGTTCCCAAAGAAAGAATGAGGCCAGCCTCAAGTAATGCACAGAATGAAATGAATGATACCAAAGGTGTTTGGATAGGATAATCAAGAGGTGAACTAGACTCAAGTAATGACACTAGGTCATTCTTAGTCATTGTATAGTGAACCCGAAGAGAGTACTAAACAACATCCTAGGTATATAAATGAATGAAAAATGAAGTACGTATGAATGAATGAAACAGACTCTGTGTTTGCTAAAGAAGGCTCCCTAGTTGAGGTCCCATATGTTGAGCCCTCATTTGGGAAGTCCAATGTTAAGTTCGTGATTCCAAGGTCTCACGGCATACAAACAAATGATATATGATATATGTATGTGCTAAATTAAGTATGTTATTTGTTGTTTGCTATATGAAAAGAATGATAATGCATGTTACTCTCATAGCATGACTTTCCTAATCTGATTTGGCAAGTCCAACTGGCTTGGCTTCATATCGTTAGGAGAGAGCTCTTCTTAATCATGCATGTCCTTGGTGTGTACTTGCATACAACCTACTTAGTACAAGTGTGTACTAATCCCATACAACCCTTTACTTTTAGGTGAATGTGCAGGTAGACGCTAGAGCTTATGAGACTACGTTGAAGCTATCCAGACGTGGAGCATTCATTCGGACTTGGTAGACCCTCATGCTTTCGAGGATGCTTATCTCTTATATTCTAGCTTAGACGTAGGCATGAGCTAGTGGAGGATGCTCCACTAGCATTTCTTTCTTACTTATTCTTAGACGTTGTATTGGTGCCATTTTGGCAACTTTATATAATGCAGTTATGAACTATTTCCTTCATTTGAATATCCCATTGTTAGATGGTTGTGGTAAACTGATGTGATATGATGTAATTCTTACTATGAAGTCTATGTATACTTTAAAGCAAATAAAAGTTTTAAATTTTCTGCTAAAATTAACCTATACGATGTAATGATGATGTATGTAGGCTTGTCTGTGACCTCTGAGCGGTCAACGACGCCGGTTTCGACTAGGGTCTAAACCTCGGTCGTGATAAACGTGGTATCAGAGCATTAGGTTTAATTCCAAGGATAATAAGTTCACATCAACCACATCGAGTAGTTTCTAAGTTATGGTAGTGAAGTGAACCACTATCATGAATTAGAGAATGCATGATGCGTAGGAAAACTTTCCCTTCTTCTGATCTTTTCGTTCTTCCCTTAATGTCTTATTTCTTGGTGTTATGAGCGTATCTAACATCAATTCGTTTTTTTTCCAGAAAATGAACACAAGGGGGAACGCTGGTCAGGGAAGAGTAGGAGCAGCTGCTGGGGGCAACCAAGTTCAACCCCAGGCTCCAGCTGCAGGAGTGGCCATGCCAGTTAACCAGGATGGGTTGACTAATGTGGAGGTTCGGACAACTTTGGCACAGATGGCTCAGGCCATCACTTTGAAAGGCCCAGGCTATGACGTCCCAGGCCAACAGACAGGAGGTTCGGCGGGAGAACCCATCAGCCCACAACATGGCGAACAGGTTGCGAGATTTTACGAGGATGAATCCTCTTATCTTTACAGGATTAATACTGCAGAGGATCCTCAGGAGTTCGTGGAGGAGGTCTAGAAGATTCTGGTGGCGATGGGGGCCATGGAGATTGAGAAAGCTAAACTGGCCTCGTACCAGCTGAAGGATGTTGCACATGCTTGGTGCAAGATGTGGTAGGATAGCAGGGCGTTGGACGGAGGTCTGATCACATGTGAGCTGTTTAAGACAGCCTTTCTGGAAAGGTTCTTCCCCAGAGAGATGAGAGAGGCTAAGGTTGAGGACTTCATTAACCTAAGCAGGGCTCGATGACTGTCAGGGAGTATTCCCTGAAATTCGTAAAATTGTCTAGGTATTCCACTCCATTGTGTCGAAAATCAGGTACGAGATGAGCAGGTTCCTTACAGGAATCTTAGAGGACTTGGAGAAGGAGTGTCGGGCTGCGATGCTCTATGACAGCATGGACTTTTCCAGGCTGATTGTGCATGTCCAACAGGTTGAGGACATCAGGAAGAAGAGGAGAGTCGGTGAGGTCATGAGGCCTAACCCTTCTTACCAGACATGTTCTAGCAGTGGTGGTGGCAGGAGCACTTTCAGAGTTCGTGATCAGCCCAGATTTAAGGAAGGGCATCAGAGTTCAGGGAACTCTAACTCTCAGAGGAGTGCAGCACCCAGAGGAGGCAGACCCGAGCCCAAGAAGGGCAATGGAGGTGATGTGCAGCATCCCAGAAATAAATGTGGCAAGTGTGGCCGTATTCACAGTAGAGAGTGCAGACTAGGCACTAATCCCTACTTCGGTTGCGGAAAGAGCGCACACATGATCAGGGAATGTTCACAGAATAGTGGTCAGGCTGGAGGTAATGCTCAGCCTAGGCCTCATCCCCAAAATGCTACTGCACCCGAGCCTCCTACGAGGAACATATTAAACGCCTTGAAGGGCAGGGAGGAGCAGGAGAAGTCTGCTGATGTGGTCACAGGTATGCTGCAAGTTTTCTCAACCTCTCTTTATGCTTTACTTGATCCAGGGTCTACGCTTTCTTTTGTGACTCCCTTGCTTCCTCTTACTTTTGAAACACTACCTGAGGTTTTGCATGATCCTATCGTAGTTAGCACTCCCTTAGGAGAAAATGTGAGAGCTAATAGGGTTCATAAAGACTGCCCAATAGTAGTATGTGGTAAGACTATGTGTGCAGACCTTTTTGAGTTACCCATGAATGACTTTGATATTATACTTGGTATGGACTGGCTCCATAAATGTTATGCCTTCATGGATTTTCGTAGTAGGGTTGTGAGATTCCGTTTACCTAATGAAGTAGAGCTGGTCTGGGAGGGGTACAGTTTAAGTCGTTCAAGTCCCTTGATTTCGAACCTAAAAGCTAATAAAATGATGTCCAAGGGATTGTTATGCCATCTTGTGAGTGTCAATGATCTGGATCATGACATTCCTCCCATAGACTCTGTTCCTGTAGTGAATGAGTTCCAAGATGTTTTCCCTGATGATTTACCTGGAGTCCCTCCCCTTCAAGAGATTGATTTTGTTATCGACCTAGATCCCGATACCAAACCGATTTCAATTCCTCCCTACAGGATAGCTCCAGATGAACTCAAAGAGTTGAAGCTACAGTTAAAAGATCTCACTGATAAGGGCTTCATACAGCCGAGCATATCCCCTTGGGGCGCTCCAATGCTGTTTGTGAAAAAGAAGGATGGAACCCTTAGAATGTGTATCGATTATCGGCAGCTCAACAAAGTCACTATAAATAACAAGTATCCACTTCCCAGAATAGATGACTTATTCGATCAGCTCCAAGGGTCTAGTTTCTTCTCGAAGATTATTCTTCGTTCCGGGTATCATCAGCTTAGGGTTAGGGATGAAGATATCCCAAAGACAGCCTTTTGTACCCGTTAGGGTCATTATGAGTTTCTAGTCATGTCATTTTGTCTCACTAATGCACCAGCTGCATTTATGGACCTCATGAACCGAGTCTTTCATGAATACCTTGATTCTTTCATCATAGTATTCATTGATGACATCCTCATCTACTCTAAGACCAAGGAAGAGCATGAACAACATTTGAGACTAACCTTGCAGGTACTTAGACAACATCAGCTGTATCCCAAATTCAGCAAGTGTTAATTCTAGCTTAGGTCAGTGACCTTCCTGGGTCATGTTATGTCCGATCAGGGTGTGGAGGTGGACCCCAGGAACACTGAGGTTGTTAAGAACTGGCCAAGACCTCTTACTCCCACCGATATCCATAGCTTTCTTGGATTGGATGGTTACTACCTCAGGTTCGTCGAGGGTTTTTCTTCCATTGCTGCCCCACTGACAGCTTTCACTAAGAATAAAGCCAAGTTCGAATAGGCAGAGACTTGTGAGAAGAGTTTCCAGGAGCTCAAGGACAGACTCACTTCAGCCCCAGTTCTTACGTTGCCTAAAATGTGGTGGGAATTACACTGTTTATTGTGATGCATCTAGGGTTGGTTTGGGTTGTGTTCTTATAGAGGGTGGTAAGGTGATAGCCTATGCGTCCAGACAACTCAAGGTTCATGAGAAGAATTATCCCACTCATGACCTGGAGTTGGCAGCTATGGTGTTTGCATTGAAGCTATGGAGGCACTACTTGCACGGGGTGCATGTGGATATGTTCACTGACCACAAGAGTCTCCATTATGTGTTCACACAGAGGGAGTTGAATCTACGTCAGCGGAGATGGTTGGAGCTGTTGAAGGACTATGACATGAGTGTCCACTATCATCCAGTGAAGGCAAATGTTGTAGCTGATGCTTTGAGCAGGTTGAGCATGGGGAGTGCAGCTCAAGTTGATGATGGGAAGAAGGAGTTGGTGAAGGATGTACACACACTGGTAAGACTGGGTGTGCGATTGATGGCTTGTACTAGTGGGGGTGTTTCAGCTTATCCCAGTTCTGAATCATCCTTGGTAGTTGAAGTCAAGAAGGGTCAGCATCTTGATCATGTGTTGATGGAGTTGAAGGACTCAGTGCTGGTAAAGATGAATGAGTCCTTTACTTTTGGAGGTGATGGCATACTTAGGTACCAGGAAAGGCTGTGTGTACCAGATGTGGATGATTTACGGACCAAGATTGTTGTAGAGGCCCATGGTTCCAGGTATTCGATACATCCAGGTTCCACCAAGATGTATTATGACCTCAAGCAGATCTATTGGTGGGATGGAATGAAGAAGGACATTGCTGCATATGTGGCCAGAAGTCCTAATTGTCAACAGGTTAAGGTGGAACACCTTAAGCCTAGTGGTCTCACTCAGATGATCGAGGTTCTGACTTGGAAGTGAGAGGCCATTAACATGGACTTCATGGTTCGTCTTCCGAGGATTAGGAGACATCATGACTCCATATGGGTTATTGTGGACAGGATGACTAAGTCTGCCCACTTTATCCCTGTGAAGTCTACGTACAGGGTCGAGGATTATGCGAGACTCTACATTGATGAGATTGTGAGGTGGCATGGGATTCCTTTGTCTATCATTTCAGATAGAGGAGCTCAGTTCACTTCGCATTTTTGGAGATCCTTCTAGAAGAGCTTAGGCACGCAGGTAAAGCTTAGTAATGCTTTCCATCCTCAGAGAGATGGGCAGGTAGAGCACACTATTCAGACATTGGAGGACATGTTTAGGGCGTGTGTGATCGACTTTAGCGTTAGTTGGGACGACCATCTTCCATTGATAGAGTTCTCGTATAGTAACAGCTATCACTCCAGCATTGGAATGGCACCGTTTGAGGCACTTTATGGTAGGAGGTGTAGGTCTCTAGTTGGGTGATTCGAGGATGGAGAGTCATCCATGTTGGGTCCAGAGATCATTCATGAGGCCATAGAGAAGGTCAGGGTGATTAGGGATAGGTTGGCTACAGCTTAGAGCCGGCAGAAGTCTTATGTAGATAACAGGAAGCGTCCCTTAGAGTTTGATGTTGGTGACTAGGTCTACTTGAAGATATCACCTATGAAGGGGGTGTGAGGTTTGGCAGGAAGGGGAAGTTGAGTCCGAGGTATGTTTGGCCATACGATATTCTACAGCGTGTGGTTGAGGTGGCCTATGAGTTGGCGTTGCCTGCGGAGCTAACTTCTATTCATCCAGTCTTTCATGTAAGTGCCTTGGTGATCCAGCATCGATTCTTCCTGTGAAAAGTTTGGGGGTTGATGAAGATTTGTCCTATGAGGAGGTTCCTATTGAGATTTTAGACCAGCAGGTAAAGCGGCTGAGAAACAAGGAGGTTGCCACAGTGAAGGTATTGTGGAGGAACCATCTTGTTGAGGGTGCTACGTGGGAGGGCGAGGCCGATATGAGATCCCTCTATCCTCATCTTTTCAGCTCTTGAGGTTAGACTTTCTACTCTTAAGTCTAAGTTTCCTTATCTCCTCTATTCCTTGTTGCTATTGCTTCACTGTGTAAAGTACTTATGTTATGATATGACTGACTTTGTACTAGATAATTAGAAGTGTCATTCGGGGAAGAATGTTTCTAAGGGGGGGATAATGTATCAACCCAAAAATGACTATGCTAAGTAATGCCTAAACGTACCCAGAATGCCTAGATTAGACCGGGTTCACACGGCTTAATGCGCGTGGAAGCAGAACTCAGAACCTATACACCAGCCAAGCCAACCAACTTGGTGAGTTAGTTGACCTAGGCAAGGTTGGGTCCAGCCATGTAGGGCACCCGAATATTAAGATTCACCCGAATGAGTTTTAACCGGACTTGAAAGGGGTAATCTTAGGTTTGGAGGGTCTAGGGGTAAAATGGTCTTTTCCAGGCTAGGGGTAGTATTGTAATTACCCTAATTAACTAATTAATTAATTAATGAAAATAGTGGACAATTTGGGTAGGGTTGACCCGAATTGACCCATTTTTGCTAGATGAGCTCCACCCGGGTTCGATCCTTGGTGGAAGCAATATTTAAGTTGAATTAATTGGTATTTAACTATCTAATTTAAGTAAGGGCATTTTAGTCTTGTCACATGAGCCTTAGAAAAACAGATTTTTATTTAAAATAACAAAGAGTCCTAGTTTGACTAAGTCCTTACATAAAACTCCTACTACTAAGCTTACTCTCACATCCCTCCACTCTCTTTCTCACGCCTATCCACTCTCATTCTTACGTTTCTTCATCATTAAAAGAACAAAAAAAAATCAAAAGTTCATCACTCTTGAAGAACTTGTACGCTAAAGCTCAAAAGAAAAACTAAACGAAAAATGAAAAGCAAAAACATTGTTCTTGACGGGTGGTGCTTGAAGTTTCGGTGGTGAGTCTTTGGTGTCATGGGAGTTGGCTATCCATTGGAGCAGGTTTGGAAGGTGTTGAAAGACAGAAAAGGTATGGGTTTTCTTCCTATTGGTTCCTTTCCCAAGAGACCCTTAAGTTTCAGTTTATTCTAATCCGAAAACTAGGAATGTTTCCCCGTTGCATGTCCTTGTCACTAGCTCCCATCGATTGTTGTAGGTTGGGTATGTTTGCTGGTAGAAATTAGGGATGTAACGTGTTTTCGTGATGATTATGTTTATGTATGTATGTTAGGATTTATGTGAGTGATAATTATGTCTTTACAAAATTATGTGATAAGTATGTGTGTGCATGGTGTAGGCCGTAACTCTTGGTCACAAATTGAAGTGTGAAAAAGGCATGTTGAATCCTTGTATTTTATGTACAAATGCTTGAAAAAATTGTGATGTTTATATGAGGTGCGATGTTGTTGAATTGAGTGAAAACTCTTGGCTAAATGTAACCACAAAATTGCACCTAATAATGTACGAAGTGTTTCATGAATATTTCCTAAAATCTACCATATAAAATGTTGAAAAAATGGACTGGAAAGCATGATAAAAAATTTTCCAGATTGCTTGAAATTTGGTTTCGGCTATATAACTTGGAGAATGGGAGTTTAAAAAATTGTTTTAAAATATGTGAGGTCGTCAGGGATTGAACCCGAGACCTCACTATATGTAGGCTGCTAAAAGTTGATATTTAATATGAGGTGAGGGGGATTCGAAATGGGGTAAGGTTGGGTGAAGAACCAAAGGAAGAAGGAAAATAAATAAAATGGGGAGTGTGGGGATCAAACCCACAACCCCTCGGATAGGTGAGAAAAGTAGGAGAAAAACTAAATAAAAATAAAAATGAGGTTGTGGGGGATCGATTACACATCCTCTTGGTCTCAAACAAAAATAGAGAGGAAAGAAAAGGAAGAAAATGGAAGTGTGGGCGTTGGGGATCGACCTCGGGTCCCCAAGCCGAAAATGTAAACCATAAAAATTAAATATGAGACTAAGTGTTGCTCAAGGGATTTGAAATCGGGCTCCCTTGCCCAATTCCGTATTGATACATAAGTCTTACGTGAATAAATATTTAATGAATGCTACTCATAGGGATCGAACTAGAGACCTTGGCATACTTACAAGATGCATAAGTCTTGTACCACATAATCTTGGGTAAGTATGAGTCACTTAGACTAATTATGAATGAAGCCTCACGGCTTGTATGTATGGGTTCATAAGTCCAGCGTACGTTTAAAAATAAGTGAACCTAAGATGTATATGATAAAATGATGTGATCCCAAGTGGGTTAAGTAAGAGTGTGAAATACACTAAAAGGCCAAGTGCATTGGCATATGATGAAATGAACATTCACGTAATGGGGTGAGTAATTATGAAGAGCTATTATGCTAAAGTTAATGAATGTGGTGACAACATGATAATAGACTAATATGAAAGACGAGATCAATCTCAAATGAGTCTAATAAGTGTTACCAAATATCGTACTCACCTATGAGAGTGTAAAACTAATAAAGAGACCAACCTCTAAGAAACACTCTAATGAAAGTATTGAGATTAATACACACTTAATACTAATTATGAGATGAGAAATCATCTAATGAGCAATGATGCCCTCATGCTAGAAGCCAGCTTCTATGATGTGTGAGATGAATGTAATGGAACTTTATACAGAGCACCGATAGGCTAGGTCTGAGTCGCGATTCCTTATTTCGGGAAGGCAGAGGTTCGTGTAAATCTCATGAGATGATACTATCTGTTTAGGCGGGTATGGGTCTCCTTATATCTCCTAGTCTTTGAACCTATGCAGCCAACATAGGGTTCTAGCAGGGTTCAATTCCATATATACGCTAACATGTTTTGGTTTCACTTTAGCCGGTGATTCCACCTCTTTTCAGTGTGGGGTAGACACTGGATTTCATGGAGCTCACATGATCTAAGTCGGTTAAAGTTAAAGTTCCCAAAGAAAGAATGAGGACAACCTCAAGTAATGCACACAATGAAACGAATAATACTAAAGGTGTATGGATAGGATAATCAAGAGGTGAACTAGACTCAAGTAATGACAGTAGGTCATTCTTAGTCATTGCACAGTGAACCCGAAGAGAGTCCTAAACAACATCCTAGGTATATAAATGAATGAAAAATGAAGTACGTATGAATGAATGAAGCAGACTCTCTGTTTGCTAAAAAAGGCTCCCTAGTTGAGGTCCCATATGTTGAGCCCTCATTTGGGAAGTCCTAATGTTAAGTCCGTGATTCCAAGGTCTCACGGCATACGAACAAATGATATATGATATATGTATGTGCTAAATGAAGTATGTTATGTGTTGTTTGCTATATGAAAAGAATGATGATGCATGTTACTCTCATAGCATTACTTTCCTAATCTGACTTGGCTTTCCATAACTCATATCGTTAGGAGAGATCTCTTCTTAATCATGCATGTCCTTGGTGTGTACTTGCATACACCCATACTTAGTACAAGTGTGTCCTAATCCCATACAACCCTTTACTTTTAGGTGCATGTGCAGGTGGACGCTAGAGCTTACGAGACTACGTTGAAGCTATCCGGACGTGGAGCATTCATATGGACTTGGTAGGCCCTCATACTTTCGAGGATTATTATCTCTTATATTCTAGCTAAGACGTAGGCATGAGCTAGTGGAGGATGTTCCACTAGCGTTTCTTTCTTACTTATTTTCAGACGTTGTATTGGTGCCATTTTGGCAAATTTATATAATGCAGGTATGAACTATTTCCTTCATTTGAATATCCCATTATTAGATGGTTGTGGTGAACTGATGTGATATGATGCAATTCTTACTATGAAGTCTATGTATACTTCAAAGCAAATAAAACTTTTAAATTTTCCGCTAAAATTAACCTATACGATGTAATGATGATGTATGTAGGCTTGTCTGCGACCTCTGAGAGGTCAATGATGCCGTTTTCAACTAGGGTCTAGACACCGGTCGTGTAATGAATCATACATAAACACATAAAAGAAATATGACGCACATAGGTGACTTAGTCGTCGAACGTCTTAGTCGTTCCTTGACGTTTGACTTCCGATTCACCTAAACTCTTAGACACTGCCTCAATAACACATTATATACCATTTGAGGACCTTATACCATCATGACAATCATGTTAGGTATTAGTTCACCTAAGTCATTTTCTGGGTCTTACAAGTACAACCTAAATCAGTCCTGGTTGATTTTTGAGTATAACACATGTCATTAGTAGAGATGTACATAATGGGCAAGCTTATGGTTCTTAACTCATACATGTGATTTCTCTTTGGGAGAGTGAGATGTCGTGATGATAAGTCCGTCGGCTATTTGAAATAATATTGTGTGTGAGCGGACTATTCTTAGGTGTGAGAGACACTTATTACAGGAGGTAAAGTGATACAAAAAGGTACATAGATAAGTACAAGTATTGTTCATGAGTTTTCATAGCATGATTGAATTAGTAGCATATCATAGACGGAAAGGATGAAGAGAAGACGCTAGAAGTACAATCCAAGCAGTGTCCATCTCTATGAGTCATTAGAACTTGTTCGAGGACGAACAAAGCTTTTAAGTGTGGGGTAGTGATCTTGGGCATATTTACATGCCCATAATGCTATTTATGCCTACATTAGGGCTTGGTTTGAAGTCAATGAGTCTAGATTAATAGTCTTATTTGGTAAATTTTGGATTTCCAAACTAACCAACATAATTAGCTGTGCAAGAAGGTGAGGTGAAAGATACCTACATAAAAAGGAACAAAAAAAAGCAACAAGGAAATCTAAGGATGAAAGGAAGTAAAGTGAAGTGAAGAAATGCAGCAAAGGCATTTGCGTGTCAGCCTTGCGATGCGCAGATGTGAGTAATATCTTGAGCTTGAAGTAAATTTCCAAACATAAGACTCCGTGTCAGCTGCGCATAGCGCGATTGAGTGTCAAATTTTAATTGAGAAATAAATCGCGAGGCAGAACACTTTGTTCTAGCCCCGCATCGCGCGATTTAGAGCCCGAAATTGGGAATTAAGATTTAATATAAATAGGGCCTTAATGTAATTTTATTAAGCATTCTTTTCTAAATTACGAACTGGAGGCATCAAGAACGAGACTTTGAAGTTTTTACAGTTACATTCTATTTCTTCTTTTCTTGTATTCATTGGAATGATTTTGACAATTTTGAATATTGGTTTAAAGATTACGAGTAGCTAAATTCCCTAGTTCTAGGGCTATGGCTACAAGATGAATGAAGTTTGCTTATTTTGTTAAGGGTTTATCAAGAGTTATTTATGATTCATTCTTACTTTCTTGCTTGTTGTATTTCATGATTGGCCTCCATAGAAATAAATCCATTGTCCAAATTGAACTCGAGAGAGGAATAAAATGATAGAAAATGGAAAGTAAGAAGTCTGGTTGACTCTAAATAGATAGGGTTGATTCATTTCTAGGATACAGATATGCCTAGAGACTTTACATGGATCATCATACAGAAAGATAACTTAATGCTCAACTTTTATTCATCTTATCCCCGCTCAATGATGTAGTTAAGGTTGTAATTGTTGTAGGCGATTAGAGGTCGATAGACCATGATCATATATCTAACCCTTTGGTTCAGCGATGAGATAATTTCAAGACAACCTTTATTCGATGATAGAAACTTCATGAGTCCTGATAAAAGCCGCAGTTCTGGATCTCGCCCATAATATTGTTTGTAAGTTAAGAAATTGAATCACTGTATCCAGCTTTAGTTAGACATAAATTTTAGTAATACTCTTTATAAAAACTGGACATTACACTTGTTTTGAGTTACGAATTGGAAAAGTTAATAGAATCTAGTTTTCAGTCCATATGGGTACGATACCCGACTCCTTAAGAAGAGCTATTATATTGCTTGTACGATCACGTACACTTGCATGTGTGATTTTTCCGCAACAATAAGCCTAATGAGTCATTCTCCTTAGGGAGAGATGGTGTCTTGAGGTATCAAGAAAGGTTGTGTGTTCCCAATGTAGATGGATTGAGGAACCATATTCTTGAGGAATCTCATGTGTCCTGTTACTCCATTCATACGGGTTCTACAAAGATGTATCATGACCTTAGAGAAGTGTTTTGGTGGGAAGGCTTAAATAAGGACATAGCAGAATTTGTTGCAAAGTGTCCAAATTGCCAACAAGTGAAAGCCGAACACCAAAAGACGGGTGGTTTATTTCAATAAATCCAAGTTCCTACTTGGAAGTGGGAAGACATTAATATTAATTTTGTGGTAGGTTTGCCTCAAATACAAAAGAAATATGACTCCATATGGGTTGTTGTGGATAGGTTGAACAAATTTGCTCATTTTACTCCCGTCAAGTCCACTTACTCGGCGGTGGTTTATGCAAGGATCTTCATAGATGAGATTTTGTGTCACCATGGTATTCCTTTATCCATAATATTGTATAGGGATGCACAATTCACATATAAGTTTTGGAGGTCATTACAAAAAGGGTTGGGTACCAAGGTGAAGTTAAGCACCAGTTTTAATCCCCAAAACGGATGGTCAAGCGGAGTGTACTATTCAAACCCTTGAGGATATGCTTAGAGCTTGTATAATTGATTTAAAGGTAAATTGTGATAAGCACTTTCTTATAGTTGAGTTTTCTTACAACAATATTTACCATTCATCTATATATATAGCTCCTTATGAAGCCTTGTATGGTAGGAGATGTAGATCTTTAATTGGATGGTTTGAAGTGGGCGACTCTTGACTTTTGGGTCCTGAATTGATTTATAAGACTTTGGAAAAAGTTAATATTATAAGAAATCTCTTGAAAATAGCCTATAGCCAGGAAAAGTCTTATGCCGACCATAGGAGAATAGATTTAGAGTTTGATGAAGGTGATAAAGTGTATCTAAAATTTTCGCCTATGAAAGGGGTGTTGAGATTTGACAAGAAAGGAAAGTTGAGTCCTCGTTATGTGGGTCACTATGAAATTCTTCAAAAGATTGGTAAGGTTGCATATGAATTGAGGTTACCTAGTGAATTGGCTTCGGTTCATCCAATGTTCCATGTTTCCATGCTTAAGAAGTGTATCGGTGATCCCGAGTCCATTGTTCCTATTGAAGGTCTAGGTGTTCAAGATAATCTCTCCTATGAGAAGGTTCCGGTTGAAATCCTTGATAGACAAGTAAAAAAGTTATGGAACAAAGAATTGGTTTCCGTAAAGGTGTTATGGAAGAACCACCTAGTTGAGGATGCAACATGGGAGGCCGAGGCCGACATGAAGTCCCGTTACCCTCATCTTTTTGATAACTAAGGTTAGTTGTTCCTATTTGTAGTGAAAATAATGAGTTTATTTGAAATTGCCTTGATTTTTGGTGAAGTTGTGCAAAAAGGTGCATTTTGAGTGAGTTACATTGAATTTTATGCCAAAAAATGAAATTGTTGCTTTTTACTTGTTTTGAGGTTATGTTGTGCATTTTGGTATGTTGGTCCTGCATGTAATATATTGAATATGTTGATATGCGTGGAAGCAAGCTTTGACATAATGAATAAGCATGAAATGAATGTTGAGCTCTTATGTTTTGAAAATGATGTTTTGAGTCACATTGTGAAAAAGGTCATGTGTTATGATAATTTTTATATTGTGATTCATGTTTTGATATGTTGTTGTTTGTTAGGATGCTAGTATTGAGTCTATTCCTTCCTTTTAATGAATATTAGTGTCATTCGGGGATGAATGTTCCTAAGTGGGGGATAATGTAATACTCCGAAAGTCTAAAGTTTAAATTTTCTGCTAAATTTACCTATGACAATGCGATGAATGATGCTATGGGCTTGTATAAGACCTCCGAGAGGTCAAGTACATGATGTTACTTCTAGGGGGTGCTCCCCGGTTGTAACAAACGTGGTATCAGAGCATTAGGTTTATAAAAGTGGTTTTAGGTTCCAAGAAGTCTTATATTTCCACGTCTAGTAGAGTCTCATATCATTGGTGGTGAGTCACAACACATCCATTATTCGGGAGGCTATAGGACGATAGAGTTTTCCTTCTTCATCATTCTAATGTCGTGCCATATAACTAATTAACTCTATAAGATCTCTCTCGTATGTTTTCTTGTCCGGTGGTCTTTTAGATGTGATTATTTGGATAAGATGGTATCTCTATGCTTGTGGGAGAAAAGGTGTGTTTTGATGTTTATCTTGGTTTTATTGTTTGATGAGTATGGTTGAAGGTGAATTTTTGCATGCATTGTTGATCTGATGCCATTTATGGCTATATATGAGATCTATGTGAAATGACATGTTATGTGAAGGTTTATGTCATGTTATGGTTAAAGCATGTTAGAAATTATTATGGTTAAAATGAGTCTCTTTTTTGAATGGTGTGTTGCTATATGGTTTTTTATGATGATAGTTCTATAATATGGTTTAGGTTTGAAATGCCTTTAAGAAGTGTGGTAAATGGCTAAAAATGTATGTTGCCCTTATATGTTTAAGTGTTCAATATTTCTCTTTGTATTTGTGTAATGGTTCAAATGTTTCCTTACTATGTGTGTAAATGCTTCATGATTGCTTTGTATGGATTGGAGTCTTTTATTTAGGCTTGATCCTAGAAGTGAAGATAGTGTGCTTACTTTGTAGGGTGATGATGTGGGTCGGAATGACCTAGAAGTTACCTTACTCTAGTATTGAAAGAAAAGAAAGAGACCTTATGGATAAGTCTCCTTTATTGCTTCCCCTAATGTTGTATGACCCTTGGTGTCTATGATATAGTTGAGACCTTATGTGGTTGGGTAGTATGACCTAACTTGTGTGTTATGGATTTCCCTTGGGTGTTAGGCCTAAAGGGATGGTTATGATTGAGTTAGTAGACTCCTTGATGTGAGATTATAAGTGAAAACCCTCAATGATGTTTAACCTTCTTGTGTGAGGAGTATATAGGTTTGTTTGGACTTACCTTGACCTTAGTGTTTAAGGGCATGATGTGATTAGGCTTGCCCTAAGTGGGGGATAATGTGCCTTGATGGTAAGGTCTAGAATGCCCTTGATGTCCATATGTTAAGTTCCATTGAAATTCTTTAAGTTGGAAATCACTTTTAGGTGATATTTATGAGTGGTTTACCTAAACTTAGATCCCAAGAGTGGGATGATGTGCTTGGATATTCAAATTGGTGAGCTAAAAGTTCTCCTAAGGTGGAGTTAAGATGCTCGTAAATGAGTTTACCCTAAGTGAGGGATGGTGATGTTAGAAGTAAGGTTGTAGATATTTGTATCTTGTCCTGCTATGCTTACTTGAACTTGAAACTAATGAGTTCAGAATAGTTTGATCATGATAGGAGTCTTGCATAAGGGTATAAATTGCATGTTCTTCACGTGTTATTTATGTTTTGATTGACACTATGTTAGGCACCTTTTGAAGATTCTAAAGTACTTGAAAAAGAATTTTGATCAAATTGATGACTTCTCATGTGGATTGTGCATCTTTATAGGGTAGTTGTGCATTTAACTTCATAAGGTAAGGTAAGAAGCATGTTTGAAGTCACTCTAAATGTGTAAATTTTTAGCCTTATAATGAAAATTTGAGTCTCCTTGAAATGAAGATGATGAGTCTCTTGAAAAATGTGTGACTTTTATGGTTCGAAAAGCATGATTGTAGGCTCATTATTGAAAAGTGAAGGCATATTTAACTAAGTTCCCTTGTGTGTGCCTATAAATGATGTTATTTTCCCAAATTGATGCTTGCTTATGAAGGCTAGTGTTATGCTAGAAATTGAGATTTTGTGAAATGGCTTCCTATTGTTGTGATGTGTGTGGTGTGAATTACCATTTTGACTTAACTAGTAAGAAAGTTTGAGCATGCCATGGTTAAAAGTTGAGAAAATCTCATGTTACAGTAAAGTTGACCTTTGTTCATTGCTTGTGTAAGAACTCATGAGACATGTAAGTATGTGAGGAGAAGGACATTCCTCCTTATACATAACTAAGCATGGTAAGGTTGAGTATATCTTTCATGGAATTATGACTAAATGATAAGAATCCTAGTTGATTTACTTGACTCAAGTTTATGTGCATTGAAGTATGAGTGCTTAATTGCTTCTTGAGTGATGTAGAACTTTCTTATGTGTGACAAAAAGGTTGTTGCATAATGAGTTCCTAATAAAATGAAATGTAAAAGACCATGTTATGATTAGGAGAAGGATGTTCCTCCTATGAACATGACAAGAATCTATGTTGGTGATGCATTTTGAAAGTGAATAAATAAAAGGTTTTGCTTGCTTGTGTTGCATTGAGTGCTAAATTGCTTGACTTTGTGTTCCTTGTAAGTTTGGTGCATTGACTTCTATGTGATTATGTTTTGAATGTAGTGATCTACTCTATGGTTCATTGAGTCCTTGATGTGTTTAAAATATTCCAAGTGTCATTCGAGGACGAATGTTCCCAAGTGGGGGATATTGTATGACCCCGAAAATGAATTTAGGTGATTAGAGCTTCACATTTGTATAAAAAGATTTAAAATATGTTTATTAACTGTTTTATAGTTTTTATACTTGATTTGAGGTGATTAGGAATTCAAACGTCAAGAGACAACCAAGACGTTCGATGACTAGTCACTAAAGGTCCTTAAGTATTTTATGTGCTTATGAGTGTTTCATGGGCTCATGAAGTCCTTATATGAGTTATAATGATTTTTATAGGCAGTGTGTTAAGTTTCATGAAGTTTGGAGGTCAAACGTACGAGACGTTGGAAAGTGAGCCCTTTAGACGTGCTAGTGTGTCCTTTTATGTTTGCCTTGTTTTTATGTGTTGTTTGAAGTCCAAAAACAGTAGGGTTTACCCTATCATCTTAATATACATGTTAAGGGTCAAAACGTCCGGGTACAACTCCCCGAGGACCACCCTAAGGACTCTCGAGGAGGACCCAAACGTTGGACAAGAGGCTGCCCAAGAGAGTGTACAGCAGCAAGAATGGGACCTTTCCCTCGCGATGCCTGCCTAGCACGAGGCTCACTGCCTCAAATTTTATTTAGGGCAGAATCAGGGGCTGCCTCCGCGACGCGCAGCCACTTCCAAGATCCGTTGCATTTGTTTTTAGTCAATTTTGACATATCTAAAAGTCCCAATAAGCACGAGGGTGTTTTGGTAACTTAGGGGGACGGTTATAAACTGTATTTAGGACTTATTTAACCCCTTTGCGAATCCAAAACCCCAACACCCAATAAGAAAATCAAAAATCCCAAATTTCTCTTCTTCTCCAAATTCTCTCAAACCTCCATTGGAGGGAAAACTCAAGTTCAAGCTATAGGATTGATTTTCATGGTTTTTTCTTCAATTGCTTTTGGACTTATCATATATAAAGGTATGATGATCCTTCATCCTTAGTTATCCATCCATCTAAGGAGTTCCTTTAATGGTTTTCAAAGAGAATTCATGATCAAAATTGCTATCTTCCAATCTAGCCATGGGTTCTTTCTCAAATTGATTTAATAAGCATGTTTATGATAAATTAATGATTATCTACTATTTTTAAGATGAATTTCAATCAAATTTTATGATGAACCCATGATCCTCGTAAATTCTCGAATTGGCTTATAATGTGGGTATTGTGATCTTGACTCTATGTCAGTTGAATTATGATTCAATTATGTTGAATTGCCTATTTCTATTGTTAATCATGTGAATTGAATATGAATTCTTGTAGTGATCAATGATGTTCAAGATGTACGGATTGGGTAAATTGATCTATATTTCTCTACTTTCTATAGACTAGATGAAGTAGTGTACATAATGTGACCTCGAAACCATGATGTTTGAAGTATGATTTCGTTTATGTAATGGTTCTTTTAGAATTACATGTATTTATGTTGAATTATGGTAATTGATCATGATGATCAAAGCTTGGAGGAAATTGTAAGTTGGCCCCATTCTCTCTACTCTTCTTATAGAATTGCTAGTTAATGTAGCCTTGTATGCAATTGTGTGGTATGGTCCACTTATGGTGGTGGTGTTTACCTTATTGTTATGCTATTATGTGTTGTGATCATGGCCATGAAGGCAATTGTATCTTGAAAGTGTGGTTATGATGATAACACAATGTGAAGTATTATGCCTAGTCTCCAATGCTAGTTTATGATCTAGGTTATATTAATGATGCTTTCTCTATATTCAAACGACTATGTTAGGGCTAGTGTGGTCTACATGTTGATGTTTGAATACTCTTGTGTACTATGATCCCTACCTATGTTCCCTACATGAATGTGTGATTCTAGTCTATCTTAGGAGTCTTAGATTCAATGTTGAAGTTGTCTTATCTCCTATGTTATTATGTGGTGTGTGGTCTATAGTTGAATGTGTATTGGGACCTTTATTAGGTGGCTGCCTCAATGTTAGGATTGTTTCCCTTATATGATCATATTGATCAATGTACACACACTCACACCTCATGCATGCTTATGAAAGTAGTACAGGTTCATGGTGTCTAATGGAAGGATAATTCTCATATGCACTAATGTCTACTTTTATGCATGTAAAGTATATGTTCATGAATGATGTTATGTATCCGTTAACTAGGATGACTTGATAGGTGTACTAGTATGGGCAAGGGTATGGGACTTTGTCTATGTATTGCACATGTGTGCCTTGATAGGATAATTCCTAGGTGGTTATCTGTGTTTATGAATATGAATGTATAGTTAAGTGATGAATATGTCTTATATGCATGAATAAAGTGAAGTATGAATATGCATAGTGTCTAATGTGTTTATATGAAAGGGTTGCTTATATAGTTTCCCCTATACACTTATGCACTAATAATGTAAAGTATGAACATGTGTGGCCTTAATGTGTTTATGTTAAAGGATTGCTCACATATATGTATACACACACATGTATGATAATCTAGTCAATCGAGGGGCGCTTGGAAGGTGTTCCCAAGAGTACCCTAAACTAGATAGGTACTTAAATATGCTATGTCCATGTGAAAGTATTTCTCACATGACTTAGGTTGATGAACTCTCATCAATAACCTATGAGCTAAGCAAATGAGGGGTTAAATCTCCTAAGCCTATGTTTCATAAAGTAATGTAATAATGGCTTTTCAATAAAGTGAAATTAGCTTAGAACCGAGTGAATTTGTAGATGAGGGGTGGCACCTTCCCAAGGAGGGAAGGTAGGTTAACCATAGTCCTCACGTGGTGGATATCCTCATAACCCAAAAAGGGCATAGAGTGATGTTTCCATGACACTATGCTTGCCACATAGGATCTAGCAAGTTATATGACCTAATATGCTCGCATGTGTTAATTTTCTAGCTTGGCTAGGTAAGAACACCTTCTATTGGTGTAAGGCTCTACAACACCAAATTCCATGTTTAGAACCCATGGTCTTAGTGTCAGTTAAGGCTATAGTTTCCCTAAAGTAAAATGGAAAATGGAAGTAAATGACTAGTACCCTAACAAGGATAACCTAAGGGACGTTGCTTAGTGTAGGTGGGGCATGGGACTTCACCTATGCATTGCACAAGTAGCTCTTGAAGGGAGTTCTAGGAAAGTGTTCTAATGTATATGATTATGTTTATGTTCCTTAGACATGACATTGTAGTTTTGTCTACTTGTTGTGATGATATGCATATGCATGGTAGGAGTCCTAATGAGTCCATGTGATGTGGTCTACCTTATATGCATAGTATAGGTCTTATTGACTATATGATGAAGTCTTGCTTGACATGAAGAAGGTTGTCTATACTTGTCTTGTTGATGTATGAAGGGCATGTTAAGGATTGTAGTCTCTTTGTAGGTTTACTTAGTATGTGTGAGGTTATGGGACTTCACATGTACATTGAACAAGTAGACTTAGGAAGGGATTATGAGTAGCATTCTATGTGGTTCTTATGAGGTGAAGTGAAAGTATGTTAATGTCACTATTTACTTGTTATGATGATGTTGGAAGTCTTGACTTGCATATGGTCTTGTAATAAGTCCATCTATATGGTCCCTAAAGTATTTTGGATCAAATATGAGTTAGGTATCTTATAATATGAAATACTTCTATGAATGCATGCGTTGGGTTAATTAAGGTTGTATGCATGATTCCCTAGTGGCCTTAAAGTGATGGTTGAGTGTGGATAGTGTTATGTGACATTGTCTATACATTGCACCAAGCATCACTATAGGGTTACTTGAGAAGATAAGGAGTTAAAGTAAAAGGAGAGAGTTCACTGTAAAACTGAAATAAGCTCACTGTAATTGTAAATGTGCTTACTGTAAATTGGTGGCTTATATGACTCAAATGCAAGGTGTGGTTTCATATGATGTGAAACCATTGAATATGACTATATGAAGTATGTGAATTATATAATGCATATTATATCAAAGTTTTATGAAGTTTTCACAAAAAGGTATGATGCATGATTTCAAGTAAAATGTCCCTTTTTAAAAACATGTTTTTGCATGGTTGCCATACTTAGTGCATTGTTGTACTAATACCATTCTTCTCTACCATTTTACACAAAGTTTAGGTTATTGATTCTTAAAGGATGTCTCTAAGTTGAATAGTTTGATATGTGATTCCCAAGCTCAAGGAAACGAATCCTTATGTTCTAAGGTTTTTTTATGTCAAGTTTATATTCAATGTATTGTAATAGCTTAAATATTATGTTATGATGTTAAAGGGCCGTTTCCCTAATCTATTATATGATGTTGAGTCTAAGATAGAAAAAGAGACTTAGAGTCCTTAACTATGTATTATGACTTATATTATATATATATGTATGAAGTGATGTTTCTAGCATATTATGTGCTAGTTTTAAATTTTCCGCTAAATTTACCCATGACAATGGGATGAATGATTACTATAGGCTATTAAAAGACCTCCGAGAGGTCAAGTACGCCATGTTACTTCTAAGGGGTGCTCGTCGGTCGTGACATTATTACATTGATGTATGAGATATGTCCAATTGATGTACTCTTGTCTTAGATGGTTATGAGATTAGATACTCTTTTAAGACTATGTTAAGTATCTTATATATCTATGTGCAGTAAAAGTAGAAGATTATATAATCTTCTTATACGAAGGGTCTATGTATACTCAATATGAATATATATTATGTGTATGCGAGAGGTCTATGTAAACCTCAAGCTAGATGTCAAAAAGTTTTAAATGTTCCACATTTTTAACATATGAATGTAATGATGTAAACTAAGAGGCTATTCTTAGTCATCTCCAAGGACGACTACGATTGTTACGTCTAGGGGGTGCTCCTCGGATGTGACAAACTTGGTATCAGAGCACAAGGTTAAATATCTTTAGAGTCGATGTTTCACTCAACCACGTCTGTGTAGATTATTACTCTAATTGTGAAGCGCGCCACAATTATAAATAGGAAACTATATGATGCTTAGGAAACTCTCATTTTCTTAGACATCCAATATCGTGCCTCTAGAGTCTTTGCTCTATGTGCCTTTAGCATCTAATCCTTTTATTGTGATTATACTCAAAGAACAGTTGCTCGAAGAATTGATGAAGAGTTTCCAATGCAGGAGCTCCTCCCCATGGAAATCAAGTCCCTCTTATTTAAGAAGTTGGTAATGATGACCAAGGTCCGGTAAATCCTCCACCTCTGGCGGATGGTGAAATAAGGTCTGCCTTTCTCCAAATGGCTCAAGCCATTACTACACAAGCACAAGCCGTTACTACTCATGCACAAGCCATGATGACTCAATATAATTGGGAGGTGTTACCCCGAGCAAACAAAACATGTTGGCACCATGGCCTCCTTTTTGAGAGATTAATCTAGGATGAATCCCCCTACTTTCTATGGTTCCAAAGTTGAGGAAGAGCCCCAAGAGTTCATTGATGAAGTCTACAAGATTCTCAATGCAATAGGTTGATTACTAGTGAGAAATCCAAGTTATCCACTTACCAACTTAAATATGTGGCCCAAACTTGGTATATTCAATGGAGATATAATAGTCCTTTAAATGGTGCACCTGTGACATGGGAGATCTTCAAGAAGGCTTTTCTTGATCGGTTATTTCCTAGAGAGAAGATGGAAGCCAAAGTGGAAGAATTCATCAACCTTCGTCAAGGAGGTATGAATGTACTTGAGTACTCTTTGAAATTTACTAAATTATCAAAGTATGCTCCTTTTTGGTTTCTGATCCTGGAGAGGAACTAAGCCGCTTTGTGAGGAGAGTGTCGGATGACTTGAAAGAAGAATCTCGTTCGGCTATGATACATGACAATATGAACATTTCTCGTCTCATGGTTCATGCTCAACATGTGGAAGAGACAAGAGTTAAGAAAAAGAGTAGGTATGGTGGTTCTTCAAAGGGTAGGATTGATATCCAAGACAAGCCTAGGTTCAAGAAGAGGTTCTCTAATCAATTTCCTTCCAAGTTCCCTAAGGCTCGTGATGATAAAGTGTCTAACCCTAAGTCTCAAAAGGGAAGGGGTACTAATTCACAAACCAAGAAGGAAACTTGTGGAAAGTATGGCAAGAAGCATTATGGTGATTGCCGCATTGGGACGGAAAATTGCTTTTGTTGTTGCAAGAGTGTCCACAAGTTTAAGGATTGCCCTAATGTGAAGGGTCAAGACATAGGTAGTGGTCAAGCTCAAGCAAGCGATTCTAATGATGCTCCGAAGAATAATGTAAGATCCCAAAAATGACTTAGGTTAACTAGAGCCTAAAATTGTGTTCATGGTGGTATAAGGTACTAAAATGGTCTATAATGTTATATTGAGGCAGTATCTAAGAGATTAGGTGCATTGGAAGTCAAACGTCAAGGGACAACCAAGACATTCGACGACTAAGTCACCTATGTGCCTCATATGTGGTTCTATGTGTTTATTTGTGATTCATGATGATATAAGATCCTTATATGAGTTATTATGGTATATATAGGCAGTGTGTCAAGTTTCGTGAAGTTTGGAGGTCAAACATCCAAGAACGTCCATGACGTTCGAAAGATGTGCCTTGAAATTACCTTGTCTGTCTAGGCGTGTTTCGTCGAGTTTTACGTGTTACTTTTGGGTGAAATTCATGTTAGAGTTACTAAATTCATTTACAAACATGTTTGGGTTGGAAATGTCCTGGAAAATATCCCCAAGGACTATCCAAGGGTCTTGGAGGAAGGACCCAATATTGGTGCCAAGGCTGCCCATGACAGCCCAAACCACGGAGGCAGTCGACGCCCAGTGGGTTAATCGACGCCCCATTGGTTGGGTATACTCATTTGGGACATAGACTGGGGGTAGGAGAGACCATTTTTGAGTCTATGAACCCAACAACGGAAGGACAGGATGGTCAATTTGTGGACAAACCGTCCGTCGACTGCCCAACCGTCGATAACACTAGTTTCCTGCGCAACATCACTGTTAAGTGAGGGGTGATGTTTTAATTTTACCTCACTTCAACATATAAGGTTGGACGGTTCCTAAGGGGTATTTTGGGTATTTTATATGTGTATAAGTCTTGAACACTTAGAAGATTTCATTCTTCAAAATCAAAACCCCAAAATCCCTTAGAAATTCCTTAAGACTCCATTGAAGCCAAAATTTAAGGAAGAGCTTGGATTGGAGATTTTAGTGGTGATTTTTCATCAAATTGGAGGATTAGCATCATTGAGGTATCACTTTTTATCCTTGAAACTCGTTTCATCAAGGAGCCCAACTTTCAAAGATGTTTTCTAAAGTTTTCAAAGTTGAACTTGACCTATTTCATGATCTACCATGGGTTCTTGCATTAATAGTTTTTAAACGTAGATTATGGATTCAATTTTTATTGTATTGATGATTAAAACCTAAACAACCTATGAACCCATGTAATTGATGAACCCTAGTTTTTGACTAATTTATGGGTTACTTGACATTGGTCTAATGCTTATGAAT
Organism: Solanum sitiens; assembly: GCA_016801875.1. Taxonomy (NCBI): domain Eukaryota; kingdom Viridiplantae; phylum Streptophyta; class Magnoliopsida; order Solanales; family Solanaceae; genus Solanum; species Solanum sitiens. Next base: position 2,113,930 of record JABWTJ010000039.1, on the reverse strand, counting down.
TAATGTGTAGTTTATTATGTGCTATCTAATGATGTAAGAATTTTCTTCAATTGATATCTTATTGGTCGTAGATTTATAAATATATATTGGATTGACTTATATTCATTGAGTATTATGATTTATGTATTCAATTAATGTTCATGGCCATGGGTAAGGGCCTTGTGATATTGAATTGGATGATTTAGCATTGGATTGAAGTGTTGATGATGGAGTGGTGGTACGCTGTCCTATTCACCTTAATTTTATGTTAATTAGACTTCAAATATGTTTTGATTGGTATGGTCCACTTATGGTGGCGGTGTTATGTGACTTGATGTTGCCTTGTTGGTGTTATTTTAATTATTGTGATGATTATGGCCTTGTCGGCAACTACTTGAAGTGTTATTTTGATATGTGTAGTTGATTATGTGAAGTATGATCACATATACCTATATGTGGAGTAATCTGAAAGTACATGAGTTCTTATATTGAATATGTTAGGTGATCATGTTAGACTATGACTATGTTTTGATGTGTATAGTCTTAGAGTTGATGCATGATTGTTACGACTTGACTCTATGAGTCTAAGATGATTATATTGATGATGACATAGTAGTGTATAGGATGACTTTAAGATGATAGTGGTTGTCCTCATGTGCTTCTAGAATAACATGTAAAATGTGCTAAAGTAAGGTAATGTTGTGTCTTGTCTAGGTTGACTTAAGTGCCTTACTTGATGCATGTATGATAGTGAATATGTGGTGTCTTGACATAGAAAGCTAAAAAGTCTTAGTCTTGAATGAATGAATGTTAGGTGAGACCTTTAATGATGATATGATGGTCCTTTATGTGAAACCTTGAACCTAGTGGTAAGGTTGTAAAACTTGAAGTTGAAAGTCGTAATGGTATCCTTCATGTAATGAATGATGGACTAAATGTTGATTGGCTGGAACGACATCATATCAATCCTTATGAAAGTCATAATGAGCTTCTTGTCGCCATTGTGAGGTATACCTAGTGGACCTTTCTTTCGTACGGTAAATGTCATTGGGTTATGAACTTGATATGGAACCCTTTTTTATGAACCTTAATGTGATTTAATATATGAGAACGAAGGCTAGCACCGAGTGAGTATGGTAAGGGAAGTAGTTCTAGTTAAAGTATGAGGCTAGAATACAAAGTAAGCCATTCATATTCCTTAACCATGTGCCAAATGGGATGTGTCCAAGTTCTACCATTGGAAAGTAGAGCAACCTTATGGAGTAGGATAGAACTCCGGATTTCATGTTTTGCTACCATGATCTATGACGGTTATGTCCTATTCTCATCATGTGTGATACCTATTAGCATTAGAGAAGTTCTATGAAGTTTAGGTGGTGGTATGGTACACTATCTAGACATTGCACAATAGGCTTAGAAGGTGTTAGTAACAGTCCCTAGGTCTTCTCCAAGACCATTACTTGAATGTCCTCTATGTGGTAAGTGTCTCTTAATGAACTAATGAATTAATGACTTATCTTAGAAAGTAGGTAAATGCATTAGTACCTAATCTAAAGTGACTTAAGGATTCCTTAGCTAAAGTGTGAAGAGGGCATATGGGATGATCTCTTCATGTCATATCTATGAAAGTCTTGAGAATGACTCTAGTTAGGGAAGTTGGTTGTTATGTTTGACATGACCTAAAATTAGAATGTCTTAAGGATTATTTAGGTAACCTTTAAGAGGGTGCATGGGTGTTCTCTTCTAGGAGGACTTAAGTAAGTCTTTTGATAGTCTTTGTAAGGAGAATGTAATGCCTTATATATGATGTATGTTGGTGTATTGTAAGCGTGTATGTGTCTCATTATGAGTAATCTTGAGGATCGTTTAGGCACATTTACGGAGGGTGTATGGGCGGTCTGTCTTTGTATGACTTAAGTGAATCTTTGGATAGCTTTTAGTGAGATGATTACATTCTAGAAGGGGCTTAACGGGAGGATAAACAACTTCACTGTACACTAAAGGGATTCACTGTAACAGTGAGTTGAGGTTACTGTAAAGTGACTCCTAAAATTATGATATTTGGTTTAAATGATTTCTTATGTGTTTCTAAGTTGTTAAATGTTGTTCTTATGATTATATTATCATATTTAAATAAAAAGATGCATATTTCCAATGAATGTCTGTTTTCATGATTATTATGCATTATCACATACTTAGTACATGTGGTTGTACTAATCCATGCTTTTTTCTATCTCTATAGTTGTTGGTAGGTGAGGTGAATTTGGTAAGCAAGACTTGGACCGTAGAATCGTTCAATAGAAGTTGAAGTATGTCCTCAATTGACTCGAGGGCATATATAGATGTCTTTTATGTCTTTTATTTCGAAGTATTGTAATAGACTAAGTATTTCTATATTCGTATTGTGTATGGGCCGTGTTCCAAGTATTCTCATGTCTTAAGTTTGATGAGATTGAGACTTAGTATTTCCTATCATTTTATATGAAAGAGTTTTTAAAGGCTATGATATGTTTTGTGAAAAGTTTTAATTCCGCACTACTTTTCACTATGTATTTGCGATGAATGATATGAAAGGCCTTATATAAGACCTTCGAGAGGTCGAGTACGCCGGTTGTAATCCGAGATTGTTCCCTAACTTCTAGGGTGTGGTATTTGGATGTGACAAGCTTGGTATCAGAGCATAAGTTGTGAAAGTAGTCTTAGGAATCAAAAAGTCTCATCAAGTCACGTCTAGTAGAGTTTCGACTATCGGTGTGATTCGCGACACATCTATGGGCGGGAGACTATAGGACGATACAATTTCTCTTCTTTTCTATTCCTAGGTCGTGCGGTAGAGTAAATGTTATGAGTATCCTTCTTAATGTGTTTCCTTGTATTTCTAGGAGATGAATACTAGAACGATGGCCGCTAAAAGGTTGGAAGAGGAAAGGGTGAATGAGGAGATTCCTCCTCAAGTTGAGCAGGTTGAGAAAGTTCCTCAAGGTGGGCAAGGAGTCCAAGGTGCTGAAGTGCCTCCCCAAGGAGATCATGTTCCTACTGTGGAAGTAGGTAATGATACTCCGGTGGATCTCCCGGAGTTGAGTAATACAGATATTAGAGAGGCTTTGATTGCTTTAGCCCGAGCCGTGAATACTCAAGCGAATTTGAGTATGGTGCCTAAAGTGAATGTTGTGGAGAGCACTATTACCTCTAGGTTGAGAGAATTTGTGCGGATGAATCTTCCTATCTTTCTTGTCTCTAAGGTGGGAGAGGTTCCCCAAGAGTTCATTGATGGTGTGTACAAAGTGTTGAGTGCTATGGGGGTTACATCAAGGGAGAAGGAGGAGTTGGCTTCGTTTCAATTGAGGGATGTTAATCAAATATGGTACACTCAATGGAAGGACAATAGGCCGGTGGAGTCGGGTCCTATTGAGTGGGAAGAATTTAAGGAAGCTTTTCTAGGCAAGTACTTTTCCCGTGAGAGGAGGGAAGTTAAGGTAGAGGAGTTTATTAATCTCAAGAAAGGTAATATGAGTGTTGAGGAATAATCTTTGAAGTTCTCTATGTTATCTAGATATGTACCTTCCCTTTTGTCAAATCCAAGGGATGAAATGAGCCATTTGTGAGAGGTGTCACCGATCTAGTGAGGGAGGAATGCCGTAAGACTATGCTACACGATGATATTACCTTAGCTAGACTCATGGTTTATGCACAATCTATTGAAGAGTCTAAACTTAGGAGGATGTCTAGAAACATGAAAAGAAGTGGTGCAAGTGATCAAGGGCAACCTAGGTTCAAAAAGAGGGCTCAAACTCAAGGTGAACCTAGTGCTCCTCAGGTGAAGTTTGAGAAAGGAGGTGGTTCTCAAAATGGCAAACCTACATGTGTCACTTGTGGAAAGAAACATTATGGTGAGTGTCTATTGGGTACCGGTAGTTGATATGGTTGTGGTAAGGAAGGACACAAGGTGAGAGATTGTCCTAACATTGATTCTAGAGGAAAAGAGGGTAAGAAAGTTGCTCCAAATGTTCCAAAGAATGATCTTCAAGCAACGAGACATTTCTATAAACTCCGGACTAGAGGAGGGAATCCGGATGAGAGTGATGATGATGTTGGTAAGTCTTATTTCTCTTGTTGTGATATGAGTTCCTTCTAAGTGGTGGAGTATGGTTAGTAGATGGGATAGAATGTCCTAGAAGGTTGTTGCATGTGCATGGTGTTTAGGAGTTTGGTTGAAATTGAATTTCATTAACTTCTTGCATTGTGTGTTTTATGAAGCCTTGATCATGTTGTAAAATGTGTTTATATGATGTTACCGTGCATATTAGCATGTCTATATCATGAATTGCCTAAGAGTTGCATTTTTGAAAAATTTGCTAAAATCACTGTAAGGGTACTGCCTGCTCACTGTTAAATTTTTGAAAATATGACTAATTGATTCTTTGGTTAAAAATTGTTATAATTTGGTTAGAACTGATGTGTACGAGTATAATAATGAATATAAAATGAGTTTTTAATATTTGGCATGAAGGATGTGAGTTTTGTAGCATAATGAGTTATAGAATTTGTTCTAGTTTATTGTTGTGTTGTGAATCTCTTGACTATGTGAAATGGATGTTTTATCCTTGATTGTGTTTTATGTGGTATGTTCATGAGCTTCTAGTTGAGTCTCTATTCTTGGAAGTGTTCGGAGAGTGGCAAGTGTCATTTGAGGACGAATGTTGTCCAAGTGGGGGAGAATGTAAGATCCCAAAAATGACCTAGGTGAACTATAGCCTAACATGGTTTTCATGGTGGTATAAGGTCATAAAATGGTCTATAATCTTATATTGATGCATTAGCTAAGAGTTTAGGTGCATTGGAAGTCAAACGTTAAGGGACGACTAAGACGTTCGACGACTAAGTTTCCTATGTGCCTTATATGTGGTTCTATGTGTTTATGTGTGATTCATATTGTTATAAGATCCTTAAATGAGTTATTATGGTATATATAGTAAGTTTGTCAAGTTTCGTGAAGTTTGGAGATCAAACGTCCAAGAACGTCCATGACGTTCGAAAGATGTGCCTTGAAATGACCTTGTGTGTCTAGGCATGTTTCGTGGAGTTTTACGTGTTCGTTTTGGGTTAAATTCATGTGAGAGGTCCTAAAATCATATACAAACATGTTTGGGTTGGAAAAATCTGGGAAAATATCCCCAAGGACCATCTAAGGGTCCTTGAGGAAGGACCCAAAATTGGTGCCAAAGCTGCCCAAGACAGCCCAAACCACGGAGGCAGTCGACGCCCAGTGGGTCAATCGACGCTCCGTTGGTTTGGTCTCGTCGTTTGGGACTTATCCTGTGAAGATGAGAGACCATTGTTGAGTCTCTGAACCCAACGACGGAAGGACAGGATGGTCCATTTGTGGACAAACGGTCCGTCGACTGCCCAACCGTTCATGACACCGGTTTCTGCGCAAATCACTGTTAAGTGAGGGGTGATGTTGTAATTTCACCCCACTTCCAAATAGAAGGTTTGGCGATTCCTAAGGGGTATTTTGGGTATTTTGAATGTGTATATAAGTCTTGAACACGTAGAAGATTTCATTCTTCAAAATCAAAACCCCAATATCCCTTAGAAATTCCTTAAGACTCCACTGAAGACAAAATTCAAGGAAGAGCTTGGATTGGAGATTTGAGTGGTGATTCATTATCAAATTGGAGGATTAGCATAATTGAGGTATGACTTTTTATCCTTGACAATCGTTTCATCAAGGAGTCCAACTTTCAAAGATGTTTTCTAAAGTTTCCAAAGTCGAACTTAACCTATTTCATGATCTACCATGGGTTCTTGCATTAATAGTTTTTAAACGTTGATTATGGATTGAATTGTTATTGTATTAATGATTTTAACCTAAATAACCTATGAACCCTTGTAATTGATGAACACTAGTTTTTGACTAATTTGTGGGTTACTTGATATTGGTCTATTGCTTATGAATTAATGTGTAGTTTCTTATGGGCTATCTAATGATGTAAGAATTGTATTCAATTGATATCTAATTGGTCTTAGATTGATAAAACTATATTTATTGACTTATATTCATTGGTTATTATGATTTATTCATTGAATTGATGTTCATGGCCATGGGTAATGGCCTTGTGATATTGAATTGGGTGATTTAGCATTGGATTGAAGTGTTGATGATGGAGTGATGGTACGCTGCCCTATTCCCCTTTATTTTATGTAAATTAGACTTCAATTATGTTAAAATTATTATGGTCCACTTATGGTGACGGTGTTATGTGACTTGATGGAACATTGTCGGCGTTATTTTAAGTATTATGATGATTATGGCCTTGTCGGCAACTACTTGAAGTATTATGTTGATATGTGTAGTTGATTATGTGAAGTATGACCATATCTACCTATATGTGGAGTAATGTGAAAGTACATGAGTTCTTATATTGAAAATGTTAGGTTATCATGTTAGACTATGACTATGTGTTAATGTGTGTAGTAGTCTTAGAGTTGATGCATGATTGTTCCTACTTGACCTTATGAGTCTAAGATGATTATATTGACGATGACATAGTAGTGTATAGGATGACTTTAAGATGATAGTGGTTGTCCTTATGTGCTTCTAGAATGACATGTAAAATGTGCTAAAGTGAAGTAATGTTGTGTCTTGTCTAGGTTGACATAAGTGCCTTACTTGATGCATGTATGATAGTGAATATGTGATGTCTTGGCTTAGGAAGCTAAAGCGTCTTAGTCTTGAATGAATGAATGTTAGGTGAGACCTTGAATGATGATAAGAGGGTCCTTTATGTGAAACCTTGAACCTAGTGGTAAGGTTATAAAACTTGAAGTCGAAAGCCGTAATGGTATCCTTCCTGTAATGAATGATGGACTTAAGGTTGATTGGCTGGAAAGGCATCATATCAATCCTTAGTAAAGTCATAATGAGCTTCTTGTCGCCATTGAGAGGTAGCCCTAGTAGACCTTTCTTTGATAGGGTAAATGTAGTTGGGTTATGAACTTGATATGGAACCCTTTTGTATGAACCTTAATATGATTTCATCTATGAGAACGAAGGCTAGCACCGAGTGAGTATGGTAAGGGAAGTAGTTCTAGTTAAAGTATGAGGCTAGAATACAAAGTAAGTCGTTCATATTCCTTAACCATGTGCCTACATTGGATGTGTCCAAGTTCTACCATTGGCAAGTAGAACAACTTCATCGGAGTAGGATAGAACTCCGGATTCCGTGTTTTGCTACCATGGTCTATGTTGGTTATTGCCTATTCTCATCATGTGGGATACCTATTAGCATTAGATAAGTTCTATGAAGTTTAGGTGGTGGTATGGGACGCTATCTAGACATTGCACAATAGGCTTTGAAGGTGTTAGTAAGAGTCCCTAGGTCTTCTCCAAGATCATTACTTGAATGTCCTCTATGTGGTAAGTGTCTCTTAATGAACTAATGAATTAATGACTTATGTTACAAAGTATGTAAAAACATGAGTACCTAATCTAAAGTGACTTAAGGATTCCTTAGCTAAAGTGTGAAGAGGGCATATGGGATGATCTCTTCATGTCGTATCTATGGAAGTCTTGAGAATGACTCTAGTCAGTGAAGTTGGTTGTTATGTTTGACATGACCTGAACTTAGGAATTCTTAACGATTATTTAGGTAACCTTGAAGAGGGTAAATGGGCGTTCTCTTCTAGGAGTACTTAAGTAAGTCTTTTGATAGACTTGGTAAGGAGAATGTCATGTCGTATATATGATGTATGTTTGTGTATTGTAGGTGTGTATGTGTCTCATTATGAGTAATCTTTAATCTTGAGGATCGTGTAGGCCTACTTACAGAGGGTCTATGGGCGGTCTATCTTTGTGTGACTTAAGTGAATCTTAGGATAGGTTTTAGTGAGATGATTACATGCTAGAAGGTCCTTAATTGGAAGATCAGCAACTTCACTTTACAGTGAAGGGATTCACAGTGAGTTGAGGTTACTGTAAAGTGACTTCTAAAATTATGATATTTGGTTGAAATGATTTCTTATCTATTTCTAAGTTGTTAAATGTTGTTCTTATGATTATATTATGATATTTAAATAAAAAGATGCATATTTCCAATAAATGTCCATTTTCATGATTTTTATGCATTATCACATACTTAGTACATGTGGTTGTACTAATCCATGTTTTTATCTATCTCTATGGTTGTTGGTAGGTGAGGATCATATGGGAATCAATACATGGACCGTAGCATCTTTCAAGAGAAGTTGAAGTATGTCCTCAATTGACTCGAGGGCATATATAGATGTCTTTTATGTCTTGCATTTTGAAGTATTGTAATAGACTAAGTATTTCTATATTCGTATTGTGTATGGGCCGTGTTCCAAGTATTCTCGTTTCTTAAGTTTGATGAGATTGAGACTTAGTATTTCCTATGATTTTATATGAAAGATTTTTTAAAGACTATGATATGTTTTGTGAAAAGTTTTAATTTTGCACTACTTTTCACTATGTATATGTGATGAATGATATGAAAGGGCTTGTATAAGACCTCCGAGAGGTCGAGTACTCCGGTTGCAATCCGAGATTGTGCCCTAACTTCTAGGGTGTGGTCTTGGGATGTGACAAAGAATTCCTTTTATGCTCTCCGCTCTAGAGGTGAGAAAGAGACTTCTCCCGATGTGGTGACCGGTATGTTGAAATTATTTTATATTGATGTATATGCTTTACTCGATCACGGTGCTACCTTGTCATTTGTTACCCCTCTAGTATCTAAAAAATTTGACATTTTGCTCGAAATCTTGAATGAACCTTTTATGGTGTCTACCCCGGTGGGTGAGTCGGTGGTTGCAAAAAGAGTGTATAGAAATTATCCTATAATGTTGCCCAATAGAGTTACTCATTGTAACAAAGTGAAAGTACCCCCTAGAAGGTAGGGAGAACCCATGGGTCGGAACAATTGCGTACTTCACCTTTCGGAGGTCTTGTACAAGCCTTAGCTATTATTCATTACATAAGGCATGAAAAGTAGTGCGCAGTTAAAACTTTTCACGACTAAATTAGTAAATAGAACATCATTCATAAAAACTAAGAATTTTATCTCGTCTACACAAGCCATCTTAAGGACACGATATAAATATCTTAGGGACACAACCCTTTACATTAAAATAAAAATACATAATAATTCTTTAGAATAGAAACTAAGAAATACGACTAAGACTTGAATATATGAGGACATACTTAGTCTTGAGAGAATCTTTCCCAAGCTTGTCTTTTAGTTTTCAAACTTGCCTCCAACCTATACTTATTAAGTATAGAAAAGTATGTCGTTAGTACAAGACAATGTACTAAGTATGACATATGCAAAAACATGCAAAGAGAGACATTTTAGTAAAATAAGCTTTCATGCCGAATTGATAAAACCTTCACGATGTAAAAGCTGAAATAGTATAAGCATCATCATTTAGCACATAATAAAAGAATTCCATAATTTTTGAACCAAAGGACACATTACAGAAACATAAAGCAATATTACGGTGAAACAGTGACATGTTATAGTGAATAATTCATTCCAAGCAACGTGGACTCATTTCCCGTGAGCTTTCCCTAACCAATTTATCCTAAGACTCCCTAAGGTAAGAAAAGAAGGTACCGCCCATACACCCCCTTCAAGACACACGAAAGCGATCCTTAAGATTACCAACCATAGGCTTACCTAGTCCGGGAATCAAATCCACACCCTTGGCTAGATACTTAAAATACATTCATTAAAGAAGGATTTCATTTAAGTACTCTTCCCCAATAGGAATTATAAGTTACACTAAGTGCAATTTGAGAGTAGCATCCCATACTACTACTCCCACTTAGTGCTCCTTGAGGATTCCCTTGGATTGAACACTCTACATTAGTCATTCTTAACTTCATTCATTCAAAACATAGCTTTAACATACTTTCTTAACATTAGACCTTATCTTATCTAACTCCTTTTACAACACATGATAGAACACACCAAGACTCCCTTTTCAGAAGGTCTACTTAGTGCAATTGATAGATAGCATCACATACCTACACCTACCCTAAGTAGTAGGTTCTTTTACGAGACTTAGTTCATACATTTCATATAAAACACACAATGACTCCCCTTTCGGAAGGTCTACCTAGTGCAATGGATAGATAGAGTCCCATACCACCACCTACCTTATGTAATAGGGTCTTTTAGGAGAGTTAGTTCATTCTTTATTTTGTGGGGGAATAGCTTTAACCAATATAGACCATGAGAGCTAGACATGGATTCCCGATACTACCCTTATCAAATGAGGGTTCCCCACTTGCCTAGGATGGGGGGAATCCCGATACTACCCTTATCAAATGAGGGTTCCCCACTTGCCAAGGATGGGTTCTTTCTCTTAGATTTTACATGGATTTTCCAATAGCTACACCTATGCGGGCGCATAGTTAAGGGATAAGGAGATTGCTACTAAGTAACTCACTCTATACTAACAAGGAGTACTCATCTCAAGAGTTACATTGGGTACAACATCTCTACTCACAATGTGCACCCACCCCTTCTTCAAATCCTCTCGGTGCTAAGCATAACTCCCCTTTTCATTCACATTCTTTAACTTCGTTCATTCATTAACTCAAAGTGTGTGTGTACATGTGAGTACACCTTCCACATAAATCATTAATTTCATAACATTGAATTCTAGACATGCTTACACCTTCATTCATAATTTCTTACACACTAGCATGGTCAAATTAGACACTTACTTCTTTTAGGCATATTTTAAGCTACACATTCAATTCAAGTTTATTAATACATATCAACAAGAACCAACTTCAGTATCACTTTATTTCACACATTAGGTCTTCAAATCAATACTCACAATACATACCAAATACACCCAAATACATCAAATAAACACCGCCACCAAGAAGGTGGACCATACCACTCAAGAGTAATTCATAATAAGAATTATTCAATATAAGAACCTCACCATTTAACCAATCCATTATCACATATAACAATTCCTCAACATTTGATCATAATAACTCCCTTAGGGCAGTAGCTAAACCATAATAAAAACATAAGAAACTAAATCTCATACTTTACACAAACATGTTCATTTAACCCACTCTTTAAGCTAAAAGTTGGAAATATGCATAAACATGAGTTCATTTTGGTTTTGAAATTAAAATCATCAATTAATACTAGAAGAAACATATTTGAACCATTAAAACACTTTTACAAGAATACCCATGCTTGGAATCAAAACTCGGAGAAGATAGAATTTGAAAACCCTTTTTGAAATCTTTTAGAAATGACTCCTTGAATGAAAGAGGGTTCAAGGATGGATACCATACCTCAAGTAGAATAAAACCCACTAAGTTTTATGAAGAAACACGTCCAAACCAGTCCTCCTAGTTCTCCTTGAGTCTTAGCTCCAATGGTGACTTTAGAGAGTTTGTTTTTAGAGAGGGAGTTTGAATATTTTGAGTGAGGGGTCTTGTCTAGGTCTAGGACTTAAAAATAATCTAATATAACCTGAAAACCCTAAAAATATCATCCTATGGTTCTAAAAGTCTTGGAGTGAATTTACACATAACACCTCAAGTTGGCAGCGTGTCCCACAGATTTTGCAGGACACCATCTACGGGCCCAAGCAATGGGGCGTCGACTAAACGATGGCCCGTGCTGCATGGGCATTCCCACACCATATCTTGACCTATGCCACTATATGACCATGCGTCGTCTTGACTACTGCCCGTAGACTGCCATGTGTCGTTTGAGTAGTGGTTTGGCAGCTCGGGTGCTAAGTCTTGGGTCCTCTTCTAGGACCCCTCGTGAGTACTAGGTGAGTTCGTACCCAAAATTTAAGCCCCTAAACATAGTCCTCTAGGTCTTTGGAACATCCCACATAAACTTCGATTAAAACAAACACGTAAAACTCACTAGAACACATTAAGACACATGAACACTTTCTAAAGCACACTTTGCGAACGTCGTGGACGTTCCTAGACGTTTGACCTCCAAACTTAACTAAACTTCACAAACTGCCAAGAACATCAATATAACTCATTTTAACTTAAAATTAACTAAAAAAATAATCACGAAGCTCTAGTTCACCTTAATTCGTTTTAGGGTGTTACACTCATGTTGAACTAGTAGAACTTGATAATTTTGATTTTGATGTCATTTTGGATATGTATTTGTTGCATGCTTGATTTTCTTTATAGATTTTAGAACAAGGATGGTGAAGTTTAAATTTCCAAATGATCCCATTTTAGAGTGGAAAGGGAGAAATTCTATTCCTAGAGGCAAATCATTTCTTGTTTGAATGCTTGTAGGATGATCTCTAAAGGGTGTTTATACCATATAGTAAGAGTCCAAGATTTAGACTCCAAAATTCCTCCCATTGAGTCGGTCCCCGTACTGAGGGAATTCCCGGAGGTCTTTCCAAATGATCTTCCCGGTATTCCTCTCGAACGGGAAATTTATTTTGGTATCGACTTGCTATCGGATAAAAATCCCATTTCAGTTCCTCCTTATCGGATGGCTCTGGCAGAATTTAAAGAGTTGAAGGCTCAAATAAAAGATTTACTAGACAAGGGAATCATTCGGCCTCGTATTTCTCAATGGGGTACTCCGGTATTGTTCGTGATGAAGAAGGATGGGTCCCTTAGAATGTGTATCGGTTACCGTCAACTCAACAAAGTCACAATCAAGAACAAGTATACTCTTCCTCGGATTGATTATTTATTTGATCAATTACAAGGTGCGTGTTAATTTTCCAAGATTGACTTGAGATCGAGATATCACCAACTTAGGGTGAGAGGTGAAGATATTCCCAAGATGGCATTTCGAACAAGATATGGTCACTATGAGTTCTTAGTAATGTCCTTTGGTTTCAATAATGCTCCGGCAGCGTTTATGGACCTAATGAATAGGGTGTTTTGAAGTTACCTAGATTCATTTGTCATTGTCTTCATTGACGACATCTTGGTATATTCGAAAAATGAGGGTGAACAAATGGATCATTTGAGATTGGTGTTGCAAGTGCTCAAGGATCACCAATTGTTTGCCAAGTATAGCAAATGTGAGTTTTGATTGAGGTCGGTAGCGTTTCTTGGTCATATTATCTCTAGTGAAGGAGTAGAGGTGGATCCAAAGAAGATCGAAGCAGTGAAAAATTGGTCTAGGCCTTTGGCTCCTACGGATATTAGGAGTTTCTTAGGTCTAGTCGGTTATTATAGAAGGTTTGTCGATGGATTTGTGTCTCTTGCTTCTCCCTTGACAACCTTGACTCAAAAGAATATGAAATTTGAGTGGTCAGAGGCACGTGAAAAGAGCTTCCAAATGGTGAAGGATAGGCTTACTTCTGCTCCGGTATTAACCCTACCAGAGGGTACTAAGGTTATTGTGATGCATCCCGAGTCGGGTTGGGGTGTGGTCTTATGCAACATGGCAAATTTATAGCCTATGTTTCGAGGCAACTCAAATTTCATGAGAAGAATTATCCGACTCATGACCTTGAGTTAGAGGCCATGGTATTTTCTTTGAAAATATGGAGGCATTATATCAATAGGGTTTATGTGGATGTGTATATGGATCATAAAAGTCTTCAATATGTATTCACACAAAATGAGTTGAATCTCCGGCAATGGAGATGGTTAGAGTTGTTGAAAGACTATGACATGAGTGTTTTTTATCAGCCCGGCAAGGCTAATGTGGTAGAGGATGCTCTAAGTCGGTTGTCCATGGGAAGTGTGTCCCATATGGAAGAATCCAAGAGAAACCTAGTGAAAGATGTTCATAGGTTGGCTCGTTTAGGGGTTCGAATTGAAACTTCCCCAAATGGTGGTATGGTGGTACATCATAATTCCGAGTCATCTTTGGTGGTTGAGGTGAAGTCTAAGCAACACCTTGATCCATTATTGATGGAGTCGAAAGAATTGGTTCTTGGTAAGATGAATGAGTCATTCTCCCAAGGGGGGATGGTGTTCTTAAGTACCAAGGGAGATTCTGTGTGCCTAATGTGGATGATTTGAGGATTAGGATCCTTGAGGAAGCTTATGGAGCCCGTTACTCTGTTCATACGGGTTCTACAAAGATGTACCATGACCTTAGAAAAGTGTTTTGGTGGGATGGCCTAAAAAGAGATATTGCGGAGTTTGTTGCAAAGTATCTCAATTGCCATCAAGTTAAGGCCGAGCACCAAAATCCGAGTGGTTTACTATAAGAAATCCGAATTATTAATTGGAAGTGGGAAGATGTTAACATGGATTTTGTAGTTGGGTTGCCTCAAAATCGAAAGCAATATGACTCTATATGGGTGGTAGTGGATAGATTGACCAAATCCGCTCACTTTATTAAAGTCAAGTCTACTTGTTCGGTGGAAGATTATGCAAGAATATATATTCACAAGATAGTGAGTCTTCATGGGGTTACTTTGTCCATCATATCGGATAGAGGTGCTCAATTTACATCTAGGTTTTGGAGATCTTTTCAAAGATGATTGTGTACTCAAGTGAAGTTAAGCACCACTTTTCATCCTCAAATGGATGGTCAAGCGGAGTGGACTATTCAAACTCTTGAAAATATGCTTAGAGCTTGTATCATTGATTTTAAGGGAAATAGGGATGAGCATTTTCCTTCAGTAGAATTCTCATATATTAATAGTTTTAATTCATCCATATCCATGGCTCCTTATGAAGCTTTGTATGGTAGGAGGTGTAGATCTCCTATTGGGTGGTTTGAGGTTAATTAGTCTTCACTTCTTGGTACCGATTTTATTTATAAGACTTTGGAGAAAGTTCATATCATAAGGAACTGGTTACAAACAGCCTATAGTCGGCAAAAGTCTTATGCCGATCATAGGAGAAGAGATTTAGAGTTTGTAGAAGGTGATAAGGTGTACTTGAAAATTTTACCTATGAAAGGGGTAGTTAGATTTGGCAAGAAGGGGAAGTTGAGTCCTCGTTATATGGGTCCCTATAAAATCTTTCAAAGGGTTGGTAAGGTTGCTTATGAATTGAAACTCCCTAGTGAACTATCTTTGGTACATCCGGGTTTCCATGTTTTTATGCATAAGAAGTGTATCGGTGATCCCGAGTCTATTCTTACTATTGAGGGTCTTGGTGTGCAAGAGAACCTCTCCTATGAGGAGGTTCCGGTGTAAATCCCTGATTGTCAAGTGAAGAGGTTGACAAACAAAGAGGTGGCCTCCGTAAAAGTGTTATGGAGAAACCACCTAGTTGAGGGAACAACATGGGAGGCCGAGGCCAACATGAAGTCCCGTTATCCTCATCTCTTTCCTAATGAAGGTTTGTTGTTTTTACTAATAATGAAAATAATGACTAAATTTGAAGTTTCTATGATTTTTGGTGAAGTTTTGCAAAAATGTGTATTTTATGGTGTCATTACAGTGTAGTTACAGTGAAGTGTGCCTTTCGACTTTACAATTTGCAATTCTTATTGTTTTGAGTTATGTTGTGCATTTTGATATGGTGAGTCTTTAAGAAATTATGTTGATCATGTTGGTAAGTTGAGTTTTGGCATAATTGACTCATATATGGTATTTTGAGCTCATGTTGTTGTGACAAGGGAATTCCTCATAATGTGATTTTCAGCCATATATGTGGTAATTGATGTTTTTGAATTGCTATGTGTAAAAATACCACGATTGATGTTGTAACTCATGTTGTTATGTATTGTTGATTGGTTGGGCTGCTAGTCGTGAGTCTATTTCTTCCTTTCAAAAGATTTTAGTGTCATTTAGGGACGAATGTTCCTAAAGGGGGGGAGGGCTATAATGTAACATTCCGAAAGTCTAAGACGTGTTCTAGAGCCTAACATGAATATAATTCATTTATAAAGCTTGGAAATCAAAGCGTCAAAGAACGTCCATGACGTCCGAAAACTAGCTCAAGAGGTGCTAGTGTGCCTTAGCCTATTTGACTAAGTTTTAGGAGTCGGAAAAAGAGGAAATTTGGTTGAAGGGTGTCTAACATGTATTAGAGTTAGTTCATAGTCAAAACATCAGGGTACGACTCCCCAAGGACAAACGAAGGGCCCTTGAGGAGGTCCCTTGCGTTTGGGTCGAAGGCTTTCTAAGGCGGTGTCCACAAATGACTTGCCACAAACGCTTCGTTGTCCAATCGATGGGGCGTGAATTGCCTACATCGATGGACACTTAGAATATTGGGTAAAGGCTTGATTTTTAAAAGTCTGTGATCCAAACAACGAACCAACATGACGGTTGGTCCCTTGGTCCGTCGATGGACAAACGGGGCGTAGGCGGGGTGTCGTCTGTGAGGGCACTAGTTTTTCTGCTTATTTTCAAGTTGATTAAATTAATTAATTATGGGGTCATTTAATTAGTTAGGGGTTAAGGGTGGTCTAATTAAGTTTGTTAGCAACCTATATAAAGATCCTAACCCAATTAAGCTAATGTAACCCTCATAAATCCCAAAACACAAATTCTCTTCCTTCTCTCCTCTTTCTCTCTCCCAAGTGGAAGAACACCATAGAAAGTCAAATTCAAGGATTTCTAGGGCTGATAAAGATCAAAGTTTCTCCATCAAACTTCATCAATCAACAAGGTATATGGGATTCCTATCACCTTTGGGATCTCTTTCCCCCAAAGGTTCCTTCAAATTGATTTCAAAAGATGAGTTTTCATGTGGGTCTCTTCCAATCTCGAAATTGATCTTTCAATTTGATTTGTTTATGGTTTATTTTGATTGTATTGATTATATTATGATGAATTATGACTATATTACACTACTTATTGATGGATTGGTCTAGTTTGTAGAAGATGACCTTTTCTCCTTAACCCTAGGTTGTGATCTTGAGTTGAATTGTGCAGTATTGGTTCAATCGACTTGTTTATTGGTTGAATTACTATCCTATGTTGTTGTTATGCCAATTGATGAATAGATTGAGATGTATTGTAGTCTTATCATGCTAAATCTTGAGTAATTGATCTAGGTTGTGATGTAGATTATGAATTTGACCTAAACCTCTAATCTTAAGCTATGAACTAGTGATGGATTGTTGTATAGTGTTTCAATTTACTTCATTATTATGTTGGTTACTATTGTGTAATGATATTACACCCATTGTTGGTTTGAGTTTGAGGGTTTATGGTAAGACCTTGATGTTGGCTTATGAAGGAGACTGGGTAAGTCTTGTGATCTCAAATCCTTACTTCAATTGTGGTTACTTCCGATTAAGTGATGCTGTTGTATTGAAGTATACCTTATGTTAAGATTGATAGGGTTGGTATGATGATTGAAATATCTTGACTATGGTTTGTGAGGTGTTCGCTAAGATGTAAATGTTATAAGAATGGTGATAACTTACCAGTGTGCCTTATCATGAATGATGATGAAAATGTGCTAATCTCACAAGTATGAATTGTAATGAAAGGAAAATACGCATGAAATTCTTATTGAGCTATGATGATGATTATATAAGGGATACACCCTATGACCTAACTAAGCTATGATCATTAATAAATGCATTAAAGATATTTCAAAAGGGATTGTAGCTTTTCACCGTGTGAACTTGTAGATGAGGGGTGGCGCCTTCCCAAGGAGGGAAGGTAGGGTTCACCATAGTCCTCCAGGAGTGGATAGCCTCTTAGTTGAAAAAGGGCATAGACTGATGTTTCCATGACAGCCCCCAAGTTCTACAAACTATGTTGCCACCATAGGAATACTAGCTAGTGGATCCACCTATATGCTATGTTCATGTTTGATTCTACTTTGGCCGGTAGACCACCTTCTATCGGTGTAAGGTTTTACAACACCGTATTCCACACTTAGCTCTTGTGGTCTATGTCATTTAAGGCAAGATGTTCCCAAAAGGTAAAATGAAGTAATGAATGAACTCTAACGAGGATAACCTAAG
The DNA here is from genome assembly GCA_016801875.1 of Solanum sitiens. Taxonomy (NCBI): domain Eukaryota; kingdom Viridiplantae; phylum Streptophyta; class Magnoliopsida; order Solanales; family Solanaceae; genus Solanum; species Solanum sitiens. Next base: position 2,096,057 of record JABWTJ010000039.1, on the reverse strand, counting down.
GGGTTTAACTTAGTCTAGGTAGGGGTCTGGGACTCTACCTATACGTTGCACTAGTTAGCCCTGAAAGGAGACTTGAGATGATGTTCTTATGTATGTATATGCTTATAAATATAAATTATATGTCTATGATGATCTTACATGGTGATGACACCATATGATGTTGAATTCACTTATGAATATATGTTTGGTCTACATTGCTAAAGTATGATGTTATGCACTCTTAATGATATGATATGCGAAGTTCGACATTGGTTATGGTTCTTGTTAGGTTTACTTGATTGATTAAGGTTATGGGGCTTTGTTTAGTCATTGCACAAGTGGACTAAATGAGGGTCTTGAGTAATGATCTTTCTTTGGTTATGTTGTAATGAACTCTTATTAATGCTTGTTGAGGTTATACTTGATGATGGAGTTGTCTTGATTATATGTTCAAGTATGTTAGTATGCATGATTGGTTTGGTTGACATAGTATGATGAACATGGTCTTGACTTGATGATTATGCATTAATGACTTGTATTGATTCTTGAATGTGCATAAGGCTTTCCAAATGTAAAATAACATGTTTTAAATGAAATGCCCCTTTTTAGCATAATTTGATATTGTGTGTGCATATGGTGTCATACTTAGTACACGTGATGTGCTAACCCAATTTTCTCCCTTTTCCCCATAATTTTAGGTTCCGGTCGTTGAAGGGCTTTTGAGACGACTTTGAAGGAAGACTTGGAATTCTTACTCATCCAAGTTGGGTAGGTCCTCACTTTCCGAGGGCAATGCCAATATCAAGCTTATTGATGTTGTTCTAGTTTTAAGACTTCTATGTTCTTTCCTATTCATTTGAGTACTAAAGATTGTATAGCCTATATGTGGCTTTATTACATTGATGTATGAGATATGCCCAATTGATACACTCTTGTCTTAGATGGTTATGAGATGAGACACTCTTTTAAGACTATGTTAAGTATCTTATATATCTATGTGCAATAAAAGTAGAAGACTATTTAATCTTCTTATACCAAGAGTCTATGTATACTCGATATGAATATATATTATGTGAATGCGAGAGGTCTATGTAAACCTCAAGATTGATATAGAAAAGTTTTAAATTTTCCGCATTTTTAACCATGAATGTAATGATATAAATTAAGAGGCTAGTCATAGTCCTCTCTGAGGACGACGACGCCGGTTACGTCTAAGGGGTGCTCCTCGGATATGACAGTTAGGGGGTCATTCATCAATATAACTTCATAAATGATAGGCACATAGGCCATACCTAACCCTAACATCTTCATTCAAATGTAGTAGACATCATCAACACCTAGAGCATGATACTAGATTAGAAAACTAGGCATATAACTTAATAGGTGTGATCATCATAACCACACTTCACAACACCAATTTGCCTTGAAGTCCATGATCACATCATATAGAGAATGACAGGAAAGTAAACACTGCCCACCATAAGTGGACCATACCACACAATCACTAGAAGAAAATATACTTATTGCTACAAAAACTAAGCTATGAATTCGAAAATCGTAGCTATTACTTAGTAATTGCCATAAAAATTCAAATTTCATAGATATCTAAATCTTCGTTGAATTTCTTAGCCACGAATATTAAGTTTACAAAGCTAAATCCTTGTATTTGCTATAATTGGTAACAATCATGGCAATAATTATGTAAATATCTACAATTTACTACTACAACAATATTTTGTAGCTAATTATAACTTTTTGCGACCCGATAAAAATAATTATAGCAATAGTAACTCTTTAGCCATAATAAGTTATTTGAAACAAAATATAGTGGCTTAATAGATAATTTTGCTTCTAGTTATAAAAAGATGTGGCAAAGTTGAATGATATAGCCATATAACTTTTGCAATGGTAAAATTTTCAAGCTAATTACTATTTTTTTGCCACAAATTTTAATTTACCGTTGTAATAATAACCAATTTATTAGCCACAATAACTTATTTGAAGAAATATTTGTAGCTAAATAAATAACTTAGCTTTTAAGTTATAAAATATTATGGCAATAATTAAACGAAATAGACATAGATTTTCTTCTATAGTAAAAAATCATAGCTGATAATTTTTTTTTGCCACAAATTTGGATTTATCATAGAAATAATAACCTTTCAGCCACAATAACTTTCTTGAAGAAAAAATTGTAGCTAAATGTTTTTTCCAAGTTATAAAAGTCGTTGCATATTAAAAATATATAATCATAGATCTTTTGCTATAATCAAATTTTATAGTTAATTATAATTTTTTTTCGCGATCATGTTGAAACTTGTTGAAGCAATATATAGTTATCGTTTATACATAGGAAGTAATTTTAAATAAAATATATAACTTAATAATTATTATGCTTCGAGTAGCAAAAAATTGTTGCAATAATTAACTTAACAGTTAAAAGTTTTTGTCATGAAAAAATGGTACAACTATGTGATTGCAATTGTGGTGATATGTTTTATTCGATACGAGGCGAAATGTAAACATTGAGGTGCTTCTTATGTTGAGAATTAATTTTATACGACTCAGACCTCTTCTGTCGAACAATGCATTTATCGAGCTAGCTTTTTTAGAGATGTCAATATTTCCATCAATTCAATTTTATAAGATCTTAAGTTGAGAGTTTTAAGTATAATTTAAATAAATAGAATTTATAAAAAAAAAATAGACGTTATGTCTAATTAATTGATGAAATTGTACCTTTTTATACAAAAAAAAACATGTATAATCAATTTACAAATCATTAAATAATGTCATATATTATTCAAATATGCCATATGAATTATTCCTGAATATAGATAGACAAAATCAATTGTTTATGGAATATATATAATACACATATGAAGTGATATTAATATTCATATTATAAAAAAATTCTTTTATAGGCAATTTTTTCTTTTAATTTATTATTTTTATTTTAACTTCCTAATTCATATAATATTTGCATTTTCAATTAAAACAACAAAATTACAATCCAAAATTCATATCTCTAATTAAATTCAAATTGAAATAACAAAACAACGGAGAAGTATAGTTTCACTAAAGTTGAACAATTTAACTTGAATTTGAATTCAAATGGTTGATACAAAAAAAATTAAATTGAGTTTCTTATTTCTTTTAAAAATTATTCCTTCAAATAATTTTCAAACTTGAATTGTACGGTAATTGACACTTATCTTCACAATATTATTTTGTTTTTCTAATTCTATAAAAATAGATTAAATATATTTTCTATTATTGATAATTATATCTATATTTTTAAAATATTATATGTTTGAATTGACATTCTAATGCATATATCATTTTAAATTCATATAGTATATATACATATAGTATATATACATATATACATATAGTATATATACATATATATATATATATATATATATATATATATATATATATATATATATATATAGTATATATATATATATATATATATAAATAATAATAATGAATACTGAGTATAGTACTAGAATATGAGATTTTAAGAGAGTGCATTATAAGAAGAACTTTCTACAGTATGTGGATTTTTGAGATACTTGAGTGTACACAAATTTGACCTCTGTAGAAGGTAGATAAAAATATTTTGATTCATATAATTTTTATATTTCAATTCAAACTAAAAATAGTAAATCAATATTAAGAGTAGTCATAAATTTGACTAAACACTATTTTCCATGTTCCATATTAGTTGTTTATTGTTTTCTTTAATACGATGCTAAGTAATCAGAAATAAAAGGATAACTTTTACTACAATACACCATAATATTTTTTTTTATGTAAAACTTCATAAACATATTTACACTTTTAAAAAATAATTAATTGTAAGATAAATTGAAAATATTGTAATTAATTTCTATCTTTATTTTATAAATTGATAATTAATTTGAGACAACTATTTTTATTAATGTGAACAACTAATATGAGTTGATGGTCTCTCTACCTTCACGAGATAGTGATAACGTCTAGGTACACTCTATTCTTCTTAGACCCCACTTATGTGAACAACTAATATTTTCTTTGTTATTTTCTGTAACAATTGTTCATTTTATACAACAATTGTTGTATTTGTTATATAATAAAAGAAAATTGTATCTGATAATTTTAAAATAAGGAAAAATAATAACTATAAAAGCAAAGCATTATTCTTCACCTAAAATAACTCTCCAACCGTAACCTCCCTTCCCGATTTAGTTCCAAGAACTTTTACCCCAAAAATTAAAATTTGTAGAAGATCAAAAGTTCCCCCCAAAAAATTTTAAAACCCATTTAATAAAAACCTAGATATCCTTTTCACTCTTCTCATATCCTTCTTGTCCGCCCTTTCTCTATTTGTTCAATTTTTTGTTTCTAATATTTTGTTGTTTTTTCTTTTGTAGGTTTTACATAGAATTCTTGAAGAAGATGAGAGAAGTTTTCACAATATGAAGTTTTTGTTTACTTAGTCGTATGTTCTAAATTTTCTATTATGTATAGATTCAAGAAACGCTTGACCCACAAATAATTATACACAATTATATTCTATATTTTTGTAAGAGATTATGGTCCTAACTTGAGTCGATAGGTATTATAATGGACTGTATATGTTTATTAATGTAAAAGAAATTTTTTGATTAGGTATGAATTTTATAATTGATACTCAAATTTGAGATCTATATCTATAGGTTTTAAGAAGTTTAAAAGTTACAGATTTGCTTACTCCTTTGTTTTCTTTGTATTATTTTTATTTGCTAAACATTGATCATAACAAATATTTTTTTTCCTTGAAATTTTAAATCATTACGTTCTTGGTGCTAAAAGATTTACCATTATTAATAGGAATATTTATGGAATAGGAGCATAAAACTGACAAATTGGAACCACTGTTGATCAAGCTAAGGTGCAATTGAATTGTGGAAGGAGAGATAGGAGAAGACCATGTTGCTTTGGACTCAAACAAGATGATGTCTTACAAGAATTGTATATTATGACTATTCTCAAAATTTTATTATACAATTATATGTAAGTTGAGACTTATTTTGGAATATAAAAAATGTATTCATGGTTACATTATGTAACTTTTTTGACTAACAAAGCTTGTGGAAAATCCTTTCAAATTTGTAGTTTAAAATTGTTGAAATTTATTTTTTAGCTACATTATAAAAAAATTTGTGATTGATAATGTTTATGTCAGTATTCTTCAATTTGTTGCAATGAATTTTTGTAATTATGACTAAATATATATGTAATTATAAAAAATAAGGCGATACATTTTCACTTTTCAAAGAAAAATTAAAAATATTAGCTATAATTTATGTATGTCATGGCAAAAAGTTTGAAATCTTAGCTTTGTGAAAAAAAACAATTTGTGGCAATGCTCTACTTTTATAGCTATAATTCTTTTAATTTGTAGCTCAATACAAGTATCATTACCACAAGATTAAAAATATAAAATAGCCACAAATTTTAAATTTTCATAGTAAAATAATAAGTCATTTACAACAATTTAAAATTTGCTATAGATTTAATTTGTTGTGGCAAAAGAGTAAAAATATTTTGCTATAAGTATATATTTTGTACAAGAATTTTGTACTATATAGCCACAATCCAAAAAAATTTAGTAGCTATAAGTATTAGTCCTTAGCCACAGACCACGTAAAGTTTGTAACTAACTTTTAGCCACCCTACATCTTGCCAGGAATACTATAAAAAAATAATTTGTAGCCAAAGCATTTAGCTACGGAAAATTTCATATTTAGCTACAATGTGTTTTGTAGCTTTAAATTCATTTTCTTGTAGTGAATGTACAATACAATATCAATTCTATACAAATTAGAGGAAACTAGGTCAATCTTACCAATTCTCCAAGCTTTGATCATCATTGATCAATTACCAACAATTCACCATGAATTCATATAGAAAACAATAGCAATAGGCATTATAACATAATCAAATCATAATTCAATCAACATAGTATCAAGATCGAAAAACCCACATTATAGGCTAAATTGAGAATATTAATGGATCATGGGTTCTTCATGAAACTGGATTGAAATCCATATTGAAAAAAGTAGCTAATCATAAATTCATCATGAGATTTGAAATCAATTTGACAATGAACTCATGACTAGATTGAAAGATAGACAATTTGATCATAGAATTTTCTTTGAAAACCTTTGAAGGAACTCCTTAGATAAAAGATTAACTAAGGATCAAGGATTAACATACCTTAATACATGATAAGGCCACAAAAACTTGAAGAAGAAACCATAAGAATCCATCCCCTAGGAGGCTATTGAGATTGATCTCCAATGGAGGATTCTAGAGAGAGTTTCTTTTGAGAGGGAAAGTGAAATTTGAAGAATGAAGTCTAATTGGGGTTTTGATATTTTTAAACAACTTAATACACCTAAAAATATATAATATTACTTCCTAGACTCTATTTGTAATGTGGGATGAATTTACCGTTTGCCCCTCAAGTTGACAGCGTGCAACATCCAGACTGTAGGTCCCAAAAGATGTCAAGACTGATGGACCGTTAGTGGAACGATGGCGCCGTACTGCACGTCAGTCGTTGGTTACAGAGACCTCCATTTTGGGGGCTGAGATCACACGTCATGTGTGTAGCAACACCCCCAGTCGACGGAGCGTAGACCATAGTACAGAGCGTCTTTTAGAGGGTCGTCGTTTGGACACTGCCAAAGCAGTGTACTACCTGATTTTTGGTCCTCTTCAGGAGCCCTTTGGGTGGTCCTTGCGGAGTCGTGCCCGGATTTTTCGAACCTTAATACTCTCATACACATGTTAAGGTCCTTACCTATAATTTTAAGTACCAAAAAGTAGATAAATAATACCAAGGCACACTAGAAAACACTAGCACGTCTAAAGACCAACTTTCGAACGTCTTGTACAATTGACCTCCAAACCACTTCAAATCAACTATACCAACTCTAAAACACTGCATTAACATGTTATTAACCTTTTAAGACACATGTGAGGCTCTAGAAACCTTAGTTCATTTTGAGGTTCCTTACATGACGAGAATGAACTTTCATCATAGAACCTATATTATGTGAGAATGTCCAATTGACATAATTCTATCATTCATACATTCATGTGTATGTGCATACATATGCGAGAAATACTTTACATAAACACCTCTATACAACACATGCTCAAACATTAATCATATACTTTACATGCATAGTAATATATAATGACACATATTAGAACTAACCTTTCAATTAACACCATGAATCTGTCCTACTCATAATTATGCATGAGAGTGTGTGTGTTCATATTGTTCATCATGATCACATAATAGGAACAACCTAGCTATTAAGGAAACCACACTCCAAAGGATCATAACACATATTCAATATCCCTCAAAGTCATGAACAACTTCGCATAAAGAGTATTAGGGACTATAGACCACACACCCACATTACATCATAGGAGGCAAGAACATATTCAACATTAGAATAGAAGTCTCCTAACATGCATAAGATCCCATATTAATATAGGGTTACAAAGGTAGGGTTCATTCTACAATAGTATTCATCATACTTAATCATGTCGACCACACCTAACCCTAACATGATCATTAACATATACATAACATCATAAATACACCTAGATCATGATACTATAACTGAAGACTATACACATAAAACTTCATAATCATAATAATCATCACATCAATGCATTATACTTCTATTACCTTCAGGTCCATGATCACAACATATATAGATAGACAAGAATGTAAACGACGCCACTATAAGTGGACCATACCACACAACATCAATTCCAATACTTGTAGGCTAAAGATAAGGTCAACTTACCAATTCTCCATTCTATGATCACCATAGAAAAAATCTCAACAATTCATAATCAATTGATATAGATGGAATTAGGATTACAGAATGCAAACATTCTAATCATAATTGAATCATTATCTAATCAAGATCATAAGACCTAAATTATATCATAAATTAAGGGATTAAGGACTTCATGGGTTCGTCGTATAATTGTATTAAAAATCATCATAAAAACAGTGATTAAATGTTTATTCATCATTATAAAGACTTAGAAAATCATTTGACAATGAAACCATGGCTAGATTGAATAGGAAATTTGACCTTAGAATCACATTGGAAAAACATTGAAAGAACTCCTTAGATGAAAAAATAACTAAGGATCAAGTATTATCATACCTTAATAGAATAAAAGTGCACACATTTGGAGAAGAAAACACTCCAAGATTCATCTTCTAGCTTTAGCTTGAGTTTGGCCTCCAATGGAAGTTTGAGAGAATTTAGAAGAGAAGAGAGTTTTGAGATTTTTGATTTCTCATTGTGTATTGGGGTTTTGACATGGGAAAGGGGTTAAATAGGACATAAAACAGTTTATAACCAACTCCCAAAGTACAAAAACACCCCCATAATTATTTGGACTTTAAGACATGTCAAACTTGACTTTAAAACGACACAATAGGATTGGGACTTGGTTGCGCGTCGCGGATGCAGTTCCTAATTTGCCTCATGAAAGTTGTGAGGCAGTGAGCCTCGTGTCAGTCACGCGAAGCAGAGGCAGACAGAGTGCCAGGCGTGCAACACGTGAGGGACTCCAGATCTTTTCTCTGCACGCTGCCTTTGGCAACTTCTTTGTCCAAAGTTTGGGTCCTCCTCAAGGACCTTTAGGGTGGTACTTAGGGAGTCTTACCCGAACGTTATGACCCTAAATATGTATATCAAGACACTAGGGTCACCACTAATGTTTTTAGAATCAAAACAACTCATAAAAACAAGTCAAACATACAAGGACACACTCTTACTCAAACGACTAGTTTTCGGACTTCTTGGTCGTCCTTTGACGTTTGACCTCAAAACATTTTCAAACCACTATTACAAGTAGTTTCCAACCATATTAACAAGTTAAATAACTCATAAAGCTCATGTGAGGCTCTAGTTTACCCTAGCTCATTTTGATGGTCATTACACCTTCACTCGTCCATGAGTGATCAACTAGGAAAGACCGGCTAAAGTAAAGATATAGAAGTATCTGAAACATCGATAGATAATCAACCGTCAGATCTCGTGATGCCATAAACATGATTGAGAAAAACACTGAAGCACTATTTGGTTGACCCGAGATTGTTATCACCACTCGAATCACCATTGACTCTTCTAAAGATAAACTTTTTAAGATCAATTTTGGTGGGTTGAGGCGGATTGTTTTGGTGTCAATAACTTTTGGGTCTTTCCTCTTTTATGTTGAGAGATAGATTTTGGGGCAAAGGAGAAGAAACAAGAATCAAAGAAAATATTCACTCCTACAAGAGGCAAATGAGAAGAAACAAGAATCAAAGAAATTATTCATTCCTCCAAATTGTAAGGAGCAAAAAAGAAAGGGAAAATGGTGGAACCTAAGTATCATATAGTTTTATTTATCTGATTTTAATTAAGTTCTTTAAATTTCGGGGAATTCATTCATTCTTTTAAAATTATCATGTCTCATTTTAAAAGTATATGAAAAGGAATAATTTATGATACCCATATATATATATATATATATATATATATATATATATATATATATATATATATAAGAAAATCACTAAGATAAAGAATTTGAATGTAGAAGAAAAAGAAGAAAAAAATGGGAGGGGGTTATGATTGATGTGTGAATAGACTTACTTCTTATAATCTTGGGCTGATCGAAAAATTATATAATAATATCTATTCAAAATTATTTAGTGGGGTAATAAGAATGTCACAAAGTTAAGGTATCTCATTGAAAATTTAAGATTACTTCAGTGGTGAGTTGATGTCTTTTGTTTAATTTTAATCTTATTAAGGTAAAGTTATTTCAATGATAAATGATCAAAAAATTCAAGAAGCGTCAAATTTTCTTTATCAAGAGTAAAAAAAAGTCTTATTTCATATGTGGCCCCATAAAATGATTTTGTTTCTCTTTTTTTTTCCTTGGATACAATTTGTATTTGTTTTATTATAATAATATTGTGAAAAATTGTCACGACCAAGGGGTAGACTCTATATGTAACATGACGTACAAGACATCGAGAAGCCTCATACTAGACACTTAACTTTCATAACATAAGATAATTGAAAATGTTGTGAAAAAATTAAAATAGTTTCAAACAATATCAAAAGTCTCATAAAACGAAGCTGAACACTTTACAGGTGTCCCAAACCATCTAATACTTGAATTTCTTAGGGACACAACCCATACAATAGTTCTAAAACATAAAAAGAAATAAATAAAGGAAAGGTAATTAAATCCTTGATGTTATGAGGACTCACCAAATCTTCACTTTCTTTCTCTACTATGACCTAGCCACGAGGACGGAAGTCAATATCGCTGGACCTTGCATTTGATAAGAATGTATGCAAGAGTATATGTTAGTACAAAATGTAGTAAATATGATGACTAGCATAAATCGTCAATGTAACAATCTCATAAACATTTGTCAACATAAGACATAGGCTATAAGAATAATATATATCAACATAATTCATAAGCATAGTCAATGCACATACTAGATCATCATAACATAAGAGGAATACTTCTCAAGTAACCTCAACTTGTCCTTCCTCTTTGCATATATCAGTAACCTTTAAACATACATGTCAAGGAACACAACTCAATTAACAATCAAATTTAAGCTATCATCATACAATCAATCTCATATGTAAACATACTTATAATACCTCCTTGAATCAAAACGTGTTCGGTCATATAATGCTACTTTAATTTAGGGAAGAAGAAGAGAATGAGAAGGACGAGAAGGAGGGGGAGGGCTTTTCCTTAAAAGATTTAGTATTAGGAAAAGCAGCCTATTTGGAGTGGACTATTCCTTACTCAAGCAAAGTTTTTTGTGACATCACGTTAACCGAAATAACTAGGATTAAACAAACAACTAAGAATAGTTATTTTTAGTAAGAATAGGAAAAATCTGAAAAATTTCCTAAATATAAAAGTGATTTTTGGTCATTTTCAAACGGCCATAAATTCTAGCTAAGGAGGATTTAGTTCCAATTCTTTATATGGTTGGAAATCCCTTGGACATATGAGGGAGATATGCCTATTAGAAGTTGTGTTGTTGGATCGAGGAAAGCCCAATCCGGATTTTAGTATGGGTAAAATGGTCTTTTCACCCTATTATTTCCTAATTTGTTTTACGGGTTTATTAGGTTTAAAATCAAACCTTAATTCAGTTTTAGAAAAGTTGAATGCGCGTAGGCCTTGGGAGAAAAGAGATGAGAAGAACGACAAAGGAGAAAACACCAAGAATTAATCAAGAATTTCAAGATCTTCAAGTGGAATTCACCGGGGGTGATCCCTATAAGGTATGTGAGATCTTTATGTGTTTAGTTCTTTCACCCTCACACTAACATGTTTAATTCAGTGAGTTTTGAATAGAGTGATCCATGAATATTGATGTTCTTGATGAACAATTATCGAATTCTTGTTGGTTGAGTTGTAGTAGTCCTTTAGTTGTTTGATTCGTGTTTTCGTTATGTTTTACGAGTCTAAACTATTGGATATTGAGAATTTTAGTGATCCAATGTTTTTTGGAGTGAGATCCATGGGAGTTTAGAATGTTTAGAATTGAAAATCGCAACACAAAAGTCGAAAATCCAGTCTGACAAGCTCAGGGGTACCCCGCCTACAAGAGACCCTCAGGGAAGCCTTTTTCTGACAGAACCTCGCGTACCGCGCCAGCCAGAGCCTCTCAAGACAGTCTCTTGCGCCCCGCGCCTCTCAAAGCGCTAAGGCCACAAAGAGACCCCATTCCTCTTCCATCTTTTTGTACAAGTTCCTTAGTGATGAACCTATCATTCCTAGTTGATTTCAACAATATAAAGTACATCTAAACATCATGAAATCATCCATAAGAATGAGATCATGATCCTTGAGTCCATAATCCAATTAAAGGGAAGCTAAGATCAAGGTCAAAGGAGTTAAAAGTCAAGTCTAAAAGTTAAGAAGCAAGTCAAAGTAAGTTCTTAATGGTTTCAAGGAGTCTTAAACAAACATTTTAAATTTGTTTTATGGCTCAAGCTGCATGTTGAGCAAAGAGTAAAGAGCTGATTTCATTTCTCAAAAGTTATAAGGGAAATAAGTATTCGTTAAAAGTTTAAAACTGTTTTCACATTTAAGTTAAGAGGAAAGTATGATTTCCAGAAAGTGTTTTGAACAGGAAAAGGGAACATTGATTCAAGAGAGATTTTTAAATCTAAAGTGTAGAACAAATTATCTCAACCCAAAGAAAGGAAGTTATTATAGAAGCATGAGCTAAAGTATATTTTAGGAGTAGTATTGAGCACCGATATGGGTATGAGAGTTCATAATAACTCAAGTCTTCATGAAAACCATGTAGCATCATGGGTATTAACGGGTCATACTTTTTTGAAGATCACGTAAGTTAAGCTAGTGGATCCACTAAGTTAAGTAAGGTCCTATACTGATGGAAAGGTAAAGGATGGTCCTTGACAGTGTGAGGTAAATAGTTATATCATCATTTAGGCTCACAGTGATAGATATCCGTTAGAGAATTTCCCACCAAAATTATATTGTTTTCATATATAAGTAAAGTTGAGTTTATTATCGCATTACCTTTTATGAACTAAATGCTTACATTGTTTTACGAGTTTTATATGTATTGCATGTGTCTTTACTTCTTTTTATTAAGGTATATCTTCTTGAGTTGAGTAAAGCCAAGGTAAGTTCATTCTTAAATCCTTTCAAGCATGATGATAGTTGTTTAGAATTCCAACTCACATACTCGTACATTCAATGTACTGATCCCAGTTTGCCTGCATATTTTTATGATGCAGACGCAGGTAACCAGGATCAGGACACAGCGCTTTGTTGATCCAGTTTGAGCATCCACAGTCAGTGGTGATCCACCTTACATCTCGGAGGACTCTTTTATTGCTTTCTGTATTTCTTTTATGGAATGTTGTGGTGTTTCTCCCAACATTAATTTTGGTACTAATAGAGGCTTCATAGACAAAGAGATAGTCAGACAGTTCAGTTTCTAGTCTCTTTTTATTTTACATGTCAGAGGTGTCAACTTTGAGACTTAAGTGTCATTTTGGCCAAGATAATTATTTAAAGTATTATCTAATGAGAATGTATCTAGCTTAATGAATGAGTTAAGTTAAGTCTTCTACTGAGTTAAGTATGTCAGGCATAAGGTTCGCTCAAGGCCAGCAATGGTCGTTGGGTGTTGTCCGTGTCCAGGGTTTTGGGTCCGGGGGTGACAAACTTGGTATTAGAGCACAAGTTTCAAGACTCCTACGGAGTCTATGAAACTGTTTCTGTAGAGTCTTAGTCATCGATGTGAAGCGCGCCACATCTATGATTAGGAGGCTGTGACATTTAAGAACTTCTCACTTCTTTCATAATTCGTCTTTGTGCATTAGAGTTTATCTCTAAAAAATATTCCCTGTAATTAGTGCCTGCGCGTGTTTTTAGATCATGCCTCCACGAGGAGCAGTAGAGGTCAAGCCAAAAGGAATGTTGAGGAACTAGAGGTACCTAATGCACAGAACGTGCAACCTTAAGGGGAAGTCACCAATGCTGAGTTTCGTGAGGCTATCTAGATGTTGAGTCAAGCTGCGACAACCAAGTCGGGCAACAAAGAGGAGCTCGACAAGAAAGGGGGTGATACTTCGAGGATTCGAGAATTGTTGAGGATGAATCCCCCATGTTTTTCTAGTTTGAGCACTAAAGAGTACCCGAAAAACTTTGTGGATGAGTTGAAGAAGGTGTTTGAGGTGATGCAAGTGATTGATACATAAAGGTTTAAGCTAGCTGCATATCAACTGAAGAATGTGGCTAGGACTTGATTCGATCAGTGGAAGGAGAATAAAGATTAGGATGCACCACATCAAAGTTGGAATTGCTTTGAAAAAGCTTTCTTGGGGCATTTCGTTTCCCGAGAACTAAAGGAAGCAAAGGTACGAGAGTTTCTTACTCTGAAACAGGACTCCTTGAGCGTTGACGAGTAAGGCTGAAGTTCACCCAACTTTCTCTCTATGCTTTCGAGATGGTTAAAAATATGAGAAGCCGAATGATCTTGTTTGTTGCTGGCTTGGGTAGGGCTTTAAGCAAATAAGGTAGGGCCACAATGTTTATTGGAGACATGGACACTTCAAGGTTAATGGTCTATGTGCAAAAAGTTGAAGAGGAGAAGTTGAAGGACATAGAGGAGTACATAAATAAGAAAGATAAGACTGGGAATGAGTCTGGACAACATAAGGGTGGTTCAAGTCGCCATAATTTTAGAAACAAAAGGGGAATGCACCATCATCTGCTAGTGCACCTGCTCCCAGAAACAAAGATGAGTATAATGGCTAGAATTCGCAGAACTTCAAGGCTAGACAAGCCTAGTCTCAGGGTAGTGGAAAAAGGAGGTAGTTGGGATCCTTCATGTGGTAGGTGTGGTAGAACCCACCCGGTCAAATGTCATGATGTCCAGACAGGTTGCTTCAAGTGTGTTCAATTGGGTCATTTCATGACAGAGTGCCCTAAGAATAAGCAAGGTGGTGGAAATCCAGGAAATAGAGCTCAATCTTCATCAGTTTCTCCTCCAAATAAGACTTCACCTAGAGGATCCACTTCTTGCATTGGCAGAGGGGCAAACCATCTCTATGCAATCGATAACAGCCAAGAGCAAGAGAACTCTTCAGATGTTGTCACGGGTATGATCAAAGTCATTACTTTTAATGTTTATTCTTTGTTAGATCCAGGAGCAAGCTTATCTTTTGTAACCCCTTCTGTTACAAATCAGTTTGAGATTCTCCCTGAAAAAAAACATTGTGAACCCTTTTGTGTTTCTACACCTGTTAGGGAGTCTATTCTAGAAGAAAGAGTCTATCGTAATTGTCCTATTTCAATTAGTTACAAGAACACCATGGTTAATATAGTAAAGTTAGATATGGTGAATTTTGATATCATTCTAGGTATAGACTAGCTTCATGCCTGTTATGTGTCAATAAATTGTACAACTCGAGTCATCAAGTTTCAGACTCTTAATGAACCAGTCATAATGTGGAGTAGTAGTTTGAAAGTTCCTAAGGTTTGTTTCATTTCGTACCTTAAGGCGAGAAAGTTAGTTTCAAAGGGGTGTATATATCACTTAGTCCAAGTTAATGACTCAAGTGTTGAGGTATCTTCCCTTCATTCAGTTCCTAGAGTAAAAGAGTTCCTAGAAGTCTTTCATGATGATCTACCCGGAGTCCTTCCTGAGAGAGAAATAGACTTCGGCATAAACATCATTCTAGATACTCATACTATCTCCATTCATCCATATAGGATGGCACTAGAAGAGTTAAAAGAGTTGAAAGAGCAGCTGAAAAATCTGTTAGATAAAGGTTTTATTCGACAAAGTGCCTCACCTTGGGGCGCTCTGGTCTTATTTATGAGGAAGAAAGATTGTTCTCTTAGGATGTCTATAGACTACCACCAATAGAATAAGGTGACCATCAAGAATAAGTATCCTCATCCAAGGATAGATGATCTTTTCGACTAGTTTCAGGGTGCTTCTTGCTTTTCCAAAATATATCTCAGATCAGGATACCATCAGTTTAAAGTTAGGGATTGTGATATTCCAAAGACAACTTTTAGAACAAGATATGGGAATTATGAACTTTTGGTTATGTCCTTTGGTTTGACGAATGCACCTTCTGCGTTCATGGATCTTATGAACAATTCTTCAAACAAATATTTTTTTTCATTGTCTTCATTGATGACATATTCATTTATTCATGGAATGAAGAAAATCATGCTAGTCACCTCAGGATTGTTCTTCAGACTTCGAAAGATAAGTAGCTATATGTAGAGTTCTCCAAGTGTGATTTTTGGCTCAAGTTTGCGGCAAACTTGGGTCACGTCATTTATGGTGATGGGATTGGAGTTGATGCAGAAAAGATAGAAGCAGTTCAGAGATGGCCTAGACCACGTCTCCAACTGATATAAGGAGTTTATTGGTTTTGGCTGGCTATTATAGGAATTTTTTTAAGGGTTTTCATCTGTCTCCTCTCCTTTGACCAAGTTGAGTCACAACAAAGTTAAGTTTCAATGGTCTTAAGCTTGTGAGAAAAGTTTTCAGGAGTTGAAAAAGAGGTTGACTACTGCTCCAATTTTGACCTTACAAGAGGGTACTCAAGGTTTTGTGGTGTATGTGATGTGTCGAGAGTTAGTTTGGGATGTGTGTTAATGCAGAATTGCAAGGTTGTAGCTTATTCCTCCAGACAGTTGAACGTTCATGAGAAGATTATCCAACTCATGACTTTGAATTGGATGCAATAGTTTTTGCTTTGAAGATATGGCGTCACTACTTGCACAGAGTCTATGTTGACATATTTACAATTCACAATAGCCTCCAATATGTGTTCACACACAAGGAGCTCAATCTCAGATAGAGGAGGTGGTTAGAATTACTCAAGGATTATGACATTAGTTTTCTTTACCACCCATGTTAGACTAATGTAGTTCCTAATGCTTTAAGCATGTTTTCCATGGGAGTACCACCCATGTTGAAGAAGACAAAAGGTAGTTAGCTAAAGATGTGCACAGACTTACACATTTGGGACTCAGACTTATGGATTCCACAGAAGTAAGGATAGTGGTGGGTTATGGGGAGGAATCATCACTAGTGTCAGAGGTGAAAGAAAAGCAAGAGCAAGACCCCATTTTGATTGATTTCAAGGTGAATGGTTATAAGCAAAGAGTATTGGCTTTTGAACAAGGGGGGAGATGGTGTGCTGAACTACCAAAGTAGATTTTTGTGTACCTAGGGTGGATGGAGTCCAAGAGAGGATCCTAGAGGAGGCTCATAGATCCAGATATTCCATTCATTAGGGTTCCAAAAATATGTACCGCAATTTGAGGGAGGTATATTGGTGGGACGGCATGAAAAAAGATATTGCTTAGTTTGTTGCCAAATGCCCGAATTGCAAACAAGTTAATGTGGAAAACCAAAGGACGAGAGGTTTGGATTATACTATAGGTCTTCCAAAATAGAAGTGGGAGATGATTAATATAGTCTTCATCACAGGACTGCCAAGATCTCGCAGGCAGCATAATTCTATTTGGGTAATTGTTGATAGAATGACAAAGTCGACCTACTTTTTGCCGGTAAAGACTGCCTATTTGGCCAAGGATTATGCTAAGTTGTACATTCAAGAAGTAGTAAGACTTCATGGAGTTCCGGTCTCCATTATTTCATACATAGGTGAACAATTTACTGCTCAGTTCTTGAAATCTATCGAGAAAGGTTTAGGTTCAAAGGTGAAATTAAGCACTGGTTTTCATCCATAGACAGATGGACAAGCACATCGTACTATCCAGACTTTAGAAGACATGTTGAGAGCTTGTGTGATTGATTTCAAAGGGAATTGGGATGATCACATACCCCTCATTGAGTTTGCTTACAACAAAAGCTACCATTCAAGCATCATAATGGCTCCATATGAAGCTTTTATGGGAGAAGATGCAGTCTCTTATTGGGTGGTTGGAAGGTGGTGAAGCAAGGTTAATAGGACCAGATCTAGTTCACCAAGCTATGGAGAAAGTGAAAGTGATTCAAGAGATATTGAAAACGGCACAAAATCGCCAAAAGTCCTACACAGATGTTAGGAGAAGGCCGCTAGAGTTTGAGGTGGATGATTGGCTGTATTTTAAAGTTTCACCCATGAAAGGGGTTATGAGGTTAGGTAACAAGGGAAAACTTATTCCCCGGTATATTGGTCCTTACAGAATCTCCAAGCTAGTTGGTAATGTGGCATATGAGTTGGAGTTACCCCAAGAGTTAGCAGCGGTTCATCTGGTATTCCATGTGTCTATGTTGAAGAAATGCCTTTGTGATCCTTCATTGATTATACCAACTGAGAATGTCAGGATTAAGGATAGCTTGTACTATGAAGAGGTTCCGGTTCAGATTTTAGATAGTCAAGTTCGCAAATTGAGAAGTAAAGAAGTTTCATCATTCAATGTCCTTTGGACCAATTTGTTGAAGAAGCAACTTTGGAAGTTAAAGGGAATATGATGAAGACATATTCACATCTATTTGAATACGGAGAAAATGTAGATCAATGTACTAATTTTTCTTCTTAGAACTTTATAAGATTATGTGTAAGCATGTTTTACTTGCTTTTGTTGGTTTAGTGCTAAAAGAGAAATCTCATTCGAGAATGAATGTTCCCAAGGGGGAAATATTGTCAAATCTCGTAAACCAAAATAGATAGGATTAAACAAAGAAACTAAGAATAGTTATATTTGGAAAGAATAGGAAAAATATGGAAAATTTCCTAAGTATAAAATTGAGTGTTTGGTCATTTTCAAACGTCCATAACTTCTAGCTCAGGATGAGTTAGTGTCAATTCTTTATATGGTTGGAAAGTCCTTGGAGATATATTTTCAACGCTAATGATATTGCACATTTTTTATATCGTATGAGGGCAATATGCCTATCGGAAGTTTGGTTTTTGAATCGAGGAAAATCCAATCCGGATTTTAATTAGGGTAAAGTAGTCTTTTCACCCTACTATTTCCTAATTTATTTGAAGGATTTATTAGGGGTAAAATCAAACCTTGATTCAGTTTTAGAAAATTTGAATGAGCTTAAGACTTGGGAGAAAAGAGAAAAGAAAAATGAGAAAGAAGAAAAGGCCAAGAATTCATCAAGAACACCAAGATCTTCAAGTGGAATTTTTCAAGGGTGATCCCTATAAGGTATGTGAGATCTTTTTATGTTGAGTTCTTTCACCCTCACACCAACATGTTTAATTCAGCAAGTTTTGAATGGATTGATCCATGAATATTGTTGTTCTTGATGACTAATTATCAAATTCTTGTTGGTTGAGTTGTATTAGGCCATTAGTTGTTTGATTTATGTTTCTGGGCAGTTTTACGAATCTAAACTATTAGGCATTGAGAATTTTAGTGATCCTAAGTGCTTGGGGTGAGATCCATTGGAGTTTAGAAGGTTTAGAATTTAAAATCAAATTAAAAAAAGTTAGAAATCCCATCTAACAAGCCCCGAGGCATCGCGCCTGCTAGATCCTCTCCGGACAGGCTCTGTCCGTCAAGATCTAGCGCCCCACGCCTCTCAGAGCGCCAAGCAAACCCGGAGACCAGATTCTTACCCATCTTTTCGTACTAGTTCCTATGTGATGAGCCTATAGTTCCTAATTAATTGCAACACTCTAAAGTACATCTAAATATCATGAAATCATTCATTAACATGAGATCATGATCCTTGAATCCATAATCCAATTCAAGGGAAACTAAGATCAAAGTCAATAAAGTTAAAAGTAAAGTTTAAAAGTTAAGAAGCAAATCAAAGTAAGTTCTTAAAGTTTTCAAAGAGTCTTAAACAAACATTTTAATTTAGTTTTAAGGCTCAAGCTACAAGTTCAACAAAGAGTAAAGAGTTGATTTCATTTCTAAAAATTATAAGGGAACTAAGTATTTCCTAAAAGTTTTAAAATGTTCACATTTAAGTTGAGAGGAAATTAATATTTCCGAGACGAGTTTTGAACAAGAAAGGGGAACATTAATTCTAACAGAGCTTTTTAAGGCTAAAGTGTTGAGAAAATTATCCCAAACCAAATAAAGGATGTTATTCTAAAAGTAATAGCTAAAGTATATTTTTGGAGTAGAATTGAGCACCGATGTGGGGATGAGAGTTCATAAAAACTCAAGTCTCCATGAAAACTATGTAGCTATCATGGGTATGCACGGTCCATACTTTTTAGATGATCACGTAAGCTAAGCTAGTGGATCCACTAAGTTAAGTAAGGTCATATACCTATGGCAAGGTATAGGATGGTCTTTGGCAGCGTGAGGTAAACCATTGTATCATCACTTAGGATCACGGTGATGGTTGTCGGTTAGAGAATCTCCCATAGAAATCATATTATTTTCATATATAAGTAAAGTTGAGTTTATTATTGTATCACCTTTAATGAACTAAGTGGTTACAATATTTTACGAGCTTTATATGTAATGCATGTGTCTTTACTTCTTTGCATTAATTTATTTCTTGTTGAGTTGAGCAGATCAAAGGTAAGTTCATTCTTAAATCCTTTCAAGCTTGATAGTTGTTGTTTAGCAATTCAACTCACATAAATCTACATTCAATGTACTAATGCCAGTGGTCTTGCATCTTCTTATGATGCAGACGCAAATAACCATGATCAGCATGCCACACTTCTTTGATACAGTTTGAGCATCTAGAGTCAGTGGTGAGCCTCCTCACATCTCGAAGGAATCTTTTATTCCTTTTCGTATTTTCTTTATAGAATGTTATGGGGTTTGTCCCAACATTCATCTTAGTACTAGTAGAGGGTTCATACACACAAAGATAGTCAGACAGTTCAATTTATAGTCTCTTTTTATTTTACATGTCAGAGGTGTTAACATTGAGAGTTAAGTGTCGTTTTGACCAAGATAATTATTTAAAGTATTTTCTAATGAGAATGTTTCCATCATTATGAATGAGTTACGTTAAGTCTTCCGTTGAGTTAAGTAAGCCAGAACAAGGATCTGTTCAAGGCCAGCAATAGTCGTTGGGTGTTTGCCACGTCCTGGGTGTAGGGGAAGAAGAGGAAGAGGAAGAAGCGAAAGCGGAAGAGGTGGAAAATGAAGAGGAAAAGGAAGAAGAAAAACAAGAAAAAGAGGAAGAAGAAGAAGAAGAAAAAGAAGAGGAGGAAGAGAAAGAGGAGGATGAGGATGAGGAGAAAGAAAAGAAAGTGGAATAAGAAATAGAAGGAGAAGGAGAATTTCACATCGGGGGAGTACCCCTAGAAGTAACATGGTGTACTTAACCTCTCGAAGGTCTTATACAAGCCTATAGTTATCATTCATTGCATTGTAATAGTAAATTTAGCGGAAAATTTAAAACTTTTCATAGCACATCATATGCTAGAAACAGCACTTCCATTATATAAGAATATAAGTCATAACACATAGTTAGACTATAAATCGCTTTTGCCAACTTAGACTCAACATCAATAGAGTAGAATAGGGGCACGACCCTTCACAATATAAAATATTAACTATGCTATTACATAACTTTAAGAATAACTTGACATAAGAAATCCTTGAATCATAAGGATCCCTTTCCTTGAGCTTGGAAAACACATATCAAGCTCTTCACCTTAGAGACATCCTTTAAACATCCATAACCTACACTTTGTATAAAAAGGTAGAGAAAAATGGTGTTAGTACAAGAATGAACTAAGTATGGTAACCATTCAAAAAAATGCATTTAAAAAGGACCTTTTACTTTGAAATCATGCATCATGCCTTTTTGTGAAAACTTCATAAAACTTTGATATAATAAGCATTATAAAATTCACACACTTCATATAGGCATATTCAATAGTCACACACCATATAAAACCACACATTACATTTAAGGCATATAAATCACCACTTTATAGTAAGCACCTTTACAATTACAGTGACCTTATTTCATTTTTTAGTGAACCCCTTTCTTTTACTTTAACTCCTTATTTTCCCAAGTAACCCTCTAGTGATTCTTGGTGCAATGTATAGAGAATGCCCCATAACACTATCCACACTCAACCATCACTTTAAGGCCACTAGGGAATTATGCATACAACCTTCATAAACCCAACACATGCATTCATAGAAGTAATTCATATAGTAATATACCTAACTGACATTGACCCAACATACTTTAGGGACCACATAGATGGACTCACTAAAAGACCATATACACGTCAAGAATTCCGACATAATCATAGCAAGATAATAGTCACATGGTATACATGGTCTTCACCTCATAAGAACCACATAGAACTCTACTCATAATACCTTCCTAAGTCTACTTGTGAAATGTACATGTGAAGTCCCACAACCTCACACATACTAAGTAAACCTTCAAAAAGACTACAAGATTTAACATGCATTTTATATATCAACAAGACAAGCATATACAACCTTCTTCATGCCAATCAAGACTTCATCGTATAGTCAATAAATTAAAACCTATTCTATGCATATAAGGTAAGGACACATCATATAGACTCATACCATGCATATCATCACAAAAAGTAGACAACAATACAATGTCATGCATAAGGAAGATAGACATAATCATATACATTAGAACACCTTCCTAGAACTCCCTTCTAGAGCTACTTGTGCAATTCATAGGTGAAGTCCCATACCCCCCACCTACACTAAGAAACTACCCTTAAGTTATCCTAGTTAGGATCCTAGTCATTTACTTACATTGCTCATTTTACTTTAGGGAAACTATAGCATTAACCAACATTATGACCATGGGTGCTAAACATGGAATTTGGTGTTGTATAACCTCACACCAAGAAGAGATGCCCTACTTAGCCAAAGTGGAACATTAACCTTCAACTAGCATCTTAGGTGATATCACTTGCTATATCCTACGTGGCAGGCATAGTTTATGGAACTAAGAGATATACATAACCCTTTACATGCTTATTATCATTGGAGCCTCATCTCATGAGAAACCATGGGTGAATATTCCTCAAGAAAAGTCAACACCTTATGAGGAACTATGATGAATCTTCCTCCCAGGGAAGCCAACACCTCTCATTGTCAAGTTCACTCGGTGCTAAGCTAAGTTCCCTTTATTGAAAAGCCTTTATTAAATTATTTCATAAAACATAGGCTTAGGATATTGACTCATCCTATGATTATAGCATATTCAAGCACCATCTAGTTTAGGGTACTCTTGGGAACATCTTCCAAGCGCCCCTCTTTTGACTAGATCATCATACATGTGTGTGTGTACATATATGTGAGCAAACCTTTCACATAAACACATTAAGACCACACATGTTCATACTTCATTTCATTCATGCATAAGTGTACAAGTGTAACTATATGAGTAACCCTTTTTACAGAAACATATTTAGACACTAAGTATATTCATACTTCAGCATACCATATACTTCACATTGTAGCATATAAGGCATGTTCATAACGTACTCATGCATTCATATTCATGTACATAGTAAACCAAACGTAGGAACTATCCTATCAAGGCACACATGTGCAATACATAGACAAAGTCCCATAACCTTGCCCATACTAGTGCACCTATCAAGTCATCCTAGTTAAGGGATACATATCATAATTCATAAACATATACTTAACATGCATAGTAGTAGTCATTAGTTCATATCAGAATTATCCTTTCATTTCACTATGAACCTATAATACTTTCATAAGCATGCATGAGGTGTGAGTGTGTGTACATTGGACTACATGTTCACATAATGTAAAAAATCCTAACTTTGAGGCAGCCACCTTACAAATATCACAATACACATTTAAGTTCCTTAACCATAGACCACACACCATATAATAACCTAGGAGACAAGACATCTTCATTACTTGAATCTAAGACTCCTAATCATGATTAAGACCACACATTTATGTAGAGGTTCATAGGTAGGGATCATATTACACAAGAGTATTTAAACATCAACATGTAGACCACCCCTAGACCTAACATAGTCGTTTGAATGTAGATGAAGCATCATCAGTGCAACCTAGATCATAAACTAGCATTTAAAACTAGGCATAATACTTCACATTGGGTGATCATCATCAAATTGACTTCAAGGACATATTCCACACTTATATAGATTGACAAGAAGTAAACACCGCCACCATAAGTGGACCATACCACACAAAGCCATACAACACTACATCAACTTGCAATTCTATAAGAACAGTAAAGAGATTAGAGCCAACATACAATTCCTCCAACATTTGATTATCATTGATCAATTCCCATAATTAAATATAAATACATATAAAAAACAGTAGCTAAAGGAACCATTACCTAGACGAAATCATACTTCAATTTACCATAGAATCGAGATCACATTGAAGCTACATTAGCAATCTAGAGAAGATAGGAGAATTATAGACTAATATCACTCAAACAATCAAACCTGGATCCACATGGATGACTCATCAACAATTTACCATCAATATACAATTAAGACATTAGATATAAGAAATTCAACATGCTAGAATCATAATTCAATCAATACAAAGTCAAGACCACAATGCCCATAATATAGGCTAATTCGAGAATTGGAGACAACATGGGTTCATCATGAAATTGGATTTAAATTCATCTTTAAAATATTTGAAATCAATTTGAGAAAGAACCCATGGCTAGATTGAAAATTGGGAATTTTGGTCTTTAAATCATATTTGAAAATCCTTGATTGACTCCTTAGATTAATGGATAGCTAAGGATGAAGGATCACCAAACCTTATTTATTGAAGACCTATGAGAAATTTAAGAAGAAACCATGAAAATCCACCCCATAGCTTAAACTTGAGTTTCCTTCTAATGGAGGTTTGAGAGAATTTAGAGAAGGAGAGTGATTTAGGATTTTTGATTTTCTTATTGGGTGTTCAGGTTTTGTATTGGAAAAAGGGTTAAATAATTCATAAAATCAGTTTATAACCGTTCCTTTAAGTTACCAAAACACCCCCATGCTTATTGGGACTTTTAGACATGTCAAAATTGACTTCAAATGACGCAACCGGATCTGGGAGTTGTCTGCGCGTCGCGGGGAAGCCTCCTAATTCTTCCCCAAATAAAATTTTAGGTAGTGAGGTGTGTTCTAGGCGCGGGTCGGAGGACAAGGTCCAATTCTTGGAACTGTTTGCTGCCTTGGGCAGCCTCTTGTCCAATGCTTGGGTCCTCCTTGGGGGCTCTTTGGGTGGTCCCCGGGGAGTCGTACCTGGACGTTTTGACACTTAACATGTCTATTAATCTACTAGGGTCAAATACACTGAATTTACACTAAAACCAACACATGAAAACGAGGCCAACATATAAGGACACACTAGCACGTCTAAAAAGCTAACTTTCAAATATCTTGGACGTTCTTGAATGTTTGACCTCCAAACTTCATGAAACTTAACACACTGCTAAAAAATGTCATTATAACTCATATATGGACCTCATGATCCCATTCAACACACATAATAACATGAAAAGACTTAAGACCCTTTGGTGACTAGTCGTCGAACGTCTTGATCGTCCCTTGTCGTTTGACTTTCTAATCACCTCAAATCAAGTATACATACTATAAACCAGTTAATGAACATATTTTCAACCTTTTTAGACACATGTGAGGATCTAAGCACTTTAATTCTTTTTCAGGGTCTTCCAATATCCCCCACTTGGGAACATTCGTCCTCGAATGACACTTGGAACACTTAAACACATCATGGTATCAATGAACCATAGATCATCTCACAATATTCAAAACATAATAACATAGAAGTCAATGCATCAAACTTACAAGGAACACAACTTCAAGACTTTTAGCACTCAATACAACACAAGCAAGCAAAACCTTTTATTTACTCACTTAAAAAAAGCATCACAAACATAGGTTCTTGTCATGTTCATAGGAGGAACTTCCATCTCCTAATTGTAACCTGGTCTTTACATTTCATTTTATTAGGAGCTCATTATGCAATAACCTTTTTGTCACACATAAGCAAGTTCAACATAACTCAAGAAGCAATTAAGCACTCATATACTTCAATGAACATAAACTTGAGTCAAGTAAATCAACTAGGATTCTTATCATTTAGTCATAATGCCATTAAGGCCATACTCAACCTTACCATGCTTAGCTATGTTTAAGGAGGAATGTCCTTCTCCTTAACATGTTTCCATGTCTCATGAGTTCTTACACAAGCAATGCACAAAGGTCAACTTTACTGTAACATGAGATTATCTCATTTTTAAACATGACATGCTCAAACATTTTTCCTAGTGAAGTCAAAAGGGTTTTTCACACCACACACATCACAACAATAGGAATCCATTTCACAACATTTCAATTTTGTAGCATATCACTTGCCTTCATAAGCAAGCATCAAATTTGGAAAATCTCTCAATTTATAGGCACACACAAGGGCACTTAGTTAAACATGTCCTCACTTTTCAAGAGTGAGCCTACAATCATGCTTTTCAACCATAAAATCCACACAAATTTTCAAGATACTCAACACTTTTCACTTTAAAGAGGATGAAATTTTTATTTTAAGGGTAAACCTTACACATCACAAGTGACTACAACCATGTTTCTATCTTATCTCATGAAGTCAAATGCACAACAAGTATATTAAGATGCACAATCAACATTAGAAAACATGTATTCGATCAAAATTCTCTTTAAAGTACTTTGGAATCTTCAAAATATCTTTAATATAGTGTCAATCAATACATACAAAACATATAGAGGTCATGCAATTCATACTTTATACAAATCTCCTATCATGAACAACTTTACTAAAATTCATTAGATTCAAGCTCAAGTAAGAATAGAAGGACAAGGTAGAAATATCTACAACCTTAGTACTCCATCACCATCCCCCACTTAGGGTAAACCCAATTAAGAGAAACTTAACCCAACCTCAAGAGGATCTTAGTTTATCAACCTTCTTCATCATCACTTAAAAGTTATTACCAACCTGAAAGGAGTTTACAGTAACTTAACATAGGGACATCAAGGGCATTCTAGATTCCCCATCTAGGCACATTATCCCCCACTTGGGGTATGCCTTATCACATAATCCCCTTAAACACCAACGTCAAGGCAAGTCAAAAATAAACTTTCATACTCTTCACTGAAGAAGGTTTAATATCATTGAGGGTTTTCACTCCTAATATCACATCAAGGAGTCTACTAACTCAATCATAACCATCCCTCTAGGCCTAACACCTAAAGGAAATCAATAACACACAAGTTAGGTCATACTACCTAACCACATAAGGTATTCAACAATACCATAGACACCAAGGGTCATACAACATTAGGGGAAGCAATAAAGGAGACTTAGACATCATGCATTTTTCTTTTCTTTCAATACTAGAGTAAGGTAACTTCTAGGTAATTCCAACCCACATTATCACCCTACAAGGTAAGCACACTATCTTCACTTCTAGGATTAAGCCTATACAAAAGACTCCAATCCATACAAAGCAACCATGAAGCATTTACTCACATAATAAGGAAATATTGAACTATTAAACATACATCTATATAGGTAACATGCATCTTTAGCCATTTACCATACTTTTTAAAGGCATTTCAAACCTAAACCATATTTTTACACTACCATCATGCAAAACCCTATATCAACATGCCAATCTAAAAGGAAGCTCAATTTAATTATATCAACCTCCTTAACAAGCTATAACCATATCATAACATAAACCTTCACATAATATGTCATTTCACATAGATCTCACATATAGCAATAAATGGAATCATATAACCAAAGCATGTCAAAAGTCACCTTCACACATACTCATCAAACCATAAAACAAAGACAACCATCAAAACTCACCTTTTCTCCCTCAAGCATAGAGATACCATCTCATCCAAGCAATCACATCTAAAAGAACACCGGACAAGAAAAATATAAGAGAGATCTGATGGAGTTAAATTCTATGGCACGAAATGATAATGATGAAGAAGGGAAACTATATCGTCCTATTGCCTCCCGCATCATTTGATGTGTCGTGACTCACCACCAATGATACAAGACTCTACTAGACGTGGAAATATGAGACTTTTAGAACCTAAAACCATTGTTATAACCTCATGCTCTGATATCACGTTTGTCACATCTGGGGAGCACCCCCTGGAAGTAACATGGCGTACTTGACCTCTCGGAGGTCTTATACACGCCCATAGTTATCATTCATCGCATTGTCATAGTAAATTATGAGGAAAATTTAAAACTTTTCATAGCACATCATATGCTAGAAACATCACTTCTATTATATAAGAATATAAGTCATTAATACATAGTTAGACTCTAAGTTTCTTTTGCTAACTTAGTCTCAATATCAATAAAGTAGAATAGGGGCACGACCCTTCACAATATAAAATATTAACTATGCTATTACATAACTTTAAGAATAACTTGACATAAGAAATCTTTGAATCCTAATGATCTGTTTTCTTGAGCTCGGGAAACACATATCAAGCTCTTCACATTAGAGACATCCTTTAAGCATCCATAACCTACACTTTGTGTAAAAAGGTAGAGAAGAATGGTATTAGTACAAGAATGCACTAAGTATCACAACCATGCAAAAACATGCATTTATAAGGGACATTTTACTTCGAAATCATGCATCATGCCTTATTGTGAAAACTTCATAAAACTTTGATATAATAAGCATTATACAATTCACATACCTCATATAGGCATATTCAACAGTCACACACCATATAAAACCACACATTACATTTAAGGCATCTAAGTCACCACTTTATAGTAAGCACCTTTACAATTACAGGGACTTATTTCATTTTATAGTGAACCCCTTTCTTTTACCTTAACTCCTTATCTTCCCAAGTAACCCTCTAGTGATTCTTGGTTCAATGTATAGAGAATGCCCCATAACACTATCCGCACTTAACCATCACTTTACGTCCACTAGGGAATTGTGCATACAACCTTCATTAACCCAAAACATGCATTCATAGAAGTAATTCGTATAATAAGATACCTAACTCACATTTGAACCAACATACTTTAGGGACCACATAGATGGACTCATTAAAAGACCATATACAAGTCAAGACTTCCTACATAATCATATCAAGACAATAGTCACATTAACATACTTGGACTTCACCTTATAAGAACCACATAGAACTCTACTCATAATCCCTTCCTAAGTCTACTTGTGCAATGTATATGTGAAGTCCCACACCCTAACACATACTAAGTAAACCTTCAAAGAGACTACAAGACTTAACATGTATTTTTTATATCAAAAAGACAAGCATAGACAACCTTCTTCATGCCAAGCAAGAGTGCATCATGTAGTCAATAAAACCTATACTATGCATATAAGGTAAGGACACATCATATAGACTCGTACCATGCATATCATTACAAAAAGTAGACAACACTACAATGTCATGCATAAGTAACATAAACATAATCATATACATTATAACATCTTCCTAGAAATCCCTTCAAGAGCTACTTGTGCAATGCATAGGTGAAGTCCCATACCCCCCACCTACACTAAGACACTATAGCCTTAACCGATACTAAGACCATGGGTGCTAAACATGGAATTTGGTGTTGTAAAACCTCACACAAAGAAGAGGTGCCCTACTTAGCCAAATTAGAAAATTAACCTTAAACTAGCATCTTAGGTGATATCACTTGCTAGATCCTATGTGGCAGGCATAGTTTATGGAACTAAGTGATATACATAACCCTCTACATGCTCATTATCATTGGAGACTCATCTCATGAGATACCATGGATGAATCTTCCTCAAGGAAAGTCAACACCTCATGTGGAACCATAGGTGAATGTTCCTCCAAGGGAAGTCAAACCTTGTAAGGAACCAATGGTGAGTGTTCCTCCAAGTGAAGCCAACACCTCTCATTGTCAAGTTCACTCGGTGCTAAGCTAAGTTCCCTTTATTGAAAATCCTTTATTACATTATTTAATAAAAAAATAGGCTTAGGATATTTACTCCTCATATGCTTATAGCATATTCAAGCACCATCTAGTTTAGGGTACTCTAGGGAACACCTTCCAAGCGCCCCTCTTTTGACTAGATCATCATACATGTGTGTGTGTACATATATGTGAGCAAACCTTTCACACAAACACATTAAGACCACACATTTTCATACTTCATTTCATTCATGCATAAGTGTAACTATATGAGAAACCCTTTTCACATCAACACAATTAGACAGTAAGTATAATCATACTTCATCATACCATATACTTCACATCATAGCATATAAGTCATGTTCATAACGTACTCATGCATTCATATTCATGTACATAGGAAACCAAACTAGGAACTATCCTGTCAAGGCACACACATGCAATGCATAGACAAGGTCACATACCCTTACACATACTTGTACACCTATCAAGTCATCTTAGATAAGGGATACGTATCATAATTCACAAAATTATACTTAACATGCATAGTATTAGTCATTAGTGCATATCAGAATTATCCTTTCATTTGACACTATGAACCTATACTACTTTTATAAGCATGCATGAGGTGTGAGTGTGTGTACATTGGACCACATGTTCACATAATGGGAGCAATCCTAACTTTGAGGCAGCCACCTTACAGATATCACAATACACATTTAAGTCCCTTAAACCATAGACCACACTCCATATAATAACATAGGAGACAAGATATCTTCATTACTTCAATCTAAGACTCCTAATTATGCTTAAGACCACACATTTATGTAGAGGTTCATAGGTAGGGATCATACTACACAAGAGTATTCAAACATCAACATGTAGACCACACCTAGCCCTAACATAGTCGTTTGAATGTAGAGGAAGCATCATCAATGTAACATAGATCATAAACTAGCATTTGAGACTAGGCATAATACTTCACATTGGGTGATCATCATAAACACGCACTCATATAGTCATCAAATTTACTTCAAGGCCATAGTACACACATATATAGATTGACAAGAAGTAAACACCGCCACCATAAGTGGACCATACCACACAAACTCATACAATTCTATATCAACTAGCAATTCTATAAGAAGAGTATAGAGATTAGAGACAAATTACAATTCCTCCAAGCTTTGATCATCATTGATAAATTCCCATAATTCAACATTAATACATATATAAAACAGTAGATAAAGGAACCATTACCTAGACGAAATCATGCTTCAATTTACCATAGAATCGAGATCACATTGAAGCTACATTAGCAATCTAGAAAAGATAGGAGAATTATAGACTAATCTCATTCAAACCATCAAACCTTGATCCACATGTATCACTCATCAACAATTTACGATCAATATACAATTTACACATTATATATAAGCAATTTAACATGCTAGAATCATAATTCAATCACTTAAAAGTCAAGATCACAATGCCCATAATATAAGCTAATTCGAGAATTGGAGAGAACACGGGTTCATCATGAAATTGTATTGAAATGCATATTTAAAACAGTAGATAATCATAAATTTATCATAAACATGATTTTGAAATCAATTTGAGAAAGAAGCCATTGCTAGATTGAAAATTGAGAATTTTGGTCTTTGAATCATATTTGAAAATCCTTGATTGACTCCTTAGATAAATGGATAACTAAGGATGAAGTATAACCATACCTTATTTATATAAAACCCATGAGAAATTTGAGAAGAAACCATGAAAATCCACCCCATAGTTGAACTTGAGTTTTCCCTCCAATGGAGGTTTGAGAGAATTTGGAGAAGAAGTGTGATTTGGGATTTTTGATTTTCTTGTTAGGTGTCGGGGTTTTGGATTGGAAAATGGGTTAAATAAGTCATAAAATCAGTTTATAATCGTCCCTTTAAGTTACCAAAACACCCCACCGCTTATTGGGACTTTTAGACATGTCAAAATTGACCTAAATACGACGCAACCAGATCTGGGGGTGGGCTGCGCGTCGCGGGGCAGCCTCCCAATTCTACACCAAATAAAATTTGAGGCAGTGAGGTGCGTTCTAGGCGCGCATCTTGAGCGAAAGGTCTAATTCTTGGACCTTCTCGCTGCCATGGGCAACATCTTGTCCAATGCTTGGGTCCTCCTTGGGAGCCCTTTGGGTGGTCCCCGGGGAGTCGTACCCGGACGTTTTGACACTTAACATGTATATTAAGGTACTAGTGTAAAATACAAAGACTTTAATTTCCAAACAACACATGAAAACAAGGCCAACATACAAGGACACACTAGCACGTCTAAAAGTTAATTTTTGAACATCTTGGACGTTCTTGATCGTTTGACCACCAAACTTCATGAAATTTAACACACTGTATATAAACATCATTATAACTCATATAAGGACCTCATGAGACAATGAAACACACAAAATCACATAAAAACACTTAAGGCCCTTTGGTGATTAGTCGTCGAACGTCTTGATCGTCCTTTGACGTTTGACTTCTTAATCACCTAAAATCAAGTATACATACTATAAAACAGTTAATAAACATATTTTAAACCTTTTTAGACACATGTGAGGATCTAAGCACTTTAATTCATTTTTGAGGTCTTACAGAGAAAGAGAAGGAGAAGGAGAAGGAGAAGGAGAAGGAGAAGGAGAAAAAGAAGGAAAAGGATAAGGAATGGAAGAGGAAAGAAGGAGAAGTCCAAGGAGAAGAAGAAGGAGTAGAAGGAGGAGAAGGAGTATGAGAAGAGGGAAGCTAAGAGAGAGGAGAACAGGGAGTATATGAGGAGGAGGAGGAAGAGAAAGAGGTTGAGGAAGAGTAAGAGGAAGAATAGGAAAAAGAGGAAAAAGAAAGGAAAGAGTAAGAAGAAGAAGAAGAGGAAGATAAGGAAGAAAAATAAGTGGAAGAAGAAGATGATGATAAGGATGAGGAAAAGATGGAGGAGAAATAAAGAACAGGAAAATGAAGAAGTAAAATAAGAGGAGAAATAAGACGCAGAAAAAAAGAAGAGGAAAAATAGAAGAGGAGGAAGAAAACAAGAAGAAGAAGACGAAAAAAATAATAAGATGAAGGACTCAAAGAGGAGGTGGAGGAGGAGGAGGAGAAGGAAGAAAAGGAGGAACAGGATGAAGAAGATGCATATGAGAAAGAAGAATAAGCGGAGGAAAAGGAGCAAGTGTAGGAGGAAGAGGAAGACGAGGAAGAGAAAAATATGGGGGAGGAGGAGGGATGGGGGAGGAAGTTAAAGACGAAGAAGATTTGGAGGAGGAGGATAAGGAATAGGAGCATTAGAAAGTTAATGAGAAGAAGAAAAGAGGAAGAAGAGAAGGGGGAGGGGGAGGGGGAGAGGGAGAGGGATAAGTAGAGCGAGAGGGAGAGGGTGAGTGAGGAGGTAGAAAAGAGAAAGAGGACAGGTTGGAAGAGGAAGAAGAGAAGGAAGAAGAAGAGGAGGAGGAAGAAGAACACGAAGAGGAAGAAGAGGAGGAATAGTAGGATATGGGTAAAAAGGAAGAGGAACAGGAGGAGGAAGGGGAGGAGGAAGAGGGGGAAGAAGAAGAGGAGGAGGAGGAAGAGGAAGATGATAAGGAGATGATGATGATAATTAATATGACCTGTAATTATAATTATGTACTTAGAAAAATTCTACAAAATATTAATGATGAGTCCTAGATTTGGACTCATTCAGGGATTTATTTATAATTATTTAGTATCCTCAATTTCTTAGTTTGTGAAAATAACTAATGTGAAACACTTAATTTCCAGGTATATGGATTGATGAATAGAGTATGAATATTAATTTGCAAAATGGAACAAAGAGAGTTGAAAAACAAGAAGTGAAGGACTAGTGATCTCTAAGTCCCTTTGGCGAGTCACCGAACAACCTGTTGACCGCCTAAAGTTCTAGTGTGCCAAGCCCTGAAGTTGAAAGCCAAGTTGGCGAGAGAAACGAGAAGCTGTCAAGTCACTGAGAGGTTCCTCTATGCATTGTTGGATCGTCCAAATTTACAGAACTCGAGGAAGCTGAAGACCAAAGAAGAAAGGCGAGAACATTGACCAACGGGTGGATTATCAAGCTGATCGGCAAGACTGACTTATGCACCGAATGGTCCTTTGTAGCACATTTTTGGAAACTATACATACATCTTTACACATTAAGTTTAGTATCTGCTTTTAGAGGAAATTGTATTCTGAATATTCATGAGAGTAATTTTGATTTGAACACTGAGTATTGGGATGAGTGTTTCCTAAGCTTTGGAGAACTGATGTTTTTCACTTTTGACAAATTGAAAGTGGGCATTTTATATTCTCTAATTTGGTCCTTTGTAAAGATGAAATTAAAATTACCCGGTTGCTGGAAACACAATTTGATAACGATTTTTTTCTTTTTGTGATGTCTAGCCAGAACCCCAATTTTGGTATGTTATTATGTGATAATGGTCTGATTTAGCTTATTTGTACTTTCCTATTTGTTAATTTAAATGTTGTTTAGAAGTAATTTTAATTAGTAATTCTTGTTTAATTTAAAGAATTATAGTTGCAAAAGTAGTTCTACCTTCTTTTTTTAGCTTGCTCGAGAGAGAAGTTTTAGAACTAAGATTATTGGGTGATGGTCTATGGGTATTGTGTTGTCATTGGTTAAGATGGAGAGAGTGATTTCTAAGCATTTTTCGTCACCTGAATGGACTTAGGCGTCGGGTCTTCTTAATTTGCATGCTTGTCGATATCCAAGAGAAATTTACTTGATTTAGGGTAAATTGTTTGAAAAAAAGTTTTACCTTCTCTTTTGGCTAGCTTAGTCACTAATATTCAGTTATTTCCTAACAGTTGCCATTACTCGTTTGTCTATACTAGCGTATAATCAAATCACATCCCAAGAACCAATCTAATTATTGTTATTTCTGTGTTGTTTTCTATTGTAGGTGATAGTTTCACACGAAAATCCCCATTTAAGATTCGTGCCACCCCGTAATTTGAATGATATTTTTATTTGATAATGTCTATTCCTATGACCGATTTGATTGTATTCATACTTTTCAACTAATTCTCAAACACGTATCACTCCCTGTGGGATTCGACCCCTACTCATTTAGTTAGGTTCTATAATGTCTAGAAATCTTTGACATTTAGAGCTGGATGAAGTATCGTTGAAACCTTTATAAAAATGATGCCGCTACCGGGGAGTGGTGTTGTTTGAGATTTTTTAGTTAAGTTGAATTTTTTCCTTTTAGTTTCAGTGGAATCTATTTAGTTTTAGTGTTGGTTTATTGTGTTTGTGCTTGAGTAGAAGAAATGAACAAATCTTGTAGCAATTGTAACCAAATGGATCATCCACTATTGAGACTAATGATTCTTAGGAATAACATACTCACTTTCAAGCAATTGGAGGATGAAACTCTCCATGAGTTGTGGCCAAGATTGAGGGCACTATTGCATCAGTGCTGTCACGACCCCGAGACCACACCCTAGAAGATACGTCATTCCCTCAAATTGTGGCACGACGTACTTGACCTCTCGGAGGTCTTGTACAATCCTTTTGACATCATTCATTGCATACATATATGAAAAGTAGTGTGTAATTAAAACTTTTCACATGAATAATATCTTAAAACATCTCTCATATAAAACCATAAAAAACACTAAGTCTCAACATACGCCACTCTTCGACTCAAGAATACTTGGGACACGGCCCATACAATTAAAATATTAAAATACTTAGTCTATTACAATACTTTGAACTAAAGAAATCTAAAGATAGTAATGTTCTCGAATCAAATGAGGACATACCCCAAATTTGCTTGAATGAGTCCTAGTTTCCAAGCATTGCTTCAAGACTCCTCTCACCTTCATCCTACACCTTTAGATGTAGAAGAAATGTATGGAATTAGTACAATGCATGTACTAAGTATTGCATAACGCATAAAATCATGAGAAACAAACTTTTATGAGAATTATGCTCTTTTTTATTAAAAGGATCATATTATAAGCATAAGAATCACATTTAAACACAAAACATCACATTTAAAATACATTTCAAGTCATACTCAATATATAGAAACTTACAGTAGTAACATTACAGTGACTTCACTGTAAATTATGTAGCACAAAATAGCATATAGTATGACATTTTTCTCTCAAAGGTTACCATAAGACTTAAGTAATTCAAGAAGAGACCGCCCATACTCCCTCCCCAAGTTTACCTAAATAATTCTTAAAACTACCTATGTAGATCATGTCTATTTCATCAATTAACTTTCCTATCTAGAGTTACTCTTAAGAGTTCCCTAAGTAAGACATGAAGAGATCATTCGTATACCCCCTCCACACCTTAACTAGGCAATCCTTAAAGCTATTCTAGATAAGAACTTATTCATTAACATACTTTTACCTCTAGTCATTATCTTCATTATTTCATTTAAGAGGCATTCAACACTTAAGGACATTCAAATAATGGTTTTGGAGAAAACCTAGGGACTCACACACTAACATCTTGAAAGCCTAATCGTGCAATGTCTAGATAGCGTCCCAGACCACTACCTAAACTAGATAGAACTTCTTCAACACTACTAGGTATCCCATATGATGAGAATAGGCAATAACCGACATATACCATACTAGCTATGCATGGAATCCGAAGTCATGAACCTACTTCGATTGAGGGTGTTCCACTTGCCAATGGTAGAACTAGGACACACCCCATGTAGGCACATGGTTAAGGAATATCAAGGGTTTATTTGTTCTATAATGTCATCTTAGTTAGAGTAACTTCCTAAGCATATTCACTCGGTGCTAGCCTTTGTTGTCATAGAGTATTTCAGTGAATGAGCATATGAAGAGGTACCATAACTTCTTCATAACCAATCACATTACACTTTACAAAAGAGGGTCCACTAAGGCTACATACAATGGTCAAGAGGATAACTCAATAACTTTCCTAAGGATGATTTCATGTCGTTCCAGCCAATCAACCCTGAGTCCACCATTCACACAAGAAGGATACCATTACGACTTTAAACTTCAAGGATATCATAACCTTCTGTCTAGATTGAAGGTTCCACATAAAGGACCTTCTTGACTATGTTCAAGGTCACATGTCAATCACACATACAAGACTAAGAAGCTTTAGCATATTAAGTCAAGAAGTCATGTTCATATCTTACATGTATCAAGTAAGGGACACAAGTCTACCAAAACAAGGCAAACACCTAAGTTACTATATCACATATAGCATATCATTCGAGAGCACATAGGAATTACCAATGCCAACTATAGGTCACCCTATTCACTACTATAGTATCATTAATCTAAGTTATCACCAGTCTCATATAATCCATCTAGAATGTCACGCTTCAACATCAAGTAATACACATAATGACTTCGCTATAGCCTACTAGAGACACACATCATCAACTAGAAGAACTCATGCTTTGACTCCACATATTCACATATGTCATCAAGACCTTCACAATACTCACATAGCCAAGTTATAACATGATAAAGCCATAATTCATAAAGTAAAGCTGACGAGGCCACATTGTATCACAATTCATAAAGTAATGCCGACGAGGCCACATTGTTCACAAGTATAGGACATAAGCACTGCCACCATAAATAGACAATATCAAACATCATCATTATCTAAGACCTACACTACACAATATAGAAAAAGTTAGGTCAACATACAATCAATCAAACATCACTCCAATCCATAGCCAATTCAACCAACTCTATATGCAAAGGCTTTTACCAATAGTCAGTCACCAATTCAATCCAATACTCACAATATACAATGATTCTAAGATAATACAATATGAATTTATCAAAATTAGGACAGCCTACTTACAAATCTAACATGATGTTTTTCATAATTCAATAGTCCTAATCAAACTACACAAGAATTCAGTATTATAGAGACATAATCAAATCACCCATAAAGTAATCAAAACTAGGGCTTCATGATTTGCATGGGTTCATAGAGTTTTTAGTATGAAATCATTAAATTAATATCAATTCAATCATAATACATTGATTCAAAATATTTTATGCAAGAACCCATGGCTAGATTACAATTTAGAAATTCATCTTTTTGAAAAGTCTTTGAAAAACACTTTGAAGATTGTATCCTTGAAGAAAAGAGATTCAAGGATTAAATCCATACCTTAATTGATACTAGACAACTAAAATTTAGAAGATTTGATGGAGAAATAACCCTACAAGCTCCAATCTCCCTTCAATCTTCAACGGTGTTCTAGAGAGTTCTTTAGAGGTTTTGGGTTTTGATTTTGAAATAATGAATTCATCTAAGTGACTAGAACTTATAAACCCACTTAAAATTTCCAAAATAACCTTACAAAGTCTTCCAACTAATTTTAGTAAGGCTAGGTGAAATACCCAACTTGCCCTTGAGCTTGCCGAGATGCTGCAGGAAATTGCAGATCTCAAACGATGCCTCGTAGCACAACCAACAGACCGTCCTGCTGGTCCGTGGTTTGGGCCAGAGGCTGGACAAATGGAAGCACCTGCTACCCAAGCAAAGTTTCAACCTACGCCACCAACCTACGGGTTGTCGACCAGCCTACTAGGTGTCGATTGCAATCCGTAGGTGAGGTTGGTTTTGACAGCTTTTGGCTCACATATTGAATCCTCTTCAAGGACACCTTGGTTGGCCCTTGAGGATTTTTTCCCGGAAGTTTCCAACCCAAATATAGTCCTACACATATTAAGTACCTCTCACATCAATTTCATCCAAAACGAACACGTAAAACTTGACGAAACACACTAAGTCACACAAGCACGTTTAAAGGCAAAACTTTCGAACGTCATGGATGTTCTTGGACGTTTGACCTCCAAACATCACCAAACTTTAGAAATTGCCTATAAATATAATTATAAACCATTTTAGGAATTCAAAACATCTAGACACAAATGTTAGGCTATACTTTCACCTAAGGCATTTTAGAGGTTTTACAAGTGCCTGTAACACTTCGGAAGTCCATGACCTAATCTAGAGCCTCACATGATAAAATAAGGCTTAGAAAACTGTTTATAGGCCTAAAATAATTTTTTTAAACTAGTTAGGAGGTGTTAGATTCAAAGTGTCAAGAAATGTCCATGACGTCCGGTGAATTGTGAAATGTGCAGTACTGTGCCTTAGCATGTTTCATGGAGTTTAAAGAGTCGATCTTTAACAAAAATTGGTAGAAAGGTGTTAAACAAGTATTATAGTGTGTTTAGGTTCAAAACGTACGCGTACGAATCCCTAAGGACAACCATAAGGGTCTTTGGAGAGGACCCTTTAATTTGACCCCAAAACTGTCGACTTGATAGTGTACATCCACGAAGACAATCAATGAGCCGACGATTGATCGATGTTGTGTCAATGGCTTATTTGGTCAAAACTTATCCAATTTAAAAATGTCCAGAAATCAGAGTCTCCGAATCAAACGCCAGTTTGACAGTACGGTGCCATCGTTTGATCGACACCCCGTGATGGGCAACTGTCGTTTGAGGGTCTGTTCACTGTTAAGCTTTCTTATTTAGTGGCTTAATTAATTAATTGGTTATTTAATTAATTATAAGCTAGGGGGAAGGTTAATTACGTTAGTTAATGGAGTATATAAGACTTAACCCTCACTAAACTAACCCAACACCCCACAATTCCCAAACTCAAATTCTCTCAAACTTCTCTCTACTCTCTCTCTTTCCCCAAAGAACGCCATTGAATACCAAGGTTCAAGGTCACTAGGGCTCCAAGATTTCAACTTTATCTCCATCAATCTTCAAGGATTTTTAAGGTATGAAAGATGTTCACTCTTGGGATCTCTTTTTTAAAGAGGCTCCTTCAAATTGATTTCAAAAGATGTCAAAAACATAGGCTTCTTTACCAATTTCGTGATGTGTCTTTCAATTGGTTATAATGTTTCTTTCCTTTGATTATTAATTGTAGAATATGATTGTTTATGGGTTAATTGTTGTAGTTCTTTGTCATTGCCTTAGTTTGTAATGAATTGAATCCTTTACCCTACCTTAGTTATGAATTGAACTTGAAGATGATTAGGGTTGTTAGAATTGGTTATTTTATTGCTTAATTAACTATTATGATGATGATGAGTGATTTATTGGATAATTGTGATGAATTGAGGGTGAGATTCTTGATGAACGCTAATTGGTAAGACATTGTGATCTTGGACTCTTTACTTCAATAACAATACATTGTATTTGGTTATGATGTTGTGCAATTGAAGAATTTCATGCTATTATATTTAGGAAGATATCATATGATGGATATGAATATGATGTCATGATATGATTATGTTGAATGTGAGATCATTGTGAGGCTATGATAGTGCATGTTTGAAGATGCTTTCTCTTTTGTACCTTAGATGATATGATAATGATATGTTGATCTCACTAATGATGGTTGTGTAATGAAAGGAAGTTCTCATACTATGCCTAATGAGATAAATGATATGCTATATAAGGGGTAGTAGATGTACCGTTGTTTCACGGTACTTTCAATGGTTTTTCCTTAAGATTGGTGTGTGTCTAGAGCCATTTTGTAGTAGTTTTAATATGTTTTTATCTTTGTTTTGCAGGAAAGATGTCCAAAACCAAAACACAGAAGGCATATGAGATTTAGTGCATAGGTGACCCATGAAGGCCATCGACGGTCCGTCATTCCATCGACGGACTGTAGATGGTGACCGTTGACTGATAGTTCAGGCATCTGGAGAAACTCGGGGAAATCTGACCATGTGAGGGGCTATGAAAGGATCAACAGTCCATCGATTGATGGATGGACTGTCCTGTTTATCGTCGTTAAGTTCAGAGATTCCCAGTGCCTGAAGTTGAAGAAAGTCTAAGTATGGAAGGACGGAAGGCATCGACAAACTGTGTTGTTGGTTTGTCGATTGATTCAGAGAAGTTGTCAGCTGAAGGATGAAAAAAGATGCTAAGTCTGGACTGGCGGAGGCAGTCGACGGTCCGTCATTTCATCGACGGACCGTCTGTGGGGGTCGTCTAAGTTAATTCCTTTTAATTGAGGACAATGTTTTCTATAAATATGGTGTAAAACATTGTTTTTGGTGTTGCATTCTATTACAATTGTTCTTAGTTTGTTTTTGGAGATTGGGTTTTTGCAACTTTAGAATTAATTCAAATTTCCGGATTTGGTCTTCATGTGATTTCATGTTATTTTAAGTTGAATATCTGGATTTTCTTCGAATTGTCAAAGTAAGTTCATTATTTATTGTTTATCAACTATGAATTATGTTCTTATATGTATGGGTAACTAAATACACTACTAGGGTTGTGGGAACCATGGATGATTAACAAAGTAAACCTAGCTTAATAACAATTCTCAAATAGGTTATTGCATGTATTGATAATTCTTTCATTTAGAAGTCTTTTTAACGAGTGCACGCGTTAGAATTTGCCTTGTTGCTACTTGTCGGACCAATGAAGTAATAATAAGAAAAGAATTATCAACATAAATTTAGTCAGATACTATCTAATAGGCTAGTCTCGATTGTTGCGAAGTAATAACTAAGACATACATCAAAGGTAATGCTTAATATGAAGTAAAGGTAAGGGTTAGTAGATTTACACATGTATCCGGACCAAGGTGTGGGGTGAAATTCTCTAAATGTCAGGCCAATGATTTAGAGATACTTAGCTTATCACTTTGTATGCAAAACACTAGGGATGAATTGTTATAGCTAGGAATACGGCGTTATGAACCTATGGGGAACATTTACACCCTAGTTTCTCTCAAAACTTGATAAACACCAAAGCTTTACTCATGTTACTTGTTTTACTTAGAGATACTAACAGACTTTTGTTTCTAAAACCCCCCCTTTAATTACCTCTTTTCGTAAAGAACTTGACTAAATAGAAGTAATCATAAATTGAAGTTAAGTCTAAATAATTTCCCTCGTGGGATCGACCCCAACCTAATAGTTGGGTTCTTTACTTGATACGACCGCTTATACTTCTTTAGGGAGGTGTAATTTGAGCGTATAAAATTTTGGCGCCGCTGCCGGGGAAAGTGGCTTTTAGATTAACCTTAATAACATTACAGAAGTTTAGTCAACAATTTCCTGATTTTACTTTTTCGTTTGTTTTTGTTTCTCTAAGGTTTAGCTCTAGTGTATGCCAAGTACACAGAGCCGAGGAGAACAAATACTTCCATTTGATGGTGAACTTAACCGTACACTTCAAACAATGAATAATCAGTAGAACCCAACCAATCTAGGTGATGAGATCAATCGTGAACCACCACCACCGGTCAAGGCTCACAATCAAATAGTTGCAGAAAATCAGGTTGATGATGCTTTGAGGATGCATCCTCCCATCCCACGCACTCAAGAGTTCTATAGGGGCAGCGTCAATATCACTGATTTTGATCGTCCTCTTGTCCTATATCCTCTACCACATGGGCACACATTTGTGATATCTAGTAATTTGATATAGATGCTCACCGCGAGGGGTTTCTTTTTAGGGCTACCATCAGAGGAACCCCATGCTCACAGAGCCAAATTGAGGTCTGTGTGCAAGAGTTGTGTGGG
This sequence comes from Solanum sitiens, assembly GCA_016801875.1. Taxonomy (NCBI): domain Eukaryota; kingdom Viridiplantae; phylum Streptophyta; class Magnoliopsida; order Solanales; family Solanaceae; genus Solanum; species Solanum sitiens. Next base: position 2,053,924 of record JABWTJ010000039.1, on the reverse strand, counting down.
GAGGCCAAACTTAGACATAAACGTCATCGAGTTGAGAGTGTTCCCTCTATTATTGATGGGAGAGGCCGCAATATGGTTTACTGAGTTGCCCTACAATTCTATCTATACTTGATATCAGTTGAGGGATGTGTTTCTAGCACGGTACTACGCGGTGTCCAAAAAGATCAACCACAAAGATAGAGTGAACAACTTTGTGGCACTACCTAGGGAGTCGGTAAGTAGCTCTTGGGACATATTTACTACTTTTATGAGGGGCTTCGCAAACCATCGCCTTGATGATGAGTCGTTGAAAGAGTACTTCTATCTGGGATAAGATGATAATAATAAAGGAGTACTCGATACTATTGTGGGGGGTTCTTATGGTGAGTGCACATATGCCGAAATCGCAGAGAAGTTGGAGAAAATCTCTCGTAACAACAATTCTTGGAGTACTAGAAAGTCAGACACTAGGAGAAACACCTTGGTGGTGCAAGCTACACACAATCCGGCTGCAAATGAGATCCGAAAGGAAATGGCTCAAATGAGAACTGAGCTTGGGTTGGTATTGAAACATGTTACTAGAGGTGCAGAGTAGGTAAATGCGGTGAATTACTTTACTAATCCACCACTTCCACTAGATGAGTACTATTATGAAGAGGAAACTTATGATGTGAATGATCAGATGGGGGGTTTTCGACCAAACACCCAATGATCCAACGAGGAATTTGACATAAAGGACAAAGAAATCAAGGTCGGAACTATGGGAATTACAACAGAGAGGTCCAGTATGTTCGAGATGGAAATTATAACCGTGACAACAACATCACCGGGGTAACTATGGTAACATAAATTATCAAAGTGGGACGTATGTTCCACCTGAAAATCGGGAAGTTGTTCCTAGGGAGGGTAGATGTAGTATGTAGCGAGTTGAAGATATGTTGCAGAAGATGATGATGAGGTTTGAAGTTAGTGATGAGCACGCCAAAGAATTGAGAGGTTATTTAGCTAACATTGGGAAAAAGATGGATGCACATGAGGTCTCCATTAAGCATCTTGAGTTACAAATGGCCCAATTGTCTACTATTGTGAACCCACGCCAACCGGGCACTATTCCTAGCAATACTATTCAAAATCCTAATAATGATGGACATAGCATGGTAGTCACTACTCGAGGAGGTAAGCAAAATATTGATCCACCTATGCCGTCTGTGGTGGAAGGTGAGATGAGAAAAGATGAAGAGGTGGTGGAAACTAGTGGTGAATTTGTTGACAATACGGCGAAAGAAGCAGAGGTACCTAGAAAGTGTTTCCCATTCCTAAACCTCCGCCAACATTCCCTCAAGATTGGTGAAGCAACTTTTCATCAATGTTCGTTTGATAGAAGCTTTGGAGCAAATGCCCGGTTATGTTAAGTTCATGAAGGATATGGTTACTAAGAAGAGATTGGTATGTTTTGAGGATGATGATGGGATGCAGTATTGTAGTGCTATTGCTACAAAGTCTCTTGTGTAGAAGAAGGAAGATTCGGGTTCATTCACTATTCCATGTACCATCGGATTATTACACTTTGCTAAAGCACTACGTGATCTTGATGCTAGCATAAACCTCATGCCTCTTTCCATTTATAAGAAATTGGGTTTGGGTGACCCAAAGCCCACTGCAATGCGGTTACTGATGGTCAATCGAATAGTGAAGAAGCCTATTGGGGTACTCCATGATGTGCTCGTGAAAGTGGAGTCGTTTATATTTCTAGTTGATTTTGTAATTCTTGACTCTGAGGTGGACATTGAGGTCCCTATTATTCTTGGGAGGTCGTTCCTTTGCCATTGTCTGCACCTTTGTTTATATGGAGAAAGGGCAGATAAAGTTTAGGTTGAACAATGAAGAAGCAAAATTCAATATTTATAGATCCATGAAGCAGAGTGGTGATCTCCAAACGGTATCTGTTATATCCTATAGGGTTGAGAGTACGTCTTAGGTACAAATCGAAGAGCCCCTAGGTATTAAGGCACTAGCGGCAGTGATCATGAATTTTTAGAGTGATGGTATTGAAGATTATAGGTCTTTGGTTGCGGCACTTGAATGAAACAAATATCAGTCCAAACAAAAGCAATTGGAGTTAGATATAAAGCATCGCGAGTCTCCACCAGCGAGACCATCTATTGAGGAGTCTCCAAAATTAGAGCTTAAGGCTCTACCACCTCATCTAAGGTATGTATTCTTGTGTAGAGATGACACTTTGCGAGTAATCATCGCATTGAATTTGAATGTGCAACAATTAAAGTGTCTGGTGGAAGTTTTAAAGAGGTTCAAACGAGCCATTTGTTGGACTATTGCAGAAATTATTGGGATCTCTCCCGGTATTTGTTCACACAAAATCCAACTCATGCCCGATCACAAGCCAATTATTGAGCACCAGAGATGGTTGAATCCACCTATTCAAGAGGTAGTGAAGAAGAAGATCATTAAGTGGTTGGATGTCGGAGTCATATATCCTATTGCAGATAGCAGTTGGGTATGCCCTGTTCAATGTGTGCCCAAAAGGGGGGGAATAATAGTAGTACCTAATGAGAAGAATGAGCTTGTTCCAATGAGGCCGGTGACCGAATGGAGTGTTTGTATGGATTACCGGCAGTTGAATGCATGGACTGAGAAGGACCATTTTCCTATTCCCTTCACGGACCATATATTAGATAAATTCGCAGGAAAAGGACGGTATTGTTTTCTTGATGGCTATTCGGGTTACAATTAAATCTCTATTGCCCCAGAGGATCAAGAGAAGACCACCTTACTTACCCTTATGGGACGTTCGCATTCAAGAGGATGCCATTTGGGGTATGTAATGCACTGGCCACCTTCCAATGATGTATGATGTCGATATTCTCCTATATGGTAGGGGACACTATTGAGGTGTTTATGGATGACTTTTTGGTCATTGGCGAATCCTTCGATTGGTGTTTGAGTCACTTGGCCGAGGTTCTCAAAATATGTGAAGACTGCAATCTTGTGCTAAATTGGGAAAAATGTCACTTTATGGTGAAAGAAGGTATAGTATTGGGCCATCACATCTAGGATAAGGGGATAGAGATTTATCGAGCAAAATTTTAAGTTATAGAGAGACTTCCCCCACCCATATTTTTAAAAGGTGTGAGAAGTTTTTTGGGACATGCGGCTTTTACCGGAGGTTTATGAAGAATTTCTCAAAAATTGCACATCCTCTGTGCAAAATACTTGAGAAGGAATGTAAATTCTATTTTGATGAATCCTTTCTGAAGGCATTTGGAGAGTTGAAGGAGAAGTTGGTGTCTACGCCCATTATTATTTCCCCAGATTGGAGTAAGCCATTCAAGGTGATGTATGATGCTAGTGGGGTTGCTCTTGGTGTGGTATTGGGACAGAGAAGGGATAAAATACTTCACCCCATCTATTATGCAAGTAAGGATCTAAATGAAGCACCAAAGAATTATACTCTGACTGAACAAGAGTTTCTTGCGGTGGTATATGCATTCGAAAAATTACCCTCCTATTTGCTTGGCACAAGAGTCACAATGCATACTGACCACTCCGCTTTAAGGTACTTGATGGCAAAGAAGGATGAGAAGCCAAGGTTGATTATATGGGTGCTATTATTGCAAGAGTTTGATTTTGAGGTAAAAGAAAGAAAAGGGACTAAAAATCAAGTTGCCGATCAGTTGTCTATATTAGAGGAAGAAGCTATGCGAGAGTTGGGTGAAAATGCTGAAATTGATGATACCTTCCCTGATGAGCATGTATTGGTTGCTTTTCATGATTTGATTCCATGGTTCGCCAATTATGCGAATTATCTTGCTAGTGATATAGTCCCATTGGACTTGTCCTTCCATTCGATAGTGCCCGTTAACCAGTACTGCAGGTCTGTACTGGAATGTGTTTTGTGTTTCCTTTCTTTGTTTTTTAAGTGTGTAGTAAGATTGCTATGAGACTAAAAACTGCTTTACAGGTACATATGGCCCCCAAACTGGACATCGTTTATTCAAGAGGTAGGTCCAAGTCCGTGTCACCATCCCGTTGGATGATTGGCACTTCCGACGATGAACGGGATCATGAATATGTGCCCCCAGGCACACACATATAATGCCCCAAAATGAACTAAGGTGAACTAGAGCCTCATGGTTGTTTCTTGAGTTAATTTTAAGTTAAACGGAGTTAGTTTTGTGTCCTTAGGCAGTGTGCAAAGTTTGGAGTTCAATCGACCAAAAACGTCCATGACGTTCGGATGGTATGCCTTAGAATGTACTTGTATGTCTCGGCGAGTTTGGATGAGTTTTATGTATTCGTTTTACTTGAAACATGCGTTGGATATTCCTTAGACCTATACGACTTAGTTTAGGGGTTTGACGTCCGGGCACGACCCCACCTAGGACCCACAAGGGGCCCTAGATGAAGGGCCCAAGACTTGGGCAAAGTCTGCCCATCAGTGGCTCACGACGACCATGGCGATGGTCCATTGCACTCAGGACGGTCCGTCGATCCAGGGCGTCGCGAGTGACAGAGAGTGGAATTTGGATAGGCTTCAGTTGGAGCCAAGTGTTCCTCGACGGGACCCCATGACGGTCCGTGGTGAACGTGACGGTCCATCGAGGAGGTCTCGTCGACGAGGCCTGCCAGTGCACGACTTAAGGCTGCCAACTTGGGGTGTTTTATGTAAATACACCCCAAGTCTTATAAGACCCTAGGTGTATAATTTTGGTGTTTTTAGGTTATATTAAATTAGTTTTAAACCCTAGACCTAGACAAGATCCCCTCACTTCTAAATTCATCTCTCTCTCTAAAGAAACTCTCTCCAAGACTCCATTGAAGGCTAGAGGTTAAGGAAGGAAAGGAGGGATGCTTTGGAAGTGTTTCTTCATCAAAATTAGTGGGTTTCCTTCTCTTAAAGGTATGGTATCCATTCTTGAATACCTTTCCATTCAAGAAGCCAACTTCCAAAATGGTTTTAAAAAAAAAGGGTTTTAAACTCAACTTCTTCTAAACTTTGATTTCTATTATGGGTCTTGTTGTAACTCAGTTCTAATTGTTTAAATGTATTTATCTTGGTTTGAATAGATGGTTTTGATGTTAAAACTCCATGAAACACTTGTATATGCATACTTCAACTTTTGGCTTGAAAATGGGTTATGTTAGCATGATATGAGTAGGGTAAGAACTTGGGTCTTCTTGTTTTTGTCATGTTGGTGTAGCTACTGCCCTAAGGGCCTTAATATGGTGAAATATTGATAAATTGCTTATGGGTAATGATGGTTTGATTTGTTGATGAGTTGCTCTCATTGTATAATTCTTATTATGAATTGCTATTTGTGTGGTATGGTCCACCTTATGGGTGGCGGTGTTAATTGATGAACTTGATGTTACTTAGTATGGTTTGAGTATGTGATCTTGAAGGTCTAATATGTGAAATGAAAATATATTGGAAATGGGTCTTGTGTTGTGTTTGATGTAGCTTGAATTGCATGTTTGACCTAGTTTCTGTCTAAATGAAGTATATGATTATGAGAAGTATGTAGAGTGTGTAGCTTGATAAATCAAGGTTAAAGTATGAGTAGAACCTGATGATAATGAAATGATGCTTATATGCAAGGTGTGCACATGTACACACACACACTCTTTTAAGATTTGTATTATGTCAAGTTGAGCAAAAAGGGGAATCTTGAGGTGGACACACTTCGTGAGTTGAGATGTAGTGTCTAGTAGCAACCTCTCCATTCCTAGTGAGCTTTCTAAGATAGAATATTATATTGAGAAATTCGTGGAGAGTTATGCCTAGCACCGAGAGGATATGAAGGGGAGGTGGATTGCACTTCGTGAGTTGCGATGTTGTAATCCAAAGTACCTCTTGAGATGAGTACTCCTCATTAGTAGATAGTGAGTTACTTAGTAGCAATCTCCTTATCCCTTAACTATGTGCCCGCATAGGTGTAGCTATTGGAAAAAGCCATGTAAACGCTAATAAGCATGACCTTACTCTAGGCAAGTAAGGATCCCTCATCCGATAGGGGTTAATATCGGGATTCCATGTCTAGCTCTCATGGTCTTTGTCGGTTAAGCTAACTCCCACAAAAGAATTGATTTGAAACTAATTATCTTGTGTATTGTTGAAATTGTGTATGCATGTCGTGAATTGCTCAATCCACATTAGTTACCAAGTAGGAGCATTGAGTGGGAGTAGTAGTATGGGATGCTATTCTCACATTGCACTTGGTGTGACCTATACCTACTATGGGAGAAGAGTACCTTCATGAAATCCGTGTGAATGAGTACTATAGTGTAGTGTTATGGAGGATTATTGTGGAGTACTTGAGTAAATGGAATCCATTAGGAGTTCCAAGTGGGAGTGGTAGTATGGGATGCTACTCTCACATTGCACTTGGTATGACCTATATTTCCCTGAGTGTTTTGCATATGTTAGCCAAGGGCGTGGATTTGATTTCTAACGAAGTAAGCCTAAGATTAAGTAGTTTTAAGGGTCGCTTTGGTGTGCTTTGAAGGGAGGTGTAATGAGAGTCTTGGCTCACCTTTGGGAGTCTTAGAATAACCTTGGGTTAGGGCAACTTCAAAGAAAAAGGGTTCATATGACTTGGACCGTGCCATTCACTGTAAGGTCTCCATTGTAAGAATTCAAAATGTTCACTATGATGCTTTATTCAATTTTATTGCAAGTTTAGCAAAGTTAATTGAAATGTTCCTTTTGTTTACGTTAAGTTTGGTAAGATAGCCATAAAATGTTAATTGTTGATTCTTATGTGGGTTTGCTTCTAGATTCATGAAGGTTATATTTGAATTGCATAAAAGCTATCTTTACTAAAATGTCCCTTTTTGCATGTTTTTGCATATGCCATACTTAGTACATTATTGTACTAACCCCATACTTTTATATACCTTATGAGTATAGGTTGGAAGCCTTTTTGGAGGATCGGAGTTGAAGCTTGGGAATCCTATCTCTCAAGGATTGGGTATGTCCTCATATATTCGAGGACATAGTTTTATATTTCTTAGTTCCTTATTAAGACTTAAAAATGTATTTACTTTTATTGTAAAGGGCGGTGTCCCTAAGATTCCAAGTTGTGTCTTTAAGTTGGCTTGTGACGATAAGATTTCTTAGTATTTATGAAAAGACTCCTTTTGTTATTATTATTGTGAAAAGTTTTAATTTCCGCACTACTTTTCATGCTTTATGTTATGAATTCTAGTTAGAGGGCTTGTACGAGACCCCAAACGGGTCAAGTATGCCCGGTCATGATTCGAAAGTTTTCCCTAACTTCTAGGGGGTGCTTTCGGGTCGTGACAAGACTTGGTATCAAAGCATAAGGTTTTGGGAAATAGTTTAAGGTCTAAAAGTCTCACAAGCCACGTCTAGTAGTATCTTGGTCATTGGTGTGAGTCGCGACACATCCATGGACAAGAGGCTATAGGATGATAGAGTTTAACTTTCTTCATTACTCTTGAATTGTGCCATAGAACTTAATTCGATAAGGTCTCTCTCTTCTTCTCCTTTGCCCGGTGGTTTTCTAGGTGTGATTGCTTGGAAAGGAAGATGTTTCTAAATTGAGGGGAAAAAAATGAGTTTTGATTATATGATGGTTTTGTGGCTAGAAGAGTAAATATGAAGGTAAGATTTAAGAATTTGTGATGTGATGTCATTTATGGCTAGGTGTGATTTATTAGATTGGAAGTGTAGAGGTGAGAAACTTTATGGGGATTTAGTTCTAAGCATGTTAAGAGTTATAAGGATTGAATAAAGTGCCTTTGAGGACAAATGAGTTATTTTGTGATTATGTTCAATGATGGTAGAAATGCTTTAAGGTGTAAATTTGAGGAAGTTGAAAGAATGAGGGGATTTTATAGAAGTTGAAGGCAACTCTCTTGTGTGACTAATGTTTCATACTTGTTCTTGTGATTGGTAGATGTTGTGGTGTAGGCTTACACTAAAATGGAAAATGTGGTATGAATATCTAGTGAGCAAGTTTTGTTCCATGAGGTTGAGTTAAGTGGTGCCTAAGTGTTGAATGAGGTGATGATTAAGAGAGTTTGTATAGGCTTGAATCCAAAAAGGGAAGTGTTATGCTTAACTTGTAAGGTTGATGTTTAGACTTGATGTGCATGAGTTAGAAGTAGTAAGAGTTCCTACATTGTGAGGGACATAATGGTGCTTTGAAGTATGAGTCCTTGAAGATGGCTTTACCCTAAGTGGGGGAGAATGAGTTGACTAAAATAGCATGTAATGTACTTAGTCCAAGAGAATCCTCAAGGGTCACTAAGTGGGAGTGGTAGTATGGGATGCTACTCTCACATTGCACTTAGTGAAACTTGTCAAGTCTCTTTGGAGTAAGTTAAGATAGTCTTGTCTCTCATATTGTCATGTCATCTTGTTAAAGTTTCTTGAAAGGTGCATTATGGAAATTTTAAACCATGTCGCACAGTGAAGTTTTGAATTCACTGTAAGTTTTGTGGATTTTGAGAAAAATTGTTTTGTCTTGAATTTTAGTTTCAATGTGTGTGAAGGCATTGTTTATGAGCATTTTTAACGTTGGAGAAGGTAGTTCCTCCATAAAAGAAGATTGAGGTTGAATTTTTGACCTTGTGAAAATTGGTGAAAGTTGCCTATGTTGCTAAGTGTTGAAAGTGTAAAATGATGTTCCTTGCTAGTGGATGCCTTGATTGTTAGTGTCTTGATCATGATCTAAGTGTATTATATAATGCTAAGTGAGTCCTTGTTGTTCTTAAAATTTAAGTGTCATTCGAGGACGAATGTTATTCCAAGTGGGGGAGAATATAACGCCCCAAAATGAACTAAGGTGAACTAGAGCCTCATGGTTGTTTCTTGAGTTAATTTTAAGTTAAACGGAGTTAGTTTTGTGTCCTTAGGCAGTGTGCAAAGTTTGGTTAAGTTTGGAGTTCAATCGACCAAAAACGTCCATGACGTTCGGATGGTATGCCTTAGAATGTACTTGTATGTCTCGGCGAGTTTGGATGAGTTTTATGTGTTTGTTTTACTTGAAACATGCGTCGGATGTTCCTTAGACCTAGACGACTTAGTTTAGGGGTTTGACGTCCGGGCACGACCCCACCTAGGACCCATAAGGGGCCCTAGATGAAGGGCCCAAGACTTGGGCAAAGTCTGCCCATCAGTGGCTCACGACGACCATGGAGACGGTCCGTTGCACTCAGGACGGTCCGTCGATCCAGGGCGTCGCGAGTGACAGAGAGTGGAATTTGGACAGGCTCTAGTTGGAGCCAAGTGTTCCTCGACGGGACCCCAAGACGGTCCGTGGTGAACGTGACGGTCCGTCGAGGAGGTCTCGTCAACGAGGCCTGCCAGTGCACGACTTAAGGCTGCCAACTTGGGGTGTTTTATGTAAATACACCCCAAGTCTTATAAGACCCTAGGTGTATAATTTTGGTGTTTTTAGGTTATATTAAATTAGTTTTAAACCCTAGACCTAGACAAGATCCCCTCACTTCTAAATTCATCTCTCTCTCTAAAGAAACTCTCTCCAAGACTCCATTGAAGGCTAGAGGTTAAGGAAGGAAAGGAGGGATGCTTTGGACGTGTTTCTTCATCAAAATTAGTGGGTTTCCTTCTCTTAAAGGTATGGTATCCATTCTTGAATACCTTTCCATTCAAGAAGCCAACTTCCAAAATGGTTTTCAAAAAAAAGGGTTTTAAACTCAACTTCTTCTAAACTTTGATTTCTATTATGGGTCTTCTTGTAACTCAGTTCTAATGGTTTAAATGTATTTATCTTAGTTTGAATAGATGGTTTTGATGTTAAAACTCCATGAAACTCTTGTATATGCATACTTCAACTTTTGGCTTGAAAATGGGTTATGTGAGCATGATTTGAGTAGGGTAAGAACTTGGGTCTTCTTGTTTTTGTCATGTTGGTGTAGATACTGCCCTAAGGTCCTTAATATGGTGAAATATTGATAAATTGCTTATGGGTAATGATGGTTTGATTTGTTGATGAGTTGCTCTCATTGTATAATTCTTATTATGAATTGCTATTTGAGTGGTATGGTCCACCTTATGGGTGGCGGTGTTAATTGATGAACTTGATGTTACTTAGTATGGTTTGAGTATGTGATCTTGAAGGTCTAATATGTGAAATGAAGATATATTGGAAATGGGTCTTGTGTTGTGTTTGATATAGCTTGAATTGCATGTTTGACCTAGTTTCTGTCTAAATGAAGTATATGATTATGAGAAGTATGTAGAGTGTGTAGGTTGATGAATCAATGTTAAAGTATGAGTAGAACCTGATGATAATGAAATGATGCTTATATGCAAGGTGTGCACATGTACACACACACTCTTTTAAGATTTGTATTATGTCAAGTTGAGCAAAAAGGGGAATCTTGAGGTGGACACACTTCGTGAGTTGAGATGTAGTGTCTAGTAGCAACCTCTCCATTCCTAGTGAGCTTTCTAAGATAGAATATTATGTTGAGAAATCCGTGGGGAGTTATGCCTAGCACCGAGAGGATATGAAGGGGAGGTGGATTGCACTTCGTGAGTTGAGATGTTGTAATCCAAAGTACCTCTTGGGATGAGTACTCCTCGTTAGTAGAGAGTGAGTTACTTAGTAGCAATCTCCTTATCCCTTAACTATGTGCCCGCATAGGTGTAGCTATTGGAAAAACCCATGTAAACGCTAAGAAGCATGACCTTACTCTAGGCAAGTAAGGATCCCTCATCCGATAGGGGTTAATATCGGGATTCCATGTCTAGCTCTCATGGTCTTTGTCGGTTAAGCTAACTCCCACAAAAGAATTGATTTAAAACTAATTATCTTGTGTATTGTTGAAATTATGTATGCATGTCGTGAAGTGCTCAATCCATATTAGTTACCAAGTAGGAGCATTGAGTGGGAGTAGTAGTATGGGATGCTATTCAAACATTGCACTTGGTGTGACCTATACCTACTATGGGAGAAGAGTACCTTCATGAAATCCGTGTGAATGAGTACTATGGTGTAGTGTTATGGAGGATTATTGTGGAGTACTTGAGTAAATGGAATCCATTAGGAGTTCCAAGTGGGAGTGGTAGTATGGGATGCTACTCTCACATTGCACTTGGTATGACCTATATTTCCCTGAGTGTTTTGCATATGTTAGCCAAGGGCGTGGATTTGATTTCTAACGAAGTAAGCCTAAGATTAAGTAGTTTTAAGGGTCGCTTTGGTGTGCTTTGAAGGGAGGTGTAATGAGAGTCTTGGCTCACCTTTGGGAGTCTTAGAATAACCTTGGGTTAGGGCAACTTCAAAGAAAAAGGGTTCATATGACTTGGACCGTGCCATTCACTGTAAGGTCTCCATTGTAAGAATTCAAAATGTTCACTATGATGCTTTATTCAATTTTATTGCAAGTTTATCAAAGTTAATTGAAATGTTCCTTTTGTTTACGTTAAGTTTGGTAAGATAGCCATAAAATGTTAATTGTTGATTCTTATGTGGGTTTGCTTCTAGATTCATGAAGGTTATATTTGAATTGCATAAAAGCTATCTTTACTAAAATGTCCCTTTTTGCATGTTTTTGCATATGCCATACTTAGTACATTATTGTACTAACCCCATACTTTTATATACCTTATGAGTATAGGTTGGAAGCCTTTTTAGAGGATCGGAGTTGAAGCTTGGGAATCCTATCTCTCAAGGATTGGGTATGTCCTCATATATTCGAGGACATAGTTTTATGTTTCTTAGTTTCCTTATTAAGACTTAAAAATGTATTTACTTTTATTGTAAAGGGCGGTGTCCCTAAGATTCCAAGTTGTGTCTTTAAGTTGGCTTGTGACGATAAGATTTCTTAGTATTTATGAAAAGACTCCTTTTGTTATTATTATCGTGAAAAGTTTTAATTTTTGCACTACTTTTCATGCTTTATGTTATGAATGCTAGTTAGAGGGCTTGTACGAGACCCCAAAGGGGTCAAGTATGCCCGGTCACGATTCAAAAGTTTTCCCCAACTTCTAGGGGTGCTTTTGGGTCGTGACAACGTACCCCTACACCAGCTGCACGAGCAACTTGGGGTACCCCAAAAAGGTAGTTTCTAGCGCAGTCACTGCTTCCCAGTCTGATGATGAGCACACAATGACCGTGACACTGTCTGGGTCTTCCTCAGGTTCTGAAAAAGCGTCTGGCTTCGAAGCTGCAATAGGTTTAGAGTCAACCCACTCTTCGAGGTCAAATGAGGCAACTGCCTACGATTTCGGATCACATGGAGCCACTCACTCCGAGGAACTTGCCTTCCCATCCTCGTCTTATGAGACTCATAGTTCGGATTCTACTCAGGCACCCCAGGAGAATGTCCCTGCACCGGTTCCTGATGAGCCAAACTGGTAGTGCGTTGATGGTTAATATAAGGTCTACATGGACGCAAAGTTTCTGAGACAAAGGCGTGATGACCCGGTTGGTGACAGTCAAGCGGAGATTTTTTATAGAGAGCCTTCACACAGTCCCTGATGTGCAGAAATTGTTCAACTGCCACAGGCTCGAGTGGATGGCTAATAGTCTGGGGTCGTATAGCAAGGATATTGTTCGAGAGTTCTACTCCTCATATGTGGCGAGTCTGATAGTTTCTTTGGAAAGGTGGGCGAGACCTGCCAAATAGGACCCACTCACACAGGTTCTAGTTTGAGGCTGCCGGGTGGACATTTCTCCTAGTACCATCCGCCACTTTCTGTACGGTATGTCCACTAATGTTACTTGGGACCCCATTAATCTGGATTTTGATTACATGTGGGGTATGGTCAAAAGTGGCAGTTTCAGAGGACCGTTGATCAGAGAGAGACAACCATGAGGTGTCTTGCACAGCACCTGTCCATTGACGGTGAGTAAGCAGTCTTGGTGTTAGACCAAGAGGCCTTTTAAAAAAGGACTACCTCACCATCACAGCCAAGTTCTTCTGGTTGTTAGTCCGCCACCGCCTATCTTCTATGGCAACAAATAACATTCTTACATGGTATAGAGTGGTATTGGTAGCAGCCTTGGTGGCCGGGTAGGATATCGACTTCGCGAAATTATTGATCTCTATGATACATGAGTGATACATGAGAGGGCTTTTAAGAGCTCTACTACTTACGCATTTGCCTGTATGATCTTCCACTTATGTAGAGATGCCGGAGTGCCCGTTTGGCACCGTGATGCTCTCCGTACTTCGGTCGGGATTGGTTATATAGGTATCATCAGGGATGAGGCCAATGTGGCGGTACTACTAAGAGGGCCTGGAGTTGAATTGCAGCCGCTGAGTGAGAATTTGGCGGATACGGTAGAGTTAGACCAAGGGGCTGATCCTGCCACTTTAGAGCCACTGACACCACCCCGGTCGAGTCCGCCCATGGCACTAGTAGAGCACCCAGTTCCTCCCGATCTACTCCACTGTATGCAGCACTGGTCCCTATATCTGGGGTCCATAAGTTAGAGGCCTAGATGGCTACCCTGCTGCATCATATCAATCCTTGGATGCAAAAATCCATTGCCAAGGCTGAGGACCGGATTGAGAAGAGGGTGGACCAACAGACTGAGCAGAAGACTCAAGCGGTTAACCATCACCTTTATGCATTTGAGTTTCGGGTTCTTGCATGCCCATCCCCCACCATGGACTTGAGTACTCTTCAAGAGGTTGTGGCGAGTTTGCGGGTAGATGTTGACAACATGTTGGAGATGAGGGGGCCTGAGTCTGAGACTGCACCCGTCGATCTAGCGGAGGACACAATGCTTGGTGCACTATTTACAACCCCTAATGCACCGCCTCCTGATCCATGTGTCATTCCAAGAGGCACCATTCTAGCCACACCACTGAGGGAGAAAAATGCCCGTCCGAGGAAGAAGGAGCAGACTGACCTTGAGGCTGCGAGGAGAGCCTCTTTGATTGATGAGGCGACCCGTAAGATGAGGGCTCAAGAGTTAGCTGTTGGGGCATCTAGTTCCAGAACTGAGGTTGTTGAGAGGATCACCACTGAGGGTGCAGAGATTTATGTGGGCACCACTGAGGATGACCTTAATATTGATGTTGCAGGTTCGGAAAATCAGACCCGTGTGTTTTTTTATCATTGACATATTGCGCCTCAGGTTTGCTTCACCTACCACCCTGTCTTTATATTTCTTATGCATTGTGGACAATTTCATGCTATATTGTTGGGGGTGGGGTAAATTGAAAGTGAGTGTTAGGGTGAAGTCTGAGTAGCCCAACTCACGATCCTCTCTTTGGGGTTTTCTTGCGTGTGTTCTTTTTCCCCAGGAGAATGATTACTTTAGGGTTGACCGTCATGTCATAACTTGTACAAAGTATGAAAGCATGAAATAATTAAGCATGATGGCTAATAATGAATGATATCCCGTACTAAGAAAATGCTTGCATGAATAGGTATAAAGAAGTTGAATGTGTTGGCTCTAATCATGACATAGAGATGCACCCACTTCACGACCCTCAAATGAACACTCAAACTAGGTGTTTGACAATCTGATAGGGTAATGAGGTGTCATTAGAGTGTGAGGAAGTTTGATTGTTCCACTATTGGTACCTATCTAGAACTTGCCCGGTTGGTCCTGCAAAAGGAATCTATGTTAGACGACTAGGAATGGATCATAGGCCCTTGTTCAAATTAGCAAACATCTAGCCTAAAATGAAGTGAATTAAATGAAATTGTTATACCTTTTTTATTCAAATATGTTGAACCTATAATAGACCTTTCTTTTCTTCACCAACTCATCTTCCCAGGGTTTAGTATGTTGTCTTTGGTCCCTCCCTATACATGTGTACCTCAACTTGGGTCAAAAGCCTAAGTTGAGGGTGGCTAATGAAGAAACTGACCTCGTCTTGGTCCTGACCCAACCTTGGATAATGTGTACCTAGGCTCATGGAAAATCCATAACTTGAGGGTGGCTATTATGAGAGATTACCCAAAAAGTGGGTATGAAAAGAGTAATGTGGAAAAGAAAATAAAAAGTGATCAAGAGAGGTGACTCAGTCAAAATTATCAATTGAATGAAAATAAATAAGGAAAAGGAGAGAAAATAAAGAGAAAAGAAAGAAAAAGAGTTGAACAAAAAGAAGTAAGAGTCACTTCCACAAAGAACAAAGGGGAAAGCAAGGTAAAGATGAAAAGAAAAGAAAATTAGGGCATGAGAGATAATGAAAGAGGTAGGACTTCAGATAATGAAAGAGGTAGGACTCTCAGCCATAATGTCAAGGAGGGAAAAAAGTCATTAAAATATACCTATATGTACCATACCTGAACCTGAGCCTACATTACAAACCAAGAAAGTTCTATCGTATCCTAAAGTCTAATGTGGTGAACTTAAGCAGTGAAAATAAGGGCAAGCCTATGACGACAAGTGTGAATTTGTTTTGAGCGTGAGTGTTGAATAAAGATCCTTGTACCCAAAGTTAACATCACTATGCGAAAAATGAAGATTTCTTTTGAAGTGAGGGCACTAGTTATATTGGAAAGTTGGTACCTTGATGAGAGGAAAAATAGTAGAGGTGTCGGTGGATGGTGAGTTTATGTCATGGTCTGCTCCACATGAGTTAGCTTATCGAACCTAAGTGTAGAAACATGCACTAAAACGAAAATAAAAGTTGGTATTGATAGCCATGTGATTGTGAAAGCATAAAAGAGTATACTTTTGTACAAAGTGTTGTGTTGAGTCATAGTGTGTCGTTTGAGGACAAACAACGAATTTAAGTTGAGGGTGTTGATGTACTGTGGTTTCACGGTACTATCAATGCTTTTTCTTTAAGATCGGTGTGTGTCTAGAGCCTTTTTGTAGTAGTTTTAATATTTTTTAATCTTTGTTTTGCAAGAAAGATGTAAACACCCAAAACACAAAAGGCAGCTAAGATTTAGTGCAGAGGTGACCCACGAAGGCCATCGACGGTCCGTCGTTCCATCGACGGACCATAGATGGTGACCGTCGACTGATAGTTCAGGCATCTGGAGAAACTCAAGGAAATCTGATTAAGTGTGGGGCTACGGAAGGATTGACGGACCGTCCTATTGAATCGTCATTATGTTCAGAGATATTCCCAGTACCCGAAGTTGAAGAAAGTCTAAGTATGGAACGACGGAAGGCATCGACGAACCGTAGACACAACAACGGACAGTGTTGTTGGTCCGTCGATTGATTCAAAGAAGATTCCAGCTGAAGAATGAAAAAAGATGCTAAGTCTGGACTAACGGAGGCAGTGGACGCTCCGCTGTTTAATCGACTGAACATCTGTGGGGGTAGTCGATTACAGCAGCGTTTTTGGACAAACTTTCTTTATATTAATTCCTTTTAATTTAGTACAATATTTCATATAAATAGGGTGTATAATCTCGTTTTTGGTGTTGGATTCTATTACTATTGTTCTTAGTTTGTTTTCGGAGATTGGGTTTTCGCAATTTTAGAATTAATTCAAATTTCCAGATTTGGTCTTCAAGTGATTTCTTGTTATTTGAAGTTGAATTTTTGGATTTTCTTTGAATTGTCTAAGTAAGTTCATATTGTTTATCAACTATGAATTGTGTTCTTATATGCATGGGTAACTAAATCCACAACTAGGGTTGTGGGAACCATGGGTGATTAACAAAGTAAACCTAGCTTAATAACAATTCTGAAATAGGTTATTGCATGTATTGATAATTTTTTCGTTTAGAAGTCTTTTTAACGAGTGCATGCGTTAGAACTCGCCTTGTTTCTACTTGACTGACCAAGGAAGTAATAATAAGAAAAGAATTATTAACATAGATTTAGTCAGATAATATCTAATAGTCCAGTCTCAATTTGTGCGAAGTAATAACTAAGTCATACATAAAAGGTAATGCTTAATATGAAGTAAAGGTAAGGGTTAGTAACTCATACACATGTAGCCGTACCAAGGTGCGGTGTTAAACTTTCTAAATGCCGGAGCAAGGATTTAGAGATACCTAGCCTATAACTTTGCATGCAAAACACTAGGGAAGAATTGTTATTGCTAGGACTAAGGCGTTATGAACTTATGGGGAACACTTACACCCTAGTTTCTCTCACAGCTTGATAAACACCAAAGCTTTACTCTTGTTACTTGTTTTATTTAGAGATATTAAACGACTTCTGTTTCATAAAAACCCCCATTAATTACCTATTTTGTAAAGAACTTGACTAAATAGAAGTAATCGTACATTGAAGTTAAGTTAAAACCATTTTCTTCGTGGGATCGACCCCAACCTAATAGTTGGGTTTTTTACTTGATACGACCGCTTATACTTCTTTAGGGAGGTGTAATTTGAGCGTATAAGTAGTATCATATGTCCTAAACTAACCTATTATTGTTAAAGAGTGACTTAATGGCATTTCAAAAAGGGACTTTAGATTCACACCGAGTGAACTTGACAATGAGAGTTGTTGATTTCCCATAGAAGGGAGATTCACCAAGGGTTCTCATGAAATAGTGACTATAATACAATTGTGCATAAAGAGAGTCCAACACATGTCTCCTAGTTCTTCAACTATGTTTCCCAATAGGAATACTAGCTAGTGACCTAGAATGCTATGTTCATGATTTTGTCCTACCTTGGCAAGTAGACCACCTTCTTTCGGTGTAGGATTTCATGATGCCAGATTCCATGTTTAGCTCACATAGTATATTGTCGATTAAGTCGATTGTTCCGAAAAGTAAAATGAAAGTAATAAAGTAAACTCTAACTAGGGTGACTTAAGGGGTTCTTCTTAGTGTAGATAGGAGTATGGGACTCTACCTATACATTGCACTAGTTGAACTTGAGACCTAGGAGGTTGTTCTTATGCTTTTATAAAGTAAATGATATGCATATGTTGACTTTACATGTTCATGACTCTATATGATTTTAGTTTCACTTATGAACATGTTATTGGTTTATATTGCATTATATGATGATATGACTACTATATGATGCTATGTTATATGAAGTTAGGTATTACTTATGATCTCTTTTCTTGTCTAGTTGATTATGTGGGGTTATGGGACTTCACATAAGCATTGCACTTGTATGCTTGGGATGTCATTGCTGGTAAGGGTCTTATAAGCTTTGATGATATGAATTGTACATGCTTTGTTGTTATGACATTATGTAGGAGTTCCTTTGGTTATATGATCTTGATAGGTTACTATTCATATGACATGATCTTATGTTGATAATATTCATGTTGACTTGACTTTATTGGTGATGTTGGTCTTGTGTTGAATATGGACTTGTCTTAATGAATATGTGATAATTGTCTTGTATGTATTCTTATTTGTGGATAAAGTCTTTCAAAAGTGACTTAGCATGACTTTGAACAAAATGTCCCTTTAAGCATGATTTCAAAGATTATATGTGCTTATGTTCCCATACTTAGTACAAGTGGATGTACTGACCCATATTCATTCCCGTTTTCCCAAACAATGTAGGTTCGGGCCTTTGAGGTATCAAGGTCGCTTGCAAGAAGATTTGGACTTCTCCCGATGTTTTGGTAGGTCCTCTAGTTTTGAGGATGGTGCTACGTACTCTAACTTAGTAGTATTGCAATAGTCTAAAGACATTCATATCTCTCCTATTGTCGAAGATATTGTTGTAAGCCCTATGTGGCAATTATGAATTTGTAGTAAGGGCTATGACCGAATGTTGTACTTCATTTTAGATGGTTTAATGTGAGACAATTTTTTTAGACTAAATTCTTATATGTTGGTTATATTGCCTAAACAAGAAGCCCATGTAAGCTTCTTATGTGTGGAGTCTTAAGTAAACTCCCTAAGTATTATGTGAGAGGTGTATGTGAACCTCAATATGTGTAAAAAGTTCTATTTTTTATACATTTTAACCTATGATGTGTTATAACGAATGTTAAGAAGTTAGTCTTAGTCCTCTCAAAGAAAGCCGACGCTGGCTATTTCTAGGGGGTGCTCCCCTGTTGTGACAGTGCCCAACATATGAGATTACAAATAAGATTCTACTAGAGTGTTTGAATAGACGTCTTTGTTCTAAGAATAGAACAGTGGCTAAAAATATTTCTCATGGTGGCTTAATAAGCCTACCATATGGAACAAAATCCCGACTCCTTCATGGAATGATCAAGACCAACAAGGAGACAACAAAAGACAAAGAATTAGCCACATTGGTGACTTAGCTGCATATCTTGTCCAAGAATTTCATACAAATGAAAGGAATGTACAAAAATAAAGATAGGTACATTGCCCCTCATAAGTGCAAAACCCCAATAGTATAAGGGTGGGCAGATTGAAGAGATCATCTCACTCATTATCCTCAAAGTCGAAGAGCACGACAGATTGTTGACGGAGATTAAAGAGAATGTCTTAATGTTGAATCAAATGATAACCTCTCCTTTCATGTTCATTCAGCTGCTAAAGTCCCAAATGGACCGAGTGTTATATTGTATCTACCCAAAGCAACGAAAAGGGTTGCCTTGTGACAATGAGGCAAACTCAATGAATGAAACATAAGTAGGGACTTGAATTGTACCACGACGTTAACAAAGGCACTTCATGGGAGGCAACCCAAGTTTCTACAACTTTATTTTTATTTGTGAAATAATCGTGTGTTGATTGTGCAGGTTAAAGTGTAGGATGTGTTATAAAAGTGTAGATTGGCAAAATAAAGGTCTAGTCGAGGAAGCATCGAAGAGGTCAACATTTCCAACTTTGATCGTCGTTGGACTCAAGAAATTCTGAAATTGGAGTAGGAAAAACTCGGCGATCCTAGGAGCAATTCACCAAATCATCGACCAAGTCGACAATCGGGATTTTGTCCACCTCGGCGTGTCGCCAAGCAAAACATATGTTGTCGATCGAGGGGAGGACTAGATGGTTTTAAAAGTCCAAAAGATCAAAGTTCAAAATCTTTCACATTTCCTCACTTTTTGACTTCCCAAACTCACACCCGCACTAGATTTTCCTATTTTATTGTGTTTTTATCACATATTAGTCATTGATTGTGGGTTCGGAGTGGGATTCTTTGTCACCTAGCTTTAATACTTTTTTATTCAATTTCCAAGAATGGTTTTCTGAACCCTAAACTTATATTTAGTTAATAGTACTCATATGCAATGAATTTTTTCTTAATGATATGTGTTGGCCCTCTCTAATCATAATTGTATGCTTGTGTGCCTATTTTAATTAGAATATCTTGCCTAAATTGCCGATATTATTGATTTCCAGAATTGTCAGTCTTAAAATTGATCAAAATCTTGTTGGGTTATGTTTTTTAATGTTGGGTCAAGTTAGGTGAAGTCTAAATAACCTACATTTGTGCCAAATGACGTATTTTACCCGATAATGGAGTATTTGACATCATTTGTAAGGGTAAAAGTCGTCAAAAGGCCAAATTTGGCCAAAGAGGGAGAAGTCAGAGTATGACGGGGTCATAGGTGTAATGGGTCTAAGTCTAATTGAATAAGTTCATGGTTTTATTTTGACTTTAGGGGCTTCAGGGTTGAATTTTGGATGTTGGGGTTGAGAGTAAGAACTTTGGGTCGTTAGGCGAGCTGAGTCTAGCTCACTAAACCACTCGATGGTTCGCCAAGTCCGAATAGATCGCCTTTAATTTCATGATATATGAGGATTTGAGTTCTATAACTTTCGGTGAGAACCTTGAGATAACTGAGTGCGCTTGTCGACTCGCCGATGGTGTTCCTTGATTGCCCATTTCTGCGATCATAACCCTTAATTTGCCCTATAATTTTTGGTGGGATGGTCCTAGCTCGCCGAATGATGTCGTCGGTTCGCCTAAAGTCCTTCCCCTCAACGACGTGCCAATTTTTCTTGAAATTATTAAGTCAATCATTTCGGCGAGCCCAATCAGTCTTATTTATGATTGGTTGTGTTATTTTACCCCTAGTCCCTCCGATAATGGAGCACTTCCAGCAGGGCGATCACTATGATTTTTCATTAAATGGTTATTATATTTCCCAGCCACAAAAAGGCATGAGATCAGTTCAGCGTATTTTTGAAACCTTTTTCACGATATTGCTATTGTAATATCATATTAGAGGCATGGAAAGTAGTTAGTGTATTTTTCAACATGTCCTCATATTTTATAATTTCCCCACATAATTTCAATTGGGAAGAAATTCAAAATACAACAAAGTTATAGTCAATTGCACTTTTATAATCTGAAATTGTAAGTGCATCCACACATAATGGGCCCTTGGTAATACAATTTCGTGAAGGTGGTCATACCTCCCTTTCAAACCTAACCACAATTCAAATGGACCATTTATTGTTAATATAACACCCCGTAACTAGAAAGAACCATAATTGCAAAGAGTCCAGTTGGGAAAGAATAAAAATCCGAAAAACAAAATTGTTAGATAAGTTGTTTTTTGGGTCAACTTCAAATGATCATAATTCCTAGATCAATATGAGTTAGGTGTATTTAGAGATATGGTAGGAAATCCATTAGAATAATATTTCCAACTCTGCCTATTTTGTGCAATTCCGAGTTAGTATGAGCGAGATATGACCATTTGAAGTTGGGTTGTTCAATAAGGATAGTCTAACCCTGATTTTTGAAGGGTAATTTCGTATTTTCCGTACCTAATTATTTTAATCCGTTTTTAGGAGTTTAGTTTGGGTCAAATAAGAATTTGGTCAGTTTAGAAAAATTTGAAATCTACTTTGGGTCTTGGAGAAAGAGAAAAGAGGAGAAAGGAGAAGAACAATCAAGAACCACCAAGAACTATCGAGTTTGGTTGTGGATTTCGCAAATGATTCAATCCTAAGAGGTAGGTGAATCACATAGTGTTTGGTTTATTCAGCCACGCTCCAAACATGTTTAATTCAGTGATTTCGTCCTAATAGAGTTAGAATTTGATGTTCATGAGTTGTGTTCGTGAATTGTTTTCATTCTTGAACTTATGTATGATTGATGGGTTAGCTTGAGGTATCTTAGCGATTTTAAAAGTTGTTTCTACTTAGATTCTAGTGTATATTTTTTGGTTATCAGTATATAACATGGTATTGAGAAAAGGAATTAATTAAAAGTGATTTAGGATCAGAAAATGAGTGGAAAAATTTGTCAGACTCACCGGGGAAGGGTCTGACGCAGCGCGCCCCATCAGTGCCAGAGAGGTTGGGGTGGCACATGGAGTGTGCTAGAAATGAGCCCCTATCACTTGGGGCTGGAGATGGCCTACATGTATATGCCGGAATCATCATTTCCACCTGTTATTCGTCATTTTGTCTATTTATGTCTTTCTAAGGTTTACTAACTTCCTATTGATTATAACTGCTCTAAATGACTTCTTAACATAAAGAAATCATCTATAAACATGAATCATAACCTTAAATACATAAATTCAATTTAAAGTAAAGTTAAGAGTCAGTCTTAGAATGTTCTTTGAGTTTTTTCAAGATGTCTTTTGCAAATGCTTGTAAGTTTGTTTTAAGAATTAATATTCAAGTTGAGTAAAGAGTAAATATTAATAGAATGAAGTTCATTTCTTCAAAGACTACATGGGGACTATGAAATCCCATATAGATTAAAATGTTTTCACATTTAAACAACAAAGGAAATGTTGATTTCCAAAGACCTTTGAGCTACTTTTCAAAAAAGAGTAAATGCTTTCACAATTAAGCAATAGGGGAAACTTTGATTTTCAAGGTATCCTTTGAGGTAAGTTTTTAGAAATCATCTCAAATCATACAAAAATGTATATTTTAAAACATAAGAGCTAGTATCACACTTTAGGAGTAGTATTGAGCATCGTCATGGGGGAGAGTTCAGACAACTCACAACCCCCATAAACATGTAGCCACAATGGGTAGAAAAGGGTCATAATTTTTACATGATTTCTTTAGTTTTTTTTAGCATAGACTAGTGGATACACTTAGTAGTTCGGGCTCTATACCCTCGGAAAGTTATATGATTTCCCTGAGAGCGTGAGGCAAAATGTTGTATCATCAAAATTGCTCTTAAGTTATGGTTTTCGGTTAGCGACACTTTCACATAAGTATTTGTATTCTTATATACAAAGTTCAATTGTATTTTTACCTACATTTCAGAGTGATATTGAATTTTACAATACATAAAAAGTATCATTGTATTTCCAAAATACACATAGTTGACAGTCATGTTTTAATAACTTTATTTATATTGCACTTGTTTTAACTACTTTATATTTAAACGAGTTTAGTTATGTGAATTAGATTTGAGCCAGGTAAGGTCTTCAGTTCCTTACATGATTATGTCTTGTTTTAGAATTCCCCTCTCATACTCGTACATTCATGTACTAATGCCATTTGGACAACATATTATTATGATGTAGACATAGGTAACCAGGATTAGCATCCAACACATCATTGATTTAATTGAGCTTTTCATAGTCTTGTGGTGAGCCTTCTTTCTTTTTAGAGGATCCCTTTTATTGATTTTAGTTTTATTATCAATTCACTGGTATTTTGTGGGGCTTGTCCCAACATCCAGCTCGACTATTTTAGAGGCTTCATATATACTAAGTAAGATGTTAGTTCATTCGTCCTTATCTTATTATTAGCTTATGTTCATATTTCAGTTTCCACTTTGGAAAAGTTAAATGTTTATTTCGGAAATATTTTGAGTTTAGTTTTTAGACTGTTGAGTTATCTTGTATTTCGACTATCTTTCTTATGTTTAAGTGTTACGCTGAGTAAATAATCCATCCCAAGGGTTTTCTTGGGGCCAACAATGTTTTTTGAGTGTCTGTCTCGCCCAAGGTGTAGGATCGGGATATGACAAATTTGTAATCAGAGCATAAAGTTCAAGAGTCCTAGGGAGTATATGAAGTAGTGTATGTAGAGTACTAGTTATCGGTGTGAAGTGTACCAAATATAACTAGGAGGCTGCAACACCTAGATAATTACTTCACTTCTTTCGAACTTATTTCGTGCTTTAGAGTTTGATCTCTCAAAAGTTTCTTCTTATTCATTCTTGCGCGTGTTTTTTAGTTAACCATGCCTCCGTGAAGAGTTGTACGAGGTGGTCCTGCAAGTTGTAAGGTTGAGGAACAAGGGGTACGTAATGCACCTGAAGTACAACCCATATGAAAACTTACCAATGTTAAGTTCTGTGAGGCTATCAGGTGTTCAGCAAAGTTATGACAAACCAAGCATAGAAACAAAGAGAAGCTGGACATGAAGTGAATAATACTTCAAGGATCAGAGAATTCTTGAGAATGAATCCTCCATGTTTCACTGGGTCAAGTCCTACTGAGGATCGGTGAGCTTTGTTGAGGATTTCAAGAAGGTATTTAAGGTTATGAACATTCATGATTATTAGCAAGTAGAACTAGATGCATATTAACTGAATAATGTTACCAGGACATGGTTTTACCAGTGGAAAGAGGGTAGAGTTGAGGGAGCTCCACCTACGAGTTGGGCCTGTTTTTAGAAGGAATTTTTGGGCCTTTTCTTTCCCCGAGAAATGAAAGAAGCTAAGGTACAAGAGTTCCTCACACTTAAGAAGGATTCTTTGAGCATTCATGTGTATAGTCTGAGCTTCACATAAGTTTCCCGGTATGATCCGGAGATGGTTGCTGACATGAGGAGTAGAGTAAGTTTCTTTTTTCCTCTCGTATGTCGAGTAAGTAAGGTAAGGTTGCAATTCTTATAATTCCAATTATTCATCCTTCCAACAAAAATTGAAGTTACCTACTCCATTATCTTCTGGTGCACCTCCACCAAAGAATAAGATTAAGTACAATAGTAAGAATTTTACTGCCAAACCTGCCTATTCTCAGGGTAGTATTGCAAAACAAGGTAGTAAGCCTCCCACATATGTTAAGTGTGGTAGAAAGACTAAGGGACATGTCGTGATGGATCCATTAGTTTCTTTAGGTGTGTCCATAATGAGTATTTCATGCGAGGGTGTTCAAAGAACAAATAGCGTAGTGGTAATGGGAGAAATAGATGCTAGTCTTCTTCAGTTGCTCCACTAGAAAGAGTTGTACCTAGAGGGTCTTTTTCAGATACTGGTGGAGGAACAAACCGCTTATATTCTATCATAAGACACCAAGAGCAAGAGGATTCGTCGAATGTTGTCACTTGTATGATCCATGTCTTTAACTTCAATGTTTATGCTTTTCTAGACCCAGAAGAGAGTTTATCCTTCGTAATTTCGTATGATACGATGAATTCTATGTTATTCCTGAGCAACTTAGTAAACCCTTTAGTGAATCACATTTGTTGATGAGTCTATTCTAGCAGAAAGGGTCTATCGTGATTGTCCTATTTTTGTTAATCACAAGAGTACCATGACTGATTTAGTTGAGTTCGACATGGTAGATTTCGATGTCATTCTTGGTATGGAATGGCTTCATGTATGTTATGCCTAAGTTAATTGTAGAACTAGAGTTGTCAAGTTTCAGTTTCCAAATGAATCATTCTTTGAGTAGAAAAGTAGTTCAACAGTTCCTAAGGGTCATTTTATTTCGTACCTTAAGTTGAGAAAGTTAGTTTCCTAGGATCTTGTCTATCACTTAGTTCGAGTTAATGAATCTAGTGTTGAGATACCTCTTATCGACTCAATTGTAGTTGTAAGTGAGTATTAAGAAGTCTTTCCATATAATCTACTCGGAATCCCTTCCGAAAAAGAAATAGACATCAGCATAGACATTCTCCCAAATACTAATCCCATCTCTATTCAGACATATGTAGAATGGAACCATCAGAGTTAAAAGACTTAAAAGAACAGTTAACAGGCCTCCTTGATAAGGTCTTTATTCGACCACGCGTCTCACATTTGGGGCGCTCTAGTCTTGTTTGTGAGGAAGAATAATGGTTCTCTTAGGATGTGTATAGATTACCATAAGTTGAACAAGGTTACTACCAAGAATAAGTTTCCTTTTCCAAGGATTGATGATCTTTAAGATAAACTGTAGGATTCCACCTGTTTCTCAATGATAGGCCTCATTGTGTGTGGAGAGGGAGTTAATGTCGATACCCAGAATATAGAGGCAATGAAGAATTGGCCTAGACCTACATCTCTAACAGATATTAGGAGTTTCTTGGGTTTCATTTGTTATTATAAAAGGTCTGTAGAGGGTTTCCCATCAATTTATCTGATTTGACCAAGTTAACTAAAAAAAAAACAACTAAGTTTGAATGGTTGAAGCTTGTGATAAAAGCTTTCATGAGTTTAAAAAGAGGTTTAGTACTGCCCTAGTTTTGACCTTACCAAAAGGTACTCAATGTTTACTGGTGTTTTGTGATGCATTTTAGAGTTCATAAGAAGAATTAGCCAACCCATGACTAAGAGTTGGCTATTGTAGTATTTGCTTTGAAGATATGGTGTCATTATTTGCATGGTGTTCATGTAGATGTATTCACAATTCAAAAGAGTCTTCAGTATGTGTTTAGTCACAAAGAGTTTAATCTTATACAAAGGAGCTGGTCAAAATTACTCAAGGATTATGACATGTGTATTCTTTATCACCCAGGTAAGGCTGATGTTTTTTATGATGCTTTGATAATGTTTTTCATAGGTAGAACCACCCATTTTGAGGAAGATAATAAGAACTAGCAACGGATGTGCATAGACTTTCATGCTTAGGAGTTCGTCTAATAGAATCCACAAAAGATCTAATTTCATTATTCCAAAATTAGTGACGAAAATTTAAAAAATAGAGGAACAATTAGTATCGAAGGTAAAAATATAGAAGAAGATGGAAGAAATGGCTCATCACAATGATAGTGAAAGTGTCTAGATGATGGAAAATTCAACTATGATAGACCTTGCAGTTGAATTTACCTCATGTGTGAAGAAAAAGAAAGACAGAGATAGAGATATTGATTGCCATGATTTTGAAGAACTGATAGAAATTACAAACATAAATATCGATGGAAGTGATAAGAAAGGCCAACTATTCTAGATTCATTAGGATTTTCATAATGTTTATATTAATGTGTTTTTCTATATAGATCATTTGGTTAATGAAAGTTAAAAACATAAATACTTGTCATGATCAATTGTCATAGCATATTGTATGTTTCAAGTTGAAGTATTATGTGATGAAAAATTTGATTTTCTTGAATGATATTTCTTTTCTTTACGGTTAATATATTTCAATGAAACACCTCTGTTTTAAAAATAAGGGAAAATGCTAAATTTCTTATTTGGTGTCTGTGTCGACGGGTCCCACCTACGGACCGTAAGTTCTCTTATGGGCTGTAGATGGGAACTTTAGGTAGTAGGATAAATGATTTTAAAAATTCACGTTCTAGTACACTTTTTACGGTTCACTAGGATGATTCGTCATACTATATATCAGTCGTCGATAGGTCTCATAGGTATGTTCCAGACTTCGTGAAATTTTGAAAGTCTAAGTTGTGGACGATATATGGCATTTATGAACCGTAGGAATACCGACGGACCATAGATGGGATCCATTGAAAATGGGTTAATTTTAAGTCCAATAACATATCTACGGTTGACCAATACGGTCCGTAGTAAGACCTATATATTCTAGATCCAAACCATTGATAGGGGTCTGCATATTTATTTTAAGGGCTTTTGGTTCTTTTCGTAGTTATTCTAACCCAGTACTATGTCATTTTACCATCTACCCCTAGGCCCGTATATAAACGTTTTAACCCCCAAGTTATCCAATTTAGCTCATTCTCCTAAATTTCCTAAAGTTGACCAAGTTCAGCTTCCCAAATCCTCTCAAGCCTAAGAAAGAAGAATATAAGCTAGGGTATGACATGTTATTTTATGATATATCTTTGTCCTTGCATGTCATGTAAATTCCTTTTAGCATGATTTCATAACTCTTATGTGTTGCTATCATGCTTAAAACATTTCCATGTACTAGTGTATACTTGTGCATATCTTATTTCACTAATATAGGGTCTGACATTCCCATTCCACACACTCGTGGCTAGTCGATCGTATTGAGCTTCAAGATTGGTGTGTCCTCATGTTCCAAGGACCGAGACTGTTTATTTCTTTATATATTTTTGTTTCAACTTCTATGTGATGCATGGGTTACTTCCCAAACACTTTTCTTATGATGTACTAGATGGATTGAGACTCCTGCTAGACTTCTGCTTTTGTCAAGCTATTTATGATATAAAGTTGTCCATTGAACTCTTTAAATTCCATTATCTTGTATGATGTATGTTAAGTGGATTGTATAGGATTTCTTGGGGTCCTATATGCCATTTTACGACTAAAGTGTACTTTTGATCGTGACATTCAATTATTGAATTGGCAAACATGTTATTGAAATCAAACACAAATTGAAGAAAATAAACTCTTCATACAAAAAAAAATGCATCAACATAAGTTCATGTAACAAAAAACTTACACCAACACATGTTCTTAACATTACAGAAACAACCATGTTAAACTTTTTTGCGAACCCAACTATTAACATCTTATCAGTACCAAGAACAACCATCTTCACATATTGTCAAAAAATAGCAACATCTTATAATCACTATTTCTATGGTTCCTTCGGTCGGGAAGAAGATAAGTTTTTCCTTTTTCATCCTCATCTTTTCAAGCTGACTTGATTTGACTTCTTCTTTACCCTTCCTCCTTAATCTAGTCTCCAGTGTGTATTATCGTACTACTTGCCAAGCCCTGCTATAGAAAAAAAAAGATATTACACTACATTTAAAACATAAATTTTACCCTATTTCTTATCATCAACATTATATGTTGTAAAATCATCTTCAACAACAACCACACCCATCAAAACTATCTTAGGCCTTTTAGTAGGCATTTCAACTGGTGCATCATATGAAGTTGGGGCATTGAAGTCCTTCTAGGCATTGGGATTTTCATACAGGTCTCTCCTTGGCCTTCCTCTGCCTCTTAGAGGTTCTTGAACTAATTCGGACGTAGATGTTGCCATTTTCCCCTTCCACCACCTCAAGGAGATACTTCAGTAGTAGATGTTGCCTTTTACCCCCTTCCCTGGGTTCTTGGAGGTGCTTCAGTAGTAGCTGTTCAGTAGTAGTTACTTCAGTAATAATTGTTTTCTTTCTTGGCCTTCCCCATGTTCTAGCAGTAGGTGCTTCACTAACTGTAGGAGCTTCACTAACACCAATATTCCTTAGTTCAAAAACATTGCTTTGACCAATACATCTCTTGGGCCAACATGATCCTACAAACTTTTCAAACAGTCACATTTTCATGTTATGTTCAAACAATCAAAAATTTAAAAACAAATGTCACAAAATTATATAAATACACAACTTTACATGACAAACTCTCTTGATATGATTTTTACCATGAAAATCGATACAAGTCATGTAAACTCTTTTTCTTGACACTTGCCACATTTTATTTCTCTCCCCTGCCTCTCTTCTCTTGACTTTTCCTGATTCGCCTAGCACTGACTTAACAACTGGTGGTTGAACATGAGTGTTGTGGAGTGAAGTCACTTGGTTTCCATTTCTTATAAAATATGGCAGCCATGGAATGTGGGAAAGGTATTCTCTGGAGCATCTAGGCTTTTCAAGTGCATGTTTTACTTCTTACATCAAGAGTATGTTGTATGGTCAATCATTAATTTGAAAGCCTTTCTCCCAATTGAACTCAATGTTATATGTCATTGACTTCTCTTTGTTTTTTCTAGTACCCTCATTGAGATTGGATATATATTGGTTAACCATGTATGTGCAAATTGACCTATTCTAGTCATTACTTTCACTCTTATCTCTTCAATCATGATGATGGTTTTATACCTTGGTCCTAAGATCCAAAAATTATAAATCTTGGACATCTTATTGTCTGTACTATCAAACTTAATATCTTTTTTTTAATGTACATTTACATCAAGTTTGCACCAAGCAATAGAGAAAATCTTCAACAAACTTTTTGTTACCTAACAACTCCATTAGTTCCAAATTTGCCTTCAATTCTCCTTCAAATGTTGTGTTTGCACATTTCTAGAATTGATTCCTTCTTTGAAGACCTCTCCAAGTATTTGCCAAACTATCAAGGATGTGTCATGCACACAGCCTGTGATCCACCTCTGGTAAAAGATTCTGCAATGCTGATTGAAGCCCCTTAAAATGACAAGTCAGATTTTAATATTGAATACAAAAAATTATATGAAGAAAAGGAAAGTAAATTATCGTCACTTTGTAATCATTGCCATATTCCAACTTCAAATCATGTATCAAAATTTTTTAAAAATCATGTCTAGGTGTTCTTATTCTCATACTCTACTACACCCCAAACAATAAGTAACATCTGACTGTTGCCATCTTTAGCCACACTACACAACACTTATCCTTTAGTTACTCCTTTAAAAAAGAAACCATCTAAATCAATAATTCTCAACAACCCCCCTAAAAAATTTCTTAAAAGCATCAAAACAAATAAAGAAACTCTGAAGTACTAGTGTACCACTTCCTTCAGAATCATCAACCTTTATAGCACAAGTACTCCCAAGTTGTTTTCTCAACATCTCATTGCTATAATCAAGTACTCTTCAAACCTGTAACACATGATCACCCATAATGAATTGATGTATTTTCCCTCTAGCTCTCCTCGCAGTTTTCTTTCCAACAAGAATTTTTAACTCATTCCAACTCAACTGCTAAAATTTAAAATATTTGGTTGTTCAACAATTCTATCCATGTAATATATAAATAAGAACCTAGAACTATACATGTACTTTTAGTGGTATTGACACATTTGCTTTAAGAAATGTAGGTTATTATCATAAAGTTATTAGTTGACTTGTCAAGACTTGCATATACATCCGTGGACAACCTTCCCTACATCGAATCCTTACCTTTTTAGGCTCATTGTTATACTTTCAAGCTAAACACCCTTTTGAAGTGAATATTTGGTAAGAACCTGACTAAAATCTTTCACATCCTCAAAAATTGTAACACGCCATATCCGTAAAAGGGTAATAGAACAAATTTTTAGAAGTTGCAGATGCAACCCATGCCGGCCACCCACAGCCCATGGGAGGGAACACAGACCGTAGGTGTGTTCCCTGGACAACCTCTCTTAAAAGACCAGAAAGGCTAGAACTATGGCCTGACCAACATATGGGTCGTCAGACCACGGTCCTTGATTAGGAATCGTGGTTCGATGGAACAAATTCAAGATTTCTGATGGCCAACGATGGTCAATAAGGATGGGTCATAGGTCAGACCAAGGTCCATCGACTGGGGTCTATTTTTGGTCAACATGCAATTAAGTTTAATGGGTAGTTGGCGCTTTTCACAATTAGTTAGTTCATATACTATGTTGTGTTTCCTCTGTTTAGGATACCTATACAAATATTTTTACCCCCAATTTATCCCTTTCACTTCATTCTTCATAAATCACAAAAGAAGAACTCTCAAATAATTCTCTCTCTAAAATATGGAGAAGAAAAAGGATCATCTAGTTCTTCAACGCAATCTTTTGATTCCTCCATTGAAGATAAGCATTTCGACTAGATGTATGATAGTATTCATTCCATTCATGGAGTTCCCAAATTCCTCTATTTTAAAAATTAGAAATCCCCAATTGAGTTAGGGCTTTCTTCAAAAATGATTTAAATCATTGAATTATGATCTCTTATGCATGATTTAATGAAATATGGTCATTGTTTATGATTCCCCTTGAACCATGTAACCTCCATGTTTTCGAGTAATGAATCATGTCATGTGGGATTTTTATTATAAAGGAAGAGTTTTATGAAATTAAGAATCTATTACCAGATTTACATGAAATTAAGAATGTATTGCTAGATTTACATGAAATTATGATAATGCCCATATCTAACATATGTTTTCTATGTGTTGAAGATTAAAAGTAGGTTTTGAACCTCAAGGGGTAAATTATGGATTTATGCATTTTCTTATGGTATCTATTCAAATGTTTTAAGGGTGCTTTGAGAGTAAAGTACTAATATTGATGTTGTTGTGTATTTGAAAATATATTCTTATAAACACGTACTAGCATGATGTGAAAGGTTTTCGCACATAATAAGAATTATAAGGTAGAAAGGCTTGAATCGAAGATTAAGAGCTATGATGAAAAGAACCTGGACTGTGAAAGGTTTTATCATGTGATGTATAATGAGCTATGCTAATGGAACTTAATGTGGATTAGTTATCCAAGGTTACCTTTCCATGGATCATGAGGTAAGCAAAGGCTTAATAACTACTTCGTGGGATTTATGCTTAGCACAGAGAGGATATATATATATATATATATATATATATATATATATATGTTAATGAGATCCCTCATATCAGTAAAGATTGGGTTTTTAGATGCAATCTCTTGAGATGGAATCCTTCACATCACTAGAGGTTGGGTTTCTATTTGCAATCTTCATAACCCTTAACCGAAGTGTCCGATAGGATTATTACCTATTGTATTCATTTAAGATAGAAATCCATGGTGCTTACTATTTCGATGTGAGAGATACTGCACGATCATATGATAGCTCACATGGAATATATATTGGTCAAGCCTAATTACCCACATAAATTATGAACTAAGGTTACTTCATGAACTATATCATATGTGTTAAAGGGTTTAAATATGATTAGATTGCATTGGTCGTGTTTTATGACGTAAATTTTCTAACCTTTTCATGTCATGTTTTTACTTGGTCAATTGCATGTCATGAGATGAAATGTCCCGTCATGAGATTAAATGTCACGTGTTTGCATTTTTTAAATATATTATGGATGGTTATTATACTTTCTAAATTATTTTGTACTAACACATAATCTCTCTTACATTTTCCTACATATAGGGTTCGATAGTCAAGGTCATCAGTTTCGTGGCTAGAGGTTTATTTTCAAGATTTGGCGAGTCCTCATGCTTTGAGGACAGACTTTAATTGTTTTAGTTTCTTTCTTGTTTTAGAGTTTTGAACATTATATATGGGCTAGGCCCAGTTTCATTCTTTTGTAATAGATGACTAATCAGACAAAACTTTTTAGACTTCCGCTTTCTTTAATAAAATGTTTCGACTTGAAATGTGGTTTTACTCGTAGTGTTATATATTTTATGTTATGAGAGATAAGTGGCTTTTATGAGGCTTTACGAGGTCTTGTACGCCATATTACATCTAGGGTGTACCCCTAGGTCATGACAAACTTGGTATAGTGCACAAGGTTTACACTGCTCCTAGGATGTCTCATAAGCAACATCAAGTAGAGTCTTATTCATGAGTGTGAAGCACGCCGCATTTATGAATGAGAGACTATAATATGTTTAGGAAATTCCACTTATCTATTACTCTAAAGTCGTGTGATAGAGTGCAAATTCAGGTGTGTTTCTCTCTTGACCCCTATTTATGCTTTTCAGAATATGCTTCCACAAGAAAATCCTATGAGAAGGAATAAGAATGTTCTTTAAAATGTTATACAAGGGTTCCGCAAGTATCGGTAATATCTTTGGATGAGAAAGTGACTAATGATGAGTCACTTTCATGCATTACCCAAAGCAATGATGGCTCAAGAAAATAGGGAAGTTATGGCTCCTGTGAACCCAAATGTGGGTACAACGACAACTAGTGTGAGGGACATTATTAGAATGAATCTTCCTGAGTTAATGGGTCTAACATTGAGGAAGGTCCTTAAGAGTTCATTTATGCACTGTATAATGTGTTAATGATCATGGGAGTGACGTTGGAAAAAAAGGTAGAATGGTCACTTATCAACTTAAGGGTGTTGCTCAAGTTTGGTTCAACTAATAGAAAGAAGAGAAGGAGGTAGATGATGGTACTATGAAATGGAGGTTTCTTTTCTTGATAGGTTCTTTCGCATTGATATGAGAGAGGAAAATGTACTTGAGTTCACTAACCTTCATCAAGGATATATGAGTGTGAAGGATTATGCATTGAAATTCACACTATTTTCTAAATATGCTCAAAGTATAGTTGTCAATCCAAGGCAAGGATGAGACAATATTTGTCGGGTGCTTCCATCTTAGTGTTCAAAGACCACCTAATTGTTATACTATTTAGATGGATGTTTCCAGATTGATGAAACATGCACAACAAATAGAAGAAGAAAATAATTAGGACAAAACTAGGGACTCAAAGAGGGAGGGAAGGGATGATGGTGAATCTTTAAATTCAAGGTCCAATGGAGGAAATCATTCTCAAAGTAAGGGTTGTAGTGAGAAAATGTTGCCCGAGTGCAGGGAGTGTTGGGAAGACATGAAGGTAGATGTCTAGTCAGTTCCAATTCTTACTTCCAAGGGAAGGGATGGTAGGAAATATCAAACTCATGAATATCATGAAGATCCCCTGGATGTGGTAGTTGGTAATTTAAGGTCTTTTAGCTTGTGGTTATGCATTGCTTGATGTTGAGTGTTTAGTTGGATTTGGTTATATTCCTTAATGGATATTATGTTTGGAGTAGTCCTTGAAATCCTTGTGTGAACTTCTTTGGTGTTTATTTGTATAGATGTCTTAGTTGTGGTTAAGACGTAGATGTTATCGTTAGATTGATGGAGATGGATTTGAAAAGACTAAGGAAGTTGATCCCAAGGGGAGAGAGAATGTGCTTCACGGTTTGTATGTAAGTAGAGCTATGTTGATTTTGGAAGAGTTCCTTGTTATGATTAGTGGTGGAAAGTTTGAGGTCAATGAGATGTGTTAGTATCCCTGTCTTTACCTTTATCTTTGAGTCTAGCTTTAGGTCCTAGCTCCTCATTGTTCACTCTTTAGGAATCGTATGTCTTAATAATTCTCATGTTTTCACATGCATGCATGATCATGGAAAAATCATATTTTTTTTAAAATAATCTAATTTAGATAACTTGATTACTTCATGAATATGTGCATTGAGTATGAGTTACCTATCTACTTCATGAGAATAATTGATGAACATGCTTTCACTATACTTTTCGAGAATGAATTGCATATTGGCTTCATGATACTGTGTTGAGTTCCTCTCGTACCTTTTTAGAAGAAGTTTGAATAAAATTCGAGTACGAATGATCTCGATGGCGAGATATTTTAACACCCCGTATCAATAAAAGGATAATAGAACAGATTTCAAAAAGTTACAGGTGTAACCCATAACGAAACACGCACGGCCCATGGAAGGGACCACAAACTGTAGGTGTGGTTAATGGATATGCCCCCCTTGGAATACTAGAAAGGCCAGAACGAAGGTCTAACCAACGGACCGTTGGTGAGATCATGGTACGTGGTTAGGGCTCGTGGTTTGATGGGACAAATTCAAACTTTTTGATGACTAACAACGTTCACCATAAAAACCTTAGGTCAGACCACATTCCGTCGATTGGGGTTTGTTTTTTATCAACTGGCAGTTAAGTTTCTAGGGTAGTGCGTGTTGTCATAATTAATTAGTTCCTTCACTATTTCATTTTCCTATGTTTAGGACCTTATATAATTCTTTTTACCCCTAAAATAGCCCATTCACTTCGTTCTTCATAAATCACAAAAGAAGAACTCTCTAATAATTCTTACTCTAGAACTTGAAGGAGAAGATAGATTCCTCAAGGGTTTAAAGGCATGCTTTCAATTCCCCCATTGAAGATAATCATTTGGAATTGAGGTAAAGTAGTTTTCATCCATGGATTCCTTCCATATGTTCCTGAATCCCTCTATTTTCAAAGTTAGAAATCCCCAATTGACTTAGGATTTTCTTCAATTGTCATGGGTTTTCTTCAAAGTTTATTTAAATGATTGACTTATGATCTATTATGCATGAATTGATTAAATATTGTGATTTTATGATAATTTACCCATGAATCCATGTAACTCCCATGTTTTCGAGTTATGAATCATGTGATGGGTAATTTTGTTTGTAAAGGAAGAGTTTTATGAAGTTAAGCATGTATTTATAGGTTTACATGGAGTTATGATGGAGTCCATATCTAACCTATGTTTTCTATGTATTTAATTGTGAAAGTAGGTTTTGAACCTCAAGGGGTAAATTATCGATTTATGCATTTTCTTATGGAATTTATTCAAATTTCTTAAGGGTGTTTTAAGAGTAAGGTACCAATGATGGTTTTGTTGTTTTTTTATTTAAAGGGTACTCTCATAAACACATACTAGCATGATGTGGAAGTTTTTCTCACATAATATAATGATTCTATGGTTGAAAGTCTTTCTCACCTAATTGAATCAAAGATTTAATGCTATGAGGAAAAGATCATGTACCATGGAAGGTTTTCTCACACATGGTCTAAGGATCTATCTTAATGAAACAAAATGTGGATGAGTTATCCTAGGGTACCTTTCCATGGATCATGAGATAATTTAAGACTTAATAACTAATTACTGGGATTATTTCCGAGCACCAAGTTGATATTCATATTGAGATGGGAGCATTAACATCAGTAGAGTTTGGGTTTCTAGATGCAATCTCCTGATATGGAATCCCTCATGTCAGTAGAGATCGGGTTTCTAATAGAAATCTCCTTATCCCTAAACTATGTGCCCCTACAGGATGATTAGATAGTTGATCCACTTAAGCTAGAAATTCATGGTCCTTACCTTGACAAGTAGGACAACCCTTTTCGGTGTAGAAGACACTGGGATCATGTTATAGCTCACATGGTATTTATGTCGGTTAAGGCTAATTAATTTCCCATATTAATAATGAACTAAGGTTACTTCAAGAAAAATCTCATATGTGTTCCAAAGGTTTTAATGATGATAAGCTTTCATTGGGTGTGTTTTAGGAAGTATATTTTCTAACCTTTTTATATAATGTTTTAACTTGGTCAATTGCATCTCATAAGATTAAATTTTCCTTTTTGTACG
The DNA here is from genome assembly GCA_016801875.1 of Solanum sitiens. NCBI lineage: Eukaryota > Viridiplantae > Streptophyta > Magnoliopsida > Solanales > Solanaceae > Solanum > Solanum sitiens. Next base: position 2,017,214 of record JABWTJ010000039.1, on the reverse strand, counting down.
TTTTAAATTCTTGATGAATGACTATCAAAATTGGTACATTCTTTGGTATTAATTCATAGTCTTGTCTATATTTCCAAAAATTTAAGGTCAGTTAGTTAGGGTCATCAGTTTCATAGTTCAGGTTGATTTCCATGCTTCGATGAGTCCT